>WBMW01002129.1:175775-190889 GCA_013396635.1 Penelope pileata | reverse complement strand
GGAGAGAGCCCCGCTCTCCGCTCCGCTCCTCCGCTCGGAGCCACTTGAAAGATTTTTATAACCAATTACAGTCATATAAATCATCGGCCGCTGTCGCCCCGCGTTTGTTTCTGCCTCGCTGCGCGCCGGCCCCTCAGGGAGCGGGCGCTGAGCGATCCCCTCGGGCCGCACCGCGGGGACGGGGCTGCGGGGCCGCTCCCCCGCTCCCCCCTGTGCCAATGCCCCGCGGCCCGGCCGGGCCCTCTCCTCTGTGCCCCCCATGTGCCGCGGGGCGATGCGCGCTTCCCTCCTCCACATCCACCTTCTGCCCTGCTGTCCCTTTTTCTTTCTTTTTTATTGTTGCTATTTCTATATATATATACGGCCGAAAAAAAAAAAAAAGAAAGAAAGAAAGAAAAGAAAAGAAAGAAAAAGAAAGAAAAAGACAAAAAGGAGAGCCCGCTTTCGCAGTCAACACCGACTTCTGGCACCTCTCTCCCATCCCTTCCCCGCGCGGGACCCGGCGGTGCCCCGGAGCCGCCCCGGTGCCGCGGCGTTCCCAGCGCTGGGGCCGGGCCCCGTCTGCATTCGAATGGTCCCTTTGGAGCCGGCGGGTATGGTAATGCGCGGGGCCGGCGGATGAAAGCGCTCCGCCGCCATTTGCTCAGTAGTGGTAATTCCGACAGAATGCGGCTGTCATTAAGGCTTTGAGAAGGGTTTTTCTTTGATAAGATCTCCTTGTCCCGCATTGTTCGGGGCCGTGTTCCCTATTCACGGGCTCGGGGCTCGCTCTGACGGGCCGTGTATCTGCGCGGGGCGCTTTGGTCGCGCTCCGCCGCCGCTCACCTGCGCGGGGCCGGGGACACCGCTCCGGGGCAGCGCAGCGCCGCGGCCTTTCCCTCCTGTGCGGCATTGTCGGGGTTCATTTCGGAGCCCCACCGCGCTCCCAGGACCGCGCTCCGCTCTTCTCCTTTCGGAACGAAACTCCCGGCCGAGCCCCTCTGCCCTTTACTTTTCCCATTTAATTTCTTTTTCCTTTTATTTTTTCCTTCTCGTTGTAAAACTTCGTCCTCCCAGCAAACCGAACTGCCCACAAAAGCGCCAACCAAAGCCGTCCCCGGCGACAGCAGCGGGGCAGCTCTCGCCCGGCTCCTGCGGCCGACGCTGCCCTCCCCGCAGCGCTGCTCGCACCGCGGCCCCGGGGCCCAGCCGCCCCCGCCGCCGCTCTCCCCCGTCCGCTGCCCGCGGTGCGGTGCGGTGCGGGGCTCCCCTCGGGCCCATCCCGCTCGCCCCGCGCTCCGCTTTCGCTTTTGCTTTCCCAACGCGGGCTCCGTTCTCTGCAGTTAAAACCAGGACGAAGGACAAATACCGCGTCGTGTACACCGACCACCAGCGGCTGGAGCTGGAGAAGGAGTTCCACTACAGCCGCTACATCACCATCCGCAGGAAAGCGGAGCTGGCCTCCAGCCTGGGGCTGTCCGAGAGGCAGGTGCGTGCCCCGGGCACCGGCTGCGCAGGGCAGGGATGCGTGGGTAGAGTCGGTCGGGTGGCGGGGNGCGAAGGAGAGGAAGATCAACAAGAAGAAGCTGCAGCAGGCGCAGCCCGGAGGCGCGGAGCCGCTCAGCCCCGGTGCCGCCCCGCTGCAGGGCCCCACGGCCGCGCCGGCCCCCGCCGGGCTGGGCCCCCCCGCCCCGCAGTGACAGCGCGGGGCCACCACGCAGGGACTGCACCGCACGGACTGCGCAGGGCACGGCCGGGCCGGGCCGGGCCGGGGAGGCCCCGCGGACGCGACGGGAGAGCCCCCCCCGCCCTGCACCGCCGTGTGTACAGTGTACAGTGAGCGCGCCTCGTCGGCCGGGGGATCCGCAGCTCTTTTATTATTAATGTTATTATGGTTTTCCTTTGTTTTTTCCTTTGTTTTTTTCTTTTNCCACCAGCGGCTGGAGCTGGAGAAGGAGTTCCACTACAGCCGCTACATCACCATCCGCAGGAAAGCGGAGCTGGCCTCCAGCCTGGGGCTGTCCGAGAGGCAGGTGCGTGCCCCGGGCACCGGCTGCGCAGGGCAGGGATGCGTGGGTAGAGTCGGTCGGGTGGCGGGGGGTGGGTTGGGACGTGTGGGGAAGAAATGTACGGGTTGGGATGCGTTGGTTGGGCTGCATGGGGCAGAGATGTGCACGTTGTCTTGGCTGTGTTTTGTTTGTTGGGTTGCGTTGGTTGGGTTGCTCACATTGGGCTGGACGGATTGGGCTACATGAGTCAGGATGTGCAGGTTGGGATGTACAAGTTGGGATGTACACGTTGGGATGCACGGATGGGGCTGTGCAGCTCAGCGTTCGGCTGTGTGCCCGTTGCGGAGCCCCGTGCTGGGACACTNGCCGTGTGTACAGTGTACAGTGAGCGCGCCTCGTCGGCCGGGGGATCCGCAGCTCTTTTATTATTAATGTTATTATGGTTTTCCTTTGTTTTTTCCTTTGTTTTTTTCTTTTTTCTTTTTTCTTTTTTTTTTTAAACTGGAGTTTGTTAGGTGTAAGGGGGGCGCGGGCACCGCCCGCCCCCGTGAATCTCAGGGATGGGGGTGTGAGGTCTTAGCGATGCTGTTGGGCTAACGATGAATTTTAACGGGGAAAAACAAAAATTAAAGCACAATGTTTTTTTTATTTTATATTTTACATTCGCTTTTGTTTTTCTCGTAACCACAACTCCGCCAAACGCTCCCCCTGCCCCGTGGGACGGCAGACACGGGGGGGGCAATGCACCACCCACGGTGTCCCAGCACCGACCGACGTGCTCTGCCACTGCCTCGTGCTCCTCGTGGCTTTCCCGGAGATTTGTCCTGTTGGGTATTTTTGGAAGCTTCCTTGGATTTCCCATTTGCTGTCATCGCTGCCTCATTGGGAGCAGAGAACCTCAGGGGAGCTCTGTGCCCACCTCCACGTTCTGCTTTAATGATTGGGGCTGGGACAGAACTGCCAACCAGCTCACACCCATCCAGAGGCGAAAATGGGAAAAATCTGCCTGATCAACCGGTGGATCAACCTGACCCGGCCTGAGCGACCGGATCCAGCTGTGGGTGTCCCTGCTCCTTGCAGGGAGTCGGACCAGATGACCTTTAAAAGCCCCTTCCAACTCTGATGATTCCACAATTCTTTGATTTGGCCAGTTCTCCTCAGCTCTTTGTGCATTTGCTGGTGGGCAGGAGAAGCCCCCCTGAGCCATTCTGTGGGGCTGGGTTGGCCATGCTGCAGCCAACACCCCGGGCTGGCTGCGGGACCCACACGTGGGTTTGGACCCCAGTGGGAATGGGAGCACTGCGCAACCTCAAATGCACTTTGGGGTGATTTGTGCTGATTTCTGCCTTCTCCAGCATTTAGCCCCACACTGAACACCAGCCACAATGCACTTTGGCCATGTGCAGCCCCACGGCACCAAGGCTGTGCCCATTGCACATGGGCTCGGCATGCACCGTGGGTCTGGCTTGCGGGGTTTGGACCAGGATTCAGGAGCCAGATCCATCCTCACGGCTTCCAAAGGGCTCCTGGAGGAGCTGTGTCCCAGGGACTCCCACAGCTGAGCAACACTGTGCTCCGGTGGGGCTCAGCCCTGCAGCCCCAGCCCTGAGCCAGAGAGAGGAGAGCACCGCCGTGGCCATGGGGCTCTGCAGGCACCCAAGGAGCCCGGGGCCTCTCGGGGGGCAGCCCCGGGTGGGCGCTGTCCCCTGGAGGATGCCCTCTGGCGCCCGGGGCCACCCCGCAGCATCGATCCCGGGCCCGGCTGCTGCCCGCGGCGCCGCGCGTTGCTGCGATACGCCTGTCAATAAAGGCTGTTTGGATTGTGGAGCGGAGCGCAAGGTTTGTTTGGTTAGTGGTTACAGGTTCAAAAGTCGGCATTGTCCCACTGCAAACGAGCACAAGTTTTTTCTCCCGAAGGAAAAGACGGCTGCGGCGAGAGGGAGGGAGAGATATCGGTGGGCCCTTTTATTTGCTTCCAGGAATAATTAATGGCAGCAAAAAAAAAAAAAAAAGAAGACCACAGAGTTATGAAGGGCCATCAGTAAGTGCATTAATCACAGGGATGTGGTGCAGGGGAGGCCTGGCGGGGCTCTGCTGGTGCCTCCCTGTGCCCCTGGGGCTGGGGTGGCACAGGGTGGCAGTCACCATGTGACAGTGGCACACAGTGATGGTGGCACGCAGGGGACAGTCCCTGTACCCAGTGCTGAGAGCATCAGGATCTCCGGCCTGGGAGACTTTCCAGAAGGACTGCTCCCCTCGACGTGCCCGGCTCAATGTGCTCGTACACATCTCCCCAGTCCCCAGATGTACATTAGGGACAGAGAAACCGTCCTGCTGCATTTCAGTCCCCATTGCCAATCTCTTTCCCCTTTTCCCAGTGAACGTTCATTTTCTGAGCTGCCCTCACGCTCCTGATGGTGGCAAAGCAGAACTCAGATTTCTCAGTATAAAAAGGAACCAACCAAGCAAATTATACCCACACCCAATTCCAAACATTTCCCCCTCCCATCCCCAAACAAATAATCCTCCAGCCTTCCGACTTCCTTGGTATCCCCATGTGCCATAAAGCAGAGTAGAAAGGCACAAACCGTTTATGTGGGGTGGTATTTCCATCCAGCCTGCCCGGCTGGGCTGGGGTGGGGGTCCTCCAATGGCCCAGGTTGGGTAAAACACAGGGAGTCAGAAGGTTTGGCCCCAAAACACAGGAGTGTGCATGGCAAAGCCAGCCCCTGCCCTCCCTCTATTGGCACGGTGCCATAAGAAAGCTCCTGGGGTGCCTTCTCTTGGCTTGGCTTGTCCAAAAATAAGACTTTCTTAAGCAAGTTCCTGGGGTTCTGGGTAAGAGACAGCCATATAGAGAATCATTAAGGTTGGAAAAGACCTCCAAGATCACCCAGTCCAACCATCAGCCCATCCCCACCAATGTCACAGAGCAAGTCCCTTAAAGGAGGGGGACAGAGACTTCTCTGCAAAGAGGCAGAAAAGAAAAAAAATGAGCTGTTCCCTAAAATAGTTTGTTGCCAGGAGACTGGATTCAGAGGCCAGCAATCCCCGTCCAGCCCTGTGCTTCTAAACAGAACTGTTGTCCTCCCGAGGTGCCCACTGCATCCCCTGCAGATGATCGCACAGCATCGCAAGCTTGGAAGGAAAAATTGGTGATTTTTTCAGCAATCTTGAAATCTACTCTCAAATTCCTCTGTCAAAACAGAAAGTAGAGCTGCGTATTTTTCGCTATTCACAGTGCTTAGCCAATGTGTCAAAATGCACAAAATTATGAAAATTCATGTCCTAGTGACAGCTCATGCAGATAGTAATGGCTAGTGTGGAAGAACTAAAATATGTGACAGCAGCCTGTGTGTGTTTTAGGAATGGCTTTTGTTAATGTTGTCTTTATGGAGATTCCAAAACTTCTTAAGTATTCACAGTGAAGTTATTAAGCGTAAAATGCATTGAAAATCAAATATTTGGCAAAGCAGAGAAGTAACCCATAGATAGAATCCTAGGTAGAGTTATAAAATAATATCATCTGTCACACCGAGGCAGTTATGCGTAGTGTTAAAGTACAGCAGCATGGGCGGGGTGGGAGGAAAGCCCTTCCCTTGGTGCTAACCTGCAAGAGGACAGCAAGCCAAACAGAAAGCCTTGCAACAGCAAATCCTGCTGCAGGATAAGAGCCGGGCGCATGGACCCATCCTGCTCGGGGCATTCTTGTCCCTTTAGTCACCCAGGTATTTTCTGGCAGCTGTTGCAAGTAGTTCTGCTTCTGAGTCAGATCCTGTTCCTCTGGCACGTCCCGTTGGCTCCCAAGCAGTCCCAGCCCTCAGATACCTTTCAGGGAGCTGAAGACCTTTGCAGGAGGAAAGCTGCCTTATCTCCAGCATTATCCCCTTTGGGAAGGGATGCTCCCGCTGCGGGACCTCCCTTCCTCCTCAGGCAATCACTGAGAGCTCTTGGCCATGGGGACCAAGGTTCCTGTGCTCTAAAACTCAGACACTGAGAGCTGGGGGCATGATCCCACCTTGAGATGGGGTCAGGATTTGCAGGGTCCCAGTCCTGCGTTGGTGCATCTCATGTGGAAGATGGGCAGGAGACAGACGCCAGAGCCCTCCTCAGCCTCCAAAGGCATTTGGGTTCCCAAACCAAGGAGTTATTGAGGGGTGGTAGAATCCTCCATTTTTATGCCTTTTCCACAGTTTGAAAATGAGCCAGCCCCTCTCATGGGGTGCCAGAAGGGAGGTGAAGAGCTGTGCGGCTGTTACCTACCGAGCGTTCTTCAAAGGCAGCTCAAGCTTTCTGCTGTGTTCTACGTAAATTCCAGTCCTCGTCAAATCTAGGGAAACTTGTAAAATTAGTGAATATGAGACAGAATTTGCACTTGGTGAAAATCACCTCCTGTCAGCAATGCCGAAGAATTTTTATTCTAGCTTAAAATTAAAAATTGCTGCTAAACGAAACATTAACTTCAAAAATAGAAGAAAACTCAATCTTCTCCTCTTCTGGATATAGTAAATGTGATATATTGTACCTGTGGTGAAAATGCTCAAATTTTAGATCTTCTGATTCCCCTCAATGTGCTCATATGCACCTATACATGTGTAGGTAGCCACAGGGAGCTGAGGTGAGGTCTCTAAAAACATCTTGCACAACCATTCCCAGGAATGCTGTGACTCAGAAGAGGTGGCTTTCTCTTATCAGAAGTGTATTCCTTCCTCCAGGACTTAAACACGATCCTTCTTATATTCCCGGCAATGACATAGTTACAAAACCACAGCACCGCTTCACAGCCACCATTTCGGTTCTGGTCACCCTGCTGCCAAGCTCCCGTTGCAGCTCCAGAGGTGTTTTCCATCCTCATGAGCATGGTCTCTGCGGGTGGCTCTGCTGGTTGAACGTGCCCAATGCTATCTCCTCGCCTGCAGGCATGTGCTCCTGGCCTGGGGCAGGAGAGCACCCCCAGCACTGGTTCAGCCACAGCCATCCCCGGGCAGGGGATGTGGAGCCCCAGCAGTGTCCACAGTGGGCCCAGAGCAGAGCAGGAGATGTGGCCTTCTTCCATCCCTTCCCACGTGAGCCACCACGGGCACCTGGAAGCCCAGCTCCGTCCCCTCTCGGCCTGGGGAGGTGATTCTGAATTCCCCACAGCCCTACATGTGTCCCCCGTGGCCCTGTGTCCCCCATGGTTCTGTGTCCCTCATGGCTGAGCCAGCGAGGCAGAGAGGTGGTTTTCCCCCTCTGCTCTGCCCTCGTGAGGCCCCGCCAGCAGTACTGCGTCCAGGCCTGGGCCCCCAGCACAGGACAAGACATGGAACTGTTGGAACAGGTCCAAAGGAGGCCATGAAGATGGTCAGAGGGCTGGAGACCTCTGCTATGAAGAAAGGCTGAGGAAACAGGGTGTGGTCAGCCTGGAGAAGAGAAGGCTGCGGGGAGGCCTCACTGCGGCCTTCCAGCACCTAATGGGGGCCTGAAGGGAAGGCAGGGAGGGACTCTATCAGGGAGCACAGTGCCAGGACAGTTTCGGGAGTAACAGTTTTAAACTAAAAGAGGAGAGATTTGGTTTAGATGTTAGGAGCAGGAGGCCTGGAAGTGGATGGTCTTCCAACCCTCAGTGCTCTGTGACTCTGGCTGTGAGCTGCCCTCACATGGCCATCCTGGTGCTGATCTCTTCAACACAAGGCACCAAAATTCCAGTACAGAATGAGAAAGAAAAGGCACACGGGGGGCTCCCAGCACTGCCCCAGTGCTACGGGACTGGGAGCTGGGAGCTGGGAGCCAGCTCACAAAGCCCTGCTGGCATGTGACATCTCTCTGATTCTCTGCTGATGGAGACTTTTTGGAGGCACCCAGCTCAGATGACAGATGCCTGCTTGATGTGCCAGGGAAGCAAGGGACAGGCTGTGTTCCTACAACTGTCCTGTTTAGTTGAAATGTACCAGGGAATGTTCCTGGGCACTGAGCTCAGTCAGCCAGGCTGACAAATTGTGCCATGGTCCGCAGCCAGCCCTTGGCTTGCACCACCTATTTCTTGTCCAAGGCACTACTGAGCATGGAGACAGTGTGAGCGAGGGGGGTGACAGCCAGCCTGTCCCAGCACATGGGCTTCTGCTGGCAGCCCAGTGCTGAGGAATGGTCAGAGCCATCCTCCACTCACTGGTGTCAATGTAGGTTCAGATTCACAAGCAATATGCTTCCACACATTCAAAGCTGCTCTCATCTCAGCACGACTGGGACGGGCTTGGGTTGGCTCCAGAAGCAACGCTTTTTGCTTTGGAAATGTCTGGGGTTACCACTGCTCATTGCCAACCCAGAGCAGAACACCACCCTGGTCCTTGTTCCACCTCGCACTGCTGCTCAGCAGATGCCTTCTGCTCACTGCCTGCAGCACTGGTGCTCCTGGGCCCTGCCGTGCACCTGCCCCTGTGCTTCTGCCTCTGTAGCTGCACAGTGGAGGGATTCAAGGGCATTTGAGAATAAATGAATAAATAAATAATAATTAAAAAGAAAGGGAAAAAAGGCAAAAGGAAAAAATGGAAAAAAGATGGGCAAAAAAGGAAGAAAAGGAAAAAGAAAGAGAAGAAGGAGAAAGAAAAAGGGAAGAGGGAAGGGGGGAAAAGGGAAAGGAAGAGGAAGAAGGAAAGGAAAAGAAAAACAAAGAAATAAAAAAAAAGGAAAAAAGAAAAAAGGAAAAAGAAAAAACAATGACTAGAAAAAGTAAAAGAAAAGAAAAGAAAAAAAAAAAAAAAGAGCAGGATGGGCTCGGCCAGGGCTCGCGGGCAGAGCGGCCCCTCCCGCCGTGGCTCTGCGCTGCGGGGCGCGGCCGGCAGGGGGCAGTGTCGCCGNTTTCAGCAGTGGTGACAGCAACAGTGGTCACCTCTGCTGGTGCAGATTGTTACAAGCATGGCATGCAGATTCTTGTTCATTGCTGGTGAAAATGGAGAGCTAATGGTGGTGACTCTGTTGGAAAATGGCATTTTGTAGCTGAGAATTTGCTCTATCAGGTAGTGTGATTGTGCTCTTTGTAGCTGTCATAGTTTTCATGGAAACAGATAGGAGGCATTACTTTCGGATCAACCTCTGTAAAAGCAGCCCCATGGAGCAGAGCCCGTAAATGTCCCTGGCACCATCTGGAGAGCTCTGGTGGCTATTCCAGCCCTACGTTCCCTGCTTGAATGGCTGAATGCTCCCCCGCCATCAGCTCTCTGCGGCAGTGGCATCCCCTACCCCCGGCACCCTGCTCACATGCACTCCACAGGGACAGGACTGGCACAGACCACGCTGCCCGGGCAGCCCCAGCTTCTGGTCACTCCACGGGCTGAGCCCCCAGCCCATTCCTTGTGCTGAACACAGGGCGGGTGCAGCCCAGCGTCTGCTAGGAGAGCACCTTTCAGCTCTTGTGTCCCAGGGCCGAGCAGAGAGCATGGGGGAAAAGCAACCATGGGAGCAAATGGCTTTTGCTGGAGCGGGACATAAATCTGCTGCCCCAGATGGATTTTTATCTCCCGCATCTCTGCAGTTCTCCTGACAATTTCCAGTCCCTGCGTCCAAACCAATTGGAATGATTTTTCCCAGGCGTGGTGAGGCAGCTATACAAGACGCTTTGCCAAAAATATCTTTATTTAGAGCCCTGGACAACTGTGCCTGATCAAACAGAGCGTGCAGCCAACAAGGGGTCAGTGCCAGCCCAGCAAAGTCCACGGAAAAGGGAATTTCTGCTGGAATCCCAATGCTTTCCCTGGAAGGCTGTGGAGATGGGAAAGCAAACTTCCCTGCATCACAAGGGGAACTGAGCTTCAGCAGGAGAGATGCACGCTGCTGTGGACAGCCAAGAAAAGCACACAGAGCACCGGCTTGCTGCATGCTGACTTGCTCCCTAGAGGCAGAGCCGCATTCCCAGCTTGTGAGCTCATTGGCATCGTAATCCCGTAGCTGCCGAGCTCCTGGCACCACATCACTTCCTTGTTTCTTCACCTTCCTCCGTAAATGCCTCTCTGCCTTCTGCCCTGTAAGAGATGGCTTTGGCCTCTGCTTCATCTTCTCTGACCCTCCTGCTCTCAGCTGCCAGCCTTCCTCATCCTCATCCTCATCGTCACCCTCACCCTCACCCTCATCTTCATCCCGATCTTCACCCTCATCCCCATCCCCATCCCCACCCTCACCCTTGCCCCTACTCCTGGATCTGCTTCCCATCCCCATGTGAAGTGCCCCCTCCATGCCCATGGGCCCACCTTGTCCACTGCTGCTCATGGGGCTCTGTGGAGCTGCTCCTGCCCATGACCCCGACACACTTTTTGATGCAAATGCCTTTTCTTCTCCAAGTCTTGTCCTTTGCCTTCTTGGTGGGCTGTTACAAAGAGAAGGGAAATAAATACGCTGCCTTCTGTACCCCCCCAGGCTGTGGCTGCGATGGGGACGAGTTGGGTCAGTGCACTCACAGGAGGAATAGTGGTGCAGGACAGCAGGGGAAGGCTGAAACTCTGCATCGTTGTAGGTCCCGGGGAGAGAACAGAGCAACATGTGTGGGGTGTGCCTACCTTGAGGAGAAGGTCGGAGCAGATGCCTCTGTGGCTCCAGCCCTGGTTCTCTGTTCCTCCAGGGGATGCTCCTGAGGGATCCCCTTCCCCCCTGCCTGTGAGTGAGCACTGCGTGGTTCCACGCGCTGTGACCCCGTTGGTGCACAGAGCAACTCGCTGTCCGAAGGCAGAGGTACCTCCTTCTGTCATCTCCCTGAGGCCCATGGGATGAGGGTCACCAAACCACTGCTGGAGCAGCAGGTAAGCTGTGGGCAGGTTCCCGCTCCCAGCTCCAGCAGCCAGCTCTACATTCACCCACCAGTTACTGCACTGATTCCGGGGTAAAGGATGCGATGCCTTCATAGCAGAGGGGAGTTTCCCCAACCCCATTTTTTGGCAATTTCCATTCTTGGGATTTAAAAATCCAACCTGAACGAAGAAATCAGAGCTTGCCATTCTGCCTACTTATCTCGGGCACTGCCACCTCCCGCGGTCTCACCCTTGGCCAAACACTGACTCACTGCAGGGTTAGCAGCAGCCGAGCAGGGCAGCCCAGCACAGCACCAGGAGCTCTGCGGGAGGGCAGGACACGCCTCTGCTCCAGAGGGACCTGGGCAGCTGTGCTGGAGGGCAGCTCGAGGCTGGGTGCTGTGGTGTGGACCACACAGCCCTTCTGCAGAGAGCTGTGTCTGGAGTGATGTCCCGGAGCCCCGTGGTGCCACACTCCCAACACGCAGCTGTTTGCTTTTCCCTGCTGAAGGGTTCAGGTGCAGGGAAGCAGTGCTCAAACATGGCCCAGGACCTCGTGTCCCTGCCCAGCTCAGCCCTGCTTGTGACACTGCCCACTCTGCTGGCACGGGCTCTCATTTGCTCCCGTCCCTCCAAAGGGTTCCCATACGGTTTCACTGTGAAGGAAGGGACAGAGACCCGAGGCTGCCCCCAGCACCAGCTCTGCTGTGAGATGAAGCCCCGCAACCCTTCCCTGCCAGCAGGATGCTCCCCACCTGCTTGAGATGCTCTTGACCTGTTCATCCAGCTTGTTCCCCCCCAGTGTATTTTTGGATCATTTCTGTTGGATACACGTTTGCCAAGGATGCCTCAGGTGAGTGCCGGAGAATGGAGCTCTGGTGAAGGTGCGGTCCCACAGAGAGCACTGTGGTTGGCGGCAGCTCTTGGCAGCATACTCGTGTGCAGTGCTGCTGCTGTAGCAGAGGGCTCCCGGAGCAGGGCAGGAGGCAGAGGCACCACGTGCCCAAGTTCCCTGCCCCATGCACTGGGCTGCCCAGCTCTGAGTCGCCCCTGGGCACTGACCGAGCTCCTCTCCCTGTCCGGGTGCACGCTGAGATCCCACATGCATCAGGATACAGAGGATGGGACAGTGAGTGGGAAGAAAGTGGAGGAGGGCAGAGAGTGGGAGAAGCTTTGGCTCCATGCAATTCCTGCTTCACTGCCCCATTCCTTGTGCTCATGGCCAAAGCACCACATGGGCGCTGGCAGGGTGCATGGCAGGGTGCGTGGCAGGGTGCTGCAGTGGGTGCTGGAACCCTGGTGGGGAGCACTGTGGCAGCTGCAGGGAAGTGAAAATGCTATCCACTGCTTATAACATGGGAAATGCAGCACTTCCACATCTCATTGCCCTCCCCAGGCACTAGAGGAGAGTTTCAGCAGTTGGGCTGGGTGATCTTAGAGGTCTTTTCCAACCTTGATGATTTTATGATTTGCCCAGTACGGAGATATTGTTGGAGAGCCACTCATTCTTATCCCAGAAGGGTGGAAAGAAGCAGGGAGGGAATGGCTGTTCTGAGCCCATTAATGTGAATCATGGATGTAGGTCTTTTCGCATGGATGCACATGTGTGTGTGCATGGGTGTGCATGTGTGTGCACATATCTGCACATGGCACAGTGCATGTGTGTGTGTAATGGTGCATGCACGCGTGTAAGGGTGCAGGTGTGCACAGGAGTGCTACCTGCACTTTGACCAAAACCCCTCAAAAGAACACAACAGAAGCTGCCAAGAGTGATGGCAGCCTGATGACGTTCCTACTCCTGAGATGAGCAACCTGCACAGCCCCAGCCAGCCCAGCCCTTGGCAGGGATGCACATGGCAGCGTGCACGGTGCAGCACTGTGTGGTGGTGGCCATGGGGTGGGCACCCTCCGTGCCTCAAAGCACTGCTCCCTCCCAGCACTACACCCTCCAGCATTGCTCCCCCCAGCTCTGCACCCCCCCAGCACTGCACTGCTGCCCTCTGCCACGTCCCCACAGCGGCTGCAATGTGGGAGGCAGTGGTGGAAAGGCTTTCGCACCTTCAGTTCGATTGCCAATTTCAGGGTTGATTGATGGGCATCATCATTCATAGGTGGCAGCAGAAACCCACACGGAGCAGTGTCTAAAGGAGCTCAGTATTGCCCAGGAAGGAAATAAAAACCACCCCGGGCTTTCCACCCGCCATCTCCCCCCTCCATGGTGTCCCAGAGCTGCCTGGGCTCTGTTAACGCCATTTATTCTATCGGTGCAGCTGTAAGAAAGATGGATAGGGGGAAAAAAGCTCTAAACCCAACAACGATGCCCATCCATTGAAGAAAAAGATTTTATTCATTACAACTAAATCAAGCAGCTCTGGTTCTGCTGTCCCTCCTAAAAACACCTCGGCCTCGTGGTCCAGCACCAGCTCGGCAGGCTCACGCCGGTTCAGCAAACTCTCCATTTTTAGAGCAGTGCACAGAGAGAATGGAAACCCAGTGTGTTACTCCAGAAGAAGGTCGGGCACCGCTCTGCAGCTGGGATGTGCTCTGGGATCCTCTGTGTGGCCCAGCACCACTCTCCCCCATGGCACCGTGGTGCTGGCTATCGTGGAACACGTTTGGAGATGGTCCCGTGGGGTGTTTCCAGCGGCAGGTCGATGCCAAAACTGAACGGCCATGGGGAACACGGAGGTTTTGAATGGTTTCCTGGTCCCCAGGAGTTTGGAAAATGCTGCTTGGGAAAGTCGGGTGGGTTTGGTTTTGAAGCAGAGTGGCTTTGTTTGGATGTTCCCATAGAGCAATTAGCACAGTCCTCGCTCGTTAGCGGTGTTTCAGTGAACGGAGGCACGCGGGCTGGGGCGCTGCATTTCCCGTGCAGCGTGCAAGGACAGTGTCCAGAAACGTCCCCGTGTGCTGGCACACACAGCAATGCCCCAAAGCACAGAAACGCAACGGAAGAGCTCCGCTGCCAGCTCCAGCGCCCACCTTTCCCTATGGGCAAACTCCATGCTAAAAAAAAAAAAAAAAGGCAAACCAAAACCAACGCGGCGGTGAGCTGCTTCCTCTGCCCCTGCCTTCATCCGTGACGCTGGGAACGTGCTGGGGAGACCTTCCTCCTCCTCCTCCTCCTCCTCCCCGCAGCCCGGGGCGCTGCCGGGTGCCGCGGGTCCCTCCGGCGGTGCTGCGGGGGAGAGGAGGGGGCAGAGCTGCCTTCTTCCCATCCAGTTGAGCTTCCAACGCTGCTTTAAGAACCGTTCCTTTCCCTTCTACAAAAATCCCCGTCCCCGCCGCTGTGGGCACAGAGGTGATTTTTCTCAGCGGCTGAGGAGCGAGGGGGGACCGTCCCCTTGCCCCACTCCGAATCGCTCCCGGCCTGAGGGGCCCTGACCCCTCCGCGAGCACCGCGCGGCGCCGGCGGAGAGCGGGGAACGGCGTGGGGCCGCGCTGCAGCGGAGCGGAGGTGCTGGGGGGGCCGCCCCCGGGACACAGCTCGGGAGGGGGCGAAGGAGGGAAGGCGCTCTTCCTCCGAAGGGAAGGGCCCCGGCCCGGTGCAGCGATCCCCGGGTAAGGAGCGCGGCTCCGACGGCCGCCCGCGCCCGGTGTCACCGGGGAGGAGAACCCTCCGCTCCTGCTCGCAGGGAGCTTCGGCCTTGTTTTGTTTTAATTTTTTTTTTTCCCTTTTTTTTTTTTTTCTTTTTTCCTTTTTCCTTTTTTTCTTTTTTTTTTTCTTTTTTTTTTTTTTTTTAATTTTTCTTTTCTCTTTTTCAAAGTCAGAAGAAAACGAAACAAACCGGATTCCCCAGGAAGGCAGCACCGCTCCGGCAGCTCGCGGCAGCCCCCGGCGCAGCCGATGCTCGGAGCGGCCGGTGGGGATCCCGGGCAGCTCCGCGCTCCCGGGGCCGCAGCCACNGCCCCCCGCTTTTTGTCCTCCTCCTTCTTCCACTTCATGCGGCGGTTCTGGAACCAGATCTTGATGTGCCTCTCGGTCAGGTTCAGCATGACGGCCAGCTCCACCCGCCGCGGCCGGGAGATGTACTTGTTGAAGAGGAACTCCTTCTCCAGCTCCAGCAGCTGCGCCCGCGTGTACGCCGTCCGCGTCCGCTTGTTCTCCTCCGGCTCCACCGCGTAGGAGCCGCCTGCGGAGAGCGCGCAGTCAGCGCCGGCCGCCCCGTCGGGGCCGCGCGGGGCAGAGAGCGGGGCCGGGGCCGCCGCCGCTCCGCGTTGGAACAACTCGGGCGAAGTTTTCAGCGAGTCGACGGGCAAATAAATAGATTAGCTAAAATAAATGGCAATCTAACATAAAATAATTTTTAAAAAGAAGGAAAATATAAAAAAAAAAAAAATCAGTGAACCCTAACGTGACCTCTCCGGGG
>WBMW01002129.1:150782-168578 GCA_013396635.1 Penelope pileata | reverse complement strand
TGCCCCGAGGGGAGGGGTGGCCCCAAAACCCACCGCGTCCCTCCCCTGGGGCACATGGGCTGCTCATCCCCTCTGGGGCTGAGAACCGTTCTGGAGGGGCGGAGGGGGCTCCCGGGGGGGCTGGGCACCAGAGTGGGTGCGTTCGGGCGGGGATGCGGAGCCGGGAGCGGGGGTCGGGCAGCGGCGAGGAGCCCCTATCTGCCCCCCGCCCGGGCGATGCGGCCGTCGGGGACTACAATGCTATCGGCGGAGAGAGCNGGGGCCCGGCCCGTCCAGGCCGAGGTGGTGGGGCATCTCCGGGCAGGAGAGGAAGGAGGTGCTCGGGTACCTGGCTCAGACGCCGGGATCATAGAAGCGCCGGGTCCATTACGTGGAAAATGAGTTTCCGCTACGAACGCATTCGGGCCCCCCATCTCTCAGAAAGCACACGGAGCCCTTGATTCAATATTGAGCCATTAAGCAATTGCTTTCCCGAGCCATTTAACAGCGGCTCTTATGGATAAATAAACAAAAAAGGCTGTAAACCAATTATAGTGCGGATAGTGAAAAAGTATTTTATTAGCGGGAATTACCGATAGGCATCGCTGCTCCTCCGCTCCCCCCGCCCCGAGCCCCCCCCTCCCCAGCTCCTGGCACGCCTTACTGGGCACGGACCCCCCCCGGACACGCAGCCCTGTGCCCACCGAGGGGTTGTGTCCCCAGGGGTTGGCTGGAGGTGGCCTTTGGTCCCATGGGAGGTTTCTTGCACACCTTCCCCTGGGCTGAAAGCTGTGGGTTTGGAAGCTCCTGGAGCTCTGTGGGGCTCAGCCCGTCCCTACCCCACAGGGCATCACTGCAGGGTGGGGGCGTGGAGCCATCAGAGCATTACGGTGCCCATCTTGGGGGGTGTATGGGGTGGTTGTGGGCTCCCTGCAGCCCCATCCCCATCCCCATGGGATCGCAGCTTGGCGCTGCTCCCGCAGCATTTACAGCCCCGGGTTTTCCACGGGGAACCAGAGAGGACAAACAAACGCGTGGCCATAAAAACCAGAGCAAATTGATTCATCTCCAGGGAGGACCATTACCCGGCGTCTTAATGCGGTCCTCTCTCTATAACGAACATTTCTAAACAGAGCAAACATTTCCCCCTCCAAAGCAAATGAATTTTGTATAATTTAGAGCTAATTCTCTTTCGTTCTGCCTGCGTGAGCAGCGATAAGGGCGTGCTTTGCCATGCTGACAACGAGGCAGCAAGCTGCAGCGCAGGAACAGGGGTGGCCCCGCCATGGGGGACTCCTCCTGGGCGCGGGGGGACGATGCCCAGCAGCTGTGGGAGCTGAGCCCAGCCCGGTCCAGGGGTCGGCACTGGCTGCCTCCTGCTCCCAGCACGCAGTCACTGCGCTCCGGCTGCAGTCCCCAAAATGAAGCTTCTGAGCTACAGGTGGGTCCCTCCCCTCCTAGTGGGAAGTGGTGATGGAGGGTGCAGCCCTGCTGGGAACAGCCCCGCTTGCCCCAGGGCCGGTGCAGTACCCTGTGCTCCCTCCCCGAATGATGCTCCTGCAGCAGGGAGCACACACAGTGCACCCAGCTGCTCTCCCCAGCCCCAAAATGCCCTGCTTCGGGGACTCCCTGAGCCGTGTGAGCATCATAGCCCACACCCAGCTCCTCCAAGTCAAGGTCATGTTGGATGGGGCCCTGGGCAGTCGATCTAGGTGGCAATTCTGCCCATGGCAGAGGGTTGGAACTGGATGACCCTTGAGGTCCTTTCCAACCCAAGCCTTGCTATGATTCTATGATTGTCTCCCGTGAAACCTAACATAAACCTTTTGCCTCCCCAACACCCCATGGCTCAGCCTTCCCCAGATCAGCTGCCACCGTGTCAGGTCACAGCACTTTGTAGGCAAAGCTGCAATGAAAGCACCAGCTTCAGTTCTGCTGGAAGAGCCCTGAGGTGTGCAGGCATCATGCGAGAGAGCAGAAGGTGCAGCACTGACCCTGGAGCTCTACAAGGCCGAGGACACCTGAATCCTTGGCACAGCGAGCCCAGGGACGCCCACACAGAAGTTGTCACCCCCCAGCTGGGAGCTGCCCCAACGCTACAACAGATCACAGGGTTTGGGTCTGCCTCAGCGCCTGGCTGGACCTGTGCTGCACTCAGCTGGAGGCCATGGGCTCTGCTCGGCTGGGGAAGGCTTGCAGGCCGTGGGAACCCCCATGGATAGCCCCATGGCTGCTGTGTGCATCCCATCCAGCCTCACCCATGCAGACAGGATGCTTTCAGCTCTGTGCTGTGTCTGACCCATGAGTATGGCCCATCCACCAGCAGCACGGTCACGGCTCTGGCAGGTCTGGGCTGTGTCCTCTAACAACACTTCCCTCCTCTGAGGTGGCCTTTCTGGAACAGCCCAAGCTCCCAGTAATGCTGCTGGGAGGATCCACCTGGAAGGGAAACCCTTATCGCGAGATTGTTATTCCAGGAGATTAAATTATAATGGCTCCTGCCAGCAGCTGGAGGATGACAACGATGGCAGCGGCACCAAGCAGTGTAGGCACGCTGCAATTATCCTCAGCACAAGAGCAGGAATCCGCCTCGCCCAGTATCAGCAATGGATGTTTCAGGTACTCAGCCGTTGCCGTCCTACAGTGAGACCGGGCGATAACCGCACTGTCAGATCGAGGTGTCTCTGAAGGACTTGTCGAGGTTGGGTCTCATTCCTCCAGTTGGGTGTTTGCCCCGCAGAGAAGAGGCTGTCTGCACTCTCACGTGATTTTCTGTGCTATGCAAACCCTAAAAGTTTTCACAATACAGCGTGAGCGTGGCTGAGCACCCCACGGTTTGAGCCAATCACACACCTCACGTCCTATCTGTGTCATTTCAAAACGTGTGCTGTAACAGACATATATCACTAGACATGGCATGGTGCCCTCCTGGCATTCAATGGGATTTTCCAAGATTTCACCTCAAATATCAAATTTAGGAGCTCGATTTGAAGGTCTTGTCCACTTCCTCCCCGCCCATGTTGGCCAGGCTGCAGGCTGCTGAGAGCAGGGAAGCATAGAATCCCCTGGACACAGCGGGTTTCTTCCTAGGAGAGGTGGCAGGAGCACTGTTTGCCTTTCAGCACACATGATTTGTGACCTCCCCTCGCTCCCCTCTCCCGTGTGGCTGCTGGCAGCCCCCTCACCCCATGGCTGCCCGGCCCCGACACAGGGCAGCCCCGAGCACAGCTCGGCTGTGCTTCCTCAAAATGATCCCATTTGATTTTCCCTATCTGCAGAGTATTCACTGGTATCTCAGGGCTCAACTGCATTTTTTGCAGTTCACTTTTTAACAGAAAAAAGCCCTCAAAGGTGGCTGGAACGTCTCCAGAACAGCACAGGGAAGGTGCACCCACAGCAAGGGCCAGTGGTGGGAGAAGGAAGAGCCGACCGGGAAACAGCTTTCCCAGGGATTGATTTTTAAAACCCCCACACCGCTGTACCTGGCAGAAAGGTAACCTTTCACAGAGCTGGTTAATAATCAATAACCATGTGAAAACAAAGCTGTCTTTCCCTCCGAGCACTAATGATAAAAACAAGAGCACCAAGTATTCCAGCTGCCTTAAAGTAACACTGCTTCATCAGCTATTTTTCATTTATTTCACCTTACAAGGAGAGGTTCTGCCTCCGCACGGTGCCCCTGCAGCTTGCTGTCCCCAGCACATGCTGCTCCTCCACGGCAGGTACGGGCCACGTCCTGAACCGAGCCAGGACATGTCTGTCTAAGGCAGTTTGAATGAGACCTTGTTCGGGAAATATGTGGGCAATCTACCCTGGGAAAGGCTGAGAGTGGGAGAAGATCGCATCTTTCTAGACTTTCTCTTCTACATCTCTTCATTTATTTTTTGTCATAATCGTAATTACATTTTCCAGTAGAAATATTGACTGTCACGAGAGCAGGACAACTCCATCTCCCTATAAGAAGGGTTGAGCAATTGCTGTGAAACCCTGTGAACATTTCTACTGAAAATAAAGCACTTCCACGTTGTGTGCCCTGCACAGCTTTGTTTGCCTCCTCATGGTTTGCGTGCTGGATAGACGTGGAAATACATCAACATTGACATCAACATCGACATTGACGTCAACATCTACATCAACATCAACATCTACATCAACATCCACATCTACATCTACATCTACATCTACATCTACATCTACATTGATATCTACATCCACATCACACATATATATCTGTACATGTACAGACACCCAGTTTCTACACCTCCCAGCCCCCACTTGCTCCCATTTCCCCCCCAGGCTCCTCGGGCTGGGTGCTGTGTGGGGTGCAGATCCGTGCAGGTGCTGCTCAGGCTGCTGTTGGCTCACCTGGCAGTTCTCACCATGGCCCTCCCTCTTGTTTGCCCACTACAGCTTTGCCAGGCTCCAACCACCAGGGCTGAAATTTTCCGTTCTGTACCTCCACCTCTCACCAAAGGCTCGGGGTGCTGGGTCTGCTTCTCCCAGGGCAGTGTGTCCAGCAGCGCTCGGGATCAGCAGATACTTCTAACTCAATCCCACTTAATCCAATGTGGATTTCAGAGGGGTTTTGCATGCTCACCTTCCATTGAAATGATGCAAGGAGTTAAAAATCAGAGCATGAAACTTGGTTCTGCCTTCAATAAACCAATACAACGTCAGCCCTCGAGGAAAGCTGTCCCCTGAGCATGGAGTAGTAAGATGTGAAGTGAGTAAGTCCCGGGCTCAGGAGGGAAAGTAGAGCACATACAGCTCTGGTTTGTCTGGGCTTTGCCTGTAAAGAGATGGAAATGAGAGAAAAGGCCTGGAAAGGAGCAGGAGAGGCAGAATGACATCTCATAGAGCATGCATGCAGGGGCATCAATGAGCTGGTCAGTCAACTTCCTTGCCAGTCTTTCCTTGCCTAGCACACCATGACGTGCCTACTGCTTGCAGCTGTCCAACAGGGGAAGAGAAATGCATCCACGCTGTACGTGTCCAATCAGTTATTAACACAAATTCAATTTGAAATATATATATGTGTTATGATTATTATTGAGACACTTTCACTTTGAAAACTTCTTAGTGCTTCTCATGTTTTAGCAAATGAAGGGAAAGAAACTGGAATTTTCTCAAAGGTGAGTGACAAATACGAAAGTAAGCAGAACTACTTAAATAATAGGGATTGCTCGTTTGCTCAGCTGAAACGATTACTGCTTTCTTCATGCATATGTGAAAAACCTGTGTTTATTGTGCAATGTAACATTTCTTCACTTGTTTATAGTGTAAATCAAGCACAGTTCAGCTATACGAAGGGTTCACCTAGCTTCAAACGTTTCCTCTCCTCTCCTCTCCTCTCCTCTGTTTTCCCACTTTCTCTTTCACTTTATTTCTCTTCCGCTTTCTCTTTTGCTTTCTCCATCATAATCTTTTAAATCGCATTTCCATTCAGTATTTTCCACTTCCTTACGTATGCATTTATGTGTGTTTGTATGGCATTTCCATTAGATATTTATGTATTTATGTTTATATTACACCTGAAAGGTAATGTCTAGCCCAAGTTTGAGAAGCTGTGATTTACAAGCACAATTGCATAACAGACTTGGAGGAAAAAAACAATGTCTTTATGGAGATATGATGAACTGTGCACACACAATGGGCACAAATTTGTGCATTTAACTGAAAGCTCTGCTAGATTTTCATTCCCTTAAAGATGCATGTAGGTTTTATTGGTCCTTCCCTGAACACTGGAAAGCATGTTGTCAGAGCCTGAAATGATTTTATGTACCTAAGCAGCACCTGATTTAATGCATCAGCTGACAAGGACAAAGACGCTGCTTACACGTCCTGCCCCGGGTGTCCAGGAGGCTGCAAAAGGCTGTCAGCTCCAAACAGCCGGTGAAACTCCACCCAGCAATCATTAACTCAGCCCTTGGTCCAAGCTCTGGGGATAACAGGAGGCTTTAAAACAGGGGCAGCTGAAGCTCACTGGGTGAGTTCAACAGATGCCATGGTCTTGCCCTCTGGGGAGAGGCCAGTGGGAAGAGCCCATGGAGGGCACCACACACGTTGGGAGCTCAGCCATGGGACTCCTCCAAGGGCTGAGATGGGTGAGCTGGAGAAATGGAGAGAAGGAGAAATTCATCTGGTTGCTCGGAGCTTGCTTGAGGTTGTGAAAGCCCCTGTGTGCCTTGGCTGGCTCTTGACACAGGTGGTAGCTGCCCTTGCATCAGTGATGGAGCTGGAGAGGAGAGGCTCTGTGGGGTCTTAACCTCAAAATGCTGCTTTGGGCTTCAGCAGAGCATCACTTGCCCACGGGCTGCTGACCAGGCAGGATCATGGGATCTTTGGTTTAAGGTTGCTCTCAGATGTTACATCTGCAGCAGTTGTTCACAGTCCATAAAACATGTGTGGTGCTGCAGAAACCTTGGCAAGAGTAACTCCAGCTTAGCAACCAAGGGAAGGGAGGCAGCATGCTTTAGTAAAGGAGCTTTCAGAAGCCCCACAGCCACCGGGGCCGCATTGGCCTGGGATCAGCTCAACCAGGAGGTGACCTCCTCCCCAGGGAACGCATGCTGCAAAACCCAGCGCAGAGCAAGGGTGGGGAGGCACCTGCCCCAGAAATATCCCCAGTGGAAGAATACAAGTCTGCTGTCTCTGCCCGGTGTCCAGTGGATCGATCATGCCCTCGTGGCGATCAGGAAACCTCCAATTGCATAAATGAGTGCTACAGAGAGGAGCTGCCAAAATTGGCCTCTTAAGCTAAATGACCCTCTTGTGAGCCTCAAATGAAATAACTGCTTTAGTGCTCAACTCATTTGTGCAACAGCCACGTTAATATGGTCATCTAATTGATTGAGTGGTCAGGTTCCAGTTAGCGGAGCGGGACAGGGTAAGAAGGCAATTAGTGCCCTATTTTCTATGTACATTGGAGCAGACGCCTGTATATAAAGGAAGTTCTTCTGGCAGGTGCACCATGCTAAAAAGCTTTCACCTAAAATTATACAGCCTGACAAACAATATAAAGAAGTAGATTGCCCAATAAACGAATAGCATATCAGCCATTTATACAAAACCATACTACTTAGACCCTTCAAGCTTGAAACGGCTGTGTATTTTTCCCCATTAAAATGTTATGATGGTCTATGCATAAATTGGTTTAAATTTGGTTTGGATATTATTGTGTTTTCAAAGCCTAGATGAGCTTAACACTTTTCCCGAGATGAAGCACTAGCAGCGGATGGATGTGGAAACGGCTCCCAAGATCTCATTCCTTGCTGGTGCCCCAGTGCCCTCCCGGGAGCTGAGCGACGGATGGGACATTGGAGGATAGGCTGTCTTCTGGAGGAGAGGATGCAGACATCCTCTATGCCCTTCACTGAGGATTAATCCATGCTTTTTCAATTGGGAACACATGTCCTTCGTTTGCCTCACTCACCTGCTTTGCATCCCACAGGGTCCAGGTGTCACACCTGGAGCCTGAGCATCACCCATTGCATTTGGCCTGTGGGGGTAAAAAGGGCTCTGACCAGATGGCTTTGAGCTCAGATTGCCTCAGGGAAAAGGTATGTGCTTGGAGGAGGGTCACATGAGCTCCCTGTCGCATGTGTCAGCCCCACCAGCATGCCATAAGCTCCAGGGTGCTTCCCACTGGTGCAGTCCCATGGGGACCTTCGCTTACAGGTAAATGAAAGGGTTACAACATGAGCACAAAGTGCTTGATATAAGGCCTGGCAAACACTATTTTGGAGAGTATCAAGGCTTTTTTCTTCCTCCAGGTATAAACACAAGTTCTGTAAGACGCACACAAACAGGGCAGAGACTCGGTGTTTGCAGATATGATTTACAAAGCCAATAGAAGAGCCAAGGCTGTGCCTGGATGCATGGATTCAGTTACACCTCTCACAGAAATGTCCAGTGTCAGGGATAGCAGGGTGAGGGCTGCAGGTGGGTGAGAGAGCTCAGCTCCAGCACTAGGGGTGAGCACATCAGGGCTGCCCGTGAAGCTGTCACAGCTGGGGACAGAAGGTGTGACTGAGTGTTTGCAGGTGACAGGAAAGTCACCCTGGAGGTGTCATAGGAAAACAGCCTGTAAATCATTCCGCATCAGTGGGGAGATAAAAACCCCAAAGAGGGGCTGGAGATTTTTTGTTTCAACTCTAAGTGAACAACTCCACTTGCAAAAAGCTTGGGGAGACACCGTTTGTACAAAAACAGTGACTGACCCTGAGGCTGCTCCAGGGCACTCAGAACACCAGCCACTGGGGCAGGAGGGGAGATAAAAGCCTCCCAATAAACGGGATTGCTGACCTCAAACCCCTGCTACTCAGAAGGGTCTGGAAACGGGTCCACAGCCCCTGCCCACTGCACAGACAGTGACAGAGGTGAGTTAGGGTGGCTTTTGTCTCACCTTGCCACAGGGTCCCCAGGGCAGGCAGTCTGGTGAAGAAGCATGTCGGTGAAACTGAGCAAGTTCCCATGCTGGAGAAAGCATCCTGGGGTATCCCTGAGTGGTTGCCCTGCTGGTCTGTTCTTCCCTAGGCATCCCCTGGCCACTGCTGGAGAGTGAGTACCCAACAGGAGGGATCCAGCCTGATCTGTGCAGCCATTTCTGTGATGTTGCCACATTCCTCACCACTTCCAGTGTGCTCACCTCCAGCTGAGCTCATTGTGCTCACTCATCTCAGGAGCAGCAGACAGGGACACTCGGTTTCAGCTGCCTCCTGGAGAAGCAGGTGCTCCAAACAGGACAGATGAACACATGCTAGGAGGTACCACCTCCCATGGACTGCGAGGAGAGATGAAGCTGACCTGCACAGGCAAAGGAGATGAGTCTCACCCATGGTCAGTCCCACCCATGGTTAGTTCCATCCATGGCCAATCCCACCCATGGTCAGTGCCACCCATGGCCAGTCCCACCCATGGTCAGTCTAATGCCTAATTCAGGTGCTTGGGGCTGATCCCCACTGAGGTGCAGACAGTCACACATCCCCATGCAAGACATAGCTTCCCTAAAGAGGGAGAAGGAAACAGAGCTGAAGATTTAGATGCCAGAATCCTCTCTAGTCATGACAGAAGGACACCACCTGCAGCCTTCTGCTCTGCAGTGTTAACATCCAACAGTTACTTTCACACACTATTTTAAGACAGAAGCATACATATATTTGATTTTTCCTTTTCTCTGCTGCTGCTGACCCATCAAGCCCATTGGAGCTTCCTTCTCTTCCTGTCCATTTTGGGCAGGGCTAACCCTGCTGCTCACTCCTGACAGTGGTGGGATCACAAGGGAGTGAGAGCCATACCGTCATGGTAACTTCCCTCCCTGTCTTTGCAGAAGTGCATTGAGCTGTGTGTTTTGGGTAGCTTTGGTTCTATCAATCATATTGAAAATGTTCCCTCCCCAAACTATCAGTATGTTTTACCCCACAAGACAAGATCTACAGCTCTGTAGATACCTCACTTATTGGAAATGTTATGTGGTGGAGCTCTGAAATAGCAAGAAAGCTAGTAAAATCCAAGCAAAAACCTCCAGTATTTGAGTGCCAACTAAAGAGAAAAGTGTTGAGACTCGAAGACTTCTCAAATCATTTGAATCTCAACATCTTCAGTGGGCAGGATTCTGACCTGTGCCGTGCATTCAGGTGAGAGCGCAAGAGAGGAAACTCTCCAGTGGATGCAGATCACTGCAGCCCTTCGATTTCTTCAGTGCACTTCAGAGAAAGAGTCTTTGGCCCCAGAACAGTGACTCTGGGTACATGAACTCCCTATACAGTCAATGGAGAGAAGGAGATGCTCTAGGATGATCCTTGTATTGCCTGTGTGCCTCTGGCTATGGCAGGGAGTCTTGCTAGCTGAGTGGAACAGGCAACAGCTCATGAAGTGTGAAGGTGTTTGGGCCATGCCATGAGGGAACAGCAGAGATATGTTGGCATGGCCACCTTCTCAGTGTTGGAAGTGGAATTCAGTACAACATAGAGTCTTTGAAGAGGAGAGGCTGATGGCTGCGCCTACCAAGGATGTCAGAGACTTGGCCTGCAGGCCAACTGGAATGAGAGCAAAATCTCATGACCTTGATTCCCGGTGAATGCCAAGCCACACACTGGAGACAAGCGGGAATGAATTTTCCTTCCTGCCAGGCCATTGCTCCAGCTGTTTTCCACAGCATTCCTCCAGTGGATGAGCAACATGCCCAGGTTGGCAGGAGTGAGAAAACCTGCACTGACCAACAGAAGGCAGAGGGGCAGAGCTCAGGTTCATGGCTGGGATGTTGAGGGCTTTCACCCAGATGTCCAGAGCTGCAGTGAATTGCTCAGCTCACACCTCTCATCAGCTGCCTGCACAAGTCCCCTTGGCCACTTGTCTTAGCAAAGGTAGCAAAAAGGGGATGTGGCCTTGGTGGGCCCCACTCCTGGAACTGTGTGAGGAATGTGGCAACATCACACACGGACGCGCAGAATGGTGAATGGGGTGTTTTGTGCACATGCTGCTCCAGCATCCTTGCTGGAAAGGTGGAGCAGATAGCCTCAATCTCTCTGGACAGATTTGCCAGAAGCACTCTGAGACACCTCCGGCCATTATTCTGCACTGTAGGCGTTTGTGGCATGTGCTGTTCAAAGCTCAGTCCACAGATTTTGCTCTTATGAAATCTAAAGAATTCCCTCGCATAGGAAAGCTCATCTGTGGAAAAAAAAGAAAGCCAGTTCAGCTATTCCATGACACAACTCAGAAAAAATAGGAACAAGCTACACTGACAACATATGTATGTATGTATATATAATCCCATCACTGATGTCTATATTGGTGTGTATGCATATATATATACCATAGAGCCATAGAATGGCTTGGGTAGGATGGGACCTCAAAGATCAACTAGTTCCAAACCCCCTGCCACGGGCAGGTATATATGTGTATATATTCTGAAAATAGAGAAACAGTAAGACAGGTAACTGTGGTATTGGAGCACTTTCTGCCCACCTATCTCGCAGCCCACCAGCCTGTCTGCTGCTGTAGGTCCCAGAAAACAGGCATGATACGAGCTGTCTAGATGAATCTGTTGAGATTCATCTGACCAAAAGATGTCTACCTGCTCTTGTCAGAGTCAACAGAGAGGAACAGCCACGTGGGATGCAGTTCCTGGCGTTCTCAGATGAATGCCACTGCCCTGAGTGCCCAGGACACCTACTCAGATCCCGCAGACACCTGGAGTAACATGATATGAAACCCCTGTCATTTCCTTCCATGGGACTTGTTTGATTTATCTCTGTTGTTTTTCTGATAAAGCTGAGAACTCTTTCTGCCAGCTGTGCAAAGAGTAGCAGGCTCGGGGCTCCACATGGTTTCCTGAAGTGAAGTTCGTGGGCCCAGGCTTCCAGATGAACATCTTGAGTGCGTGGCTGTTCCCCAGCCCCTTCACTGCCCGGGTCAGAGGCACTGGGGCTTTTCCTGCTGCAGGGAGGCACTGGGGCATGGGGTGACTGTGGCACCTGGAGTGGGGCCTATGCAGACATGGACACCCCTGGTGGCCTGTCAGCTCTGTAGGAGGTCACTCTGCAACACAAAAGTGAGGGCAGAAGAGGCAGCAGAGATGTAAGGTGGTCTCAGATGTAAGACATGTCCTCATCTGGGGGTCAGGGGCCCTGCAGCAGCAAGCCAAAGGTTCAAAGACAAGGACTCAAAACATTCTGTTACCTGAAAATTCGGCCTGGTATGAAGCACAGCTCAGTCCATAACAGCCACACATCTCACAGCATCCCCATCAGGGAGGTCCTGCTGAGAGGCTCCACTGAGTTTTTGCATCTTTCCGACTCAAACCCCACATTCACAAGTAGCTGTTTTCTGCTTTATTTTCCTTCAGAATGTTCTCATCAAATGTTCTTCTAAGAGAAGCGTTGGAATAACCAATGGAGCTCTTCAAGACAGCCTGGATGCTGGGTTTTACAGTAATTCTGATCTCGTCGGTGCGGCTGAAGTTCATTGTTTGACAACATGACGGCCCATTGATCACGGTACACTCCAACACCAGCAGGTCACATCTGACACCGGCTACTCCAAGCTCCAAGTTTCCCTGAGTTTACGTGGTTGCCAACAATCTTGCAACTATGGAAAATTAATAAAAATACGAGCTCTCGGATCTCAACTGCTGTTCTTGCCTGGTGACTGGTTCCTATGATGCGTCCCCGGAGCTTTACACGCATGAACTTACAGAATGGAAGGAGACGCTGCTCTGCTCCGCTGCCCTTCAACCCCTCTGTGCTGTGCAAAGGGGCACTTTGACTCAGAGAGATGTCCCGTGCTCAAACAAGTGTTGTGGGCAGAGGGATTGGCACAGTAAAACCATCAGACTGTGGGCTGCTCACACGGTGCTAGACACCCAAACCTACAGCAAAGGTCCTCAGCATGTACAGATGCTGCTCCTCTGAAGCACTGCAGGTCTGAAGTACAATAACAAGGTGAGACAACAGCAGACGTTATGCAGAACTTCTTGGTCCTGCAGTTTGTCAGTGAGGGAAGGACATGACATCTGTCCCCAGGATTTGAGACATCTTCTCCAGTAAAGCCCAGGAGGGTCTAACACAGGTTTGTCCCTTACTGGAAGTGAAGAGCACATTTGACCTCTGCAGAGCATCACTGGAAGAAAATCACACAAGAATCTTTTCTTACACAGATTGCAGACAGGTTTTACACAAATTGCAGACACAAACTACTCCAGAGGACAAACAGGCACTCCCAGGCCAGGCCCCTCCACTCTGGAGGACGTTTTGGAGGGGTTTCCCCAGCCTGTGGCTGAGCAGCCCTTCCCACAGCCAGCACCTCTGGGATCCCAGGACTCTGGCTTCAGTCGCACACCCAACAGGGGATGGGAACAGCTCTTTGGAGCAGGAATCTGACCATGGCCACATGGACAAGAAGAACAAGGCAGCTCTTGAGGATACAGAAACAGCTATCTGGAATTCAGCTGCACAGATGTAGGTGCTTTGTGGTCTGCCCTGGGATATCCTCCTGGCCTCCCGCTGCTGTTTGGCAGCAGGGCAGCCTCCTGCAGGACCTGCCCTCTCTTTGTTGAGTGTGTGTGGATGTCTTGGATATCATAAGCCCCTAAAAAACCCCTGGGAATTAAGATCTAAGCAACTCGGTGCCTTCTCCAGCGCCTCTGAGGTACTTTGATTATTACCACACTCCGTTCTTACAAAGATGTTTATGTGGAGTCCAGTCCACAGCTCTTGTCGTTCCCCCAGCCCATAAAAATCATTCAGATGAATCATGAGTCCCTTAAAAACGCTGAGGTTACTCGCTGCAGCAGGATTGCCGTGGAGTGCTAATGCAAAAGCTTGTTTTAAATCAGTGACAGCCCCGGTGTTAGAGCTCTGACAGAGCCACTGATTCATAAAACAGCTGTTATTCCCTGTGAGGAAGAGCCATAAATCACACTACGAAACTTTTCCAGAGCTGGAAATGCAAGCATTAGCTTTTGGTGTGTTACTATTTTATGACCTATATTACAGTGAAGGCCTCCAGTGTCCTGTTGCCTCTCAGCACTGTGCAAGTCCAAAGGCTGAGGATTACAAATGAGGCAAATTTTGTGCCTTTAAATGTCTCCAAACTTCCCTCTGTAGAAACCTTGGGAAGAAATGGACAACACTTCCTGAACATGAGCCCTTCTTCACATTTCTGTGCCAGATTTGAAATGGCTTTTGGCTCCCCGAAGCTCTGGTCGTTTCCCCAGAGGCAGTACATGCCACTGGCTACTTGAGCAGGGGCCCAAATCCACTCCCAGCCTCCAGCCTGCCTCAAGCCTGCTGGACTAAAGCCTGTGCCCGTCACAAATTTGGGCTGAGATGCAGAGCACGACAAGGAGAAAGTTCAGACTCATGCCAGTTCTCTGCATGGACCTAGGAGTGCTTGTGCCTGGAGCACAGCCCTGCCTCGGAAGCACCAGGGGATGACGGAGTCGCTCCATGCCTGCATTCCATGAGCTCTCCCAGGGCCAGGGGTGAGGATGTGCTGCCTGTGAGCCACGGCTCTGGCCAGGCTCCTGGCTCAGCTCTGGCCAGTGCTGCTCCTGCCCACACAGACACCCCAACAGGGACTCACTGCTACAACGCAGAACCGACCTCAGATAACCCACGTGATGTTTTTCCCTCCATAGTCATCTGGATGACACTCCAGCACTGTTGCCCTGTAAATCTGGAAGCAACATGACCATAATTATCTCACATCTGCCATAACCGCTATCACTCCCCAGAAGGCCTGGCTGGAGAGGGCATTAGCGATGCTGCTGTTTGGTGGGAAATACAAAGGGCTGGGTATTATGATGGGTAGCATTATGTATCTGCTGAGTTCAATCTCCTTGCCTGTTTCCTTTGGACCTTAAACATACTTTATTGTATCAAATAGCAATTAACATTCCTCGGGGTGAAGGTAGCTGTGCGCTGTGTTTGCTGAGGCGGCCAGCTGTCGCCACTTGGCAAGCAACTTTTATCATGAGCGGGTTGAATTTAACATATATCAGCATTTATCAGCCCAGAGTTCGTCAGTTTTATAAACGAAAACTGAGGCACAATAAATCATCTGGTGCCCAGGTGATACTGCACACATCTGAGAGGGTATTTACCAGCGCGGGTGGACTCAACCAACAAAAGGCATCTGAGGTTTTGCTATTTGATCCACACAGAACATAACCTCAGATGGCTTTTTTTTTTGCTTTTTTTTTTTTTTGCTTTTTTCGTGCACAACCCACATCTGAAGGCTTTGGTGGGTCTGTGTGGGATGGGCCCGTTTGTTTCCTTCCATTGCTGCAGCCCTCAGTGCTGCTCACAGCCGAACACCTCCGCTCAGCGTGGGTAGCACTGCCAACATCCCCTCCATCTCCTCCTCTGTGTGGGTGGAGCGTGGGGCCAGGAGGAGACACGCTGAGATGAGCGTCTTCTTAGATGCCTGAAATGTAAAGAACTGCATCATTGATATACACTCACACTTTTCTGCAGCCTCAGCAGACATCCCCACCAGGACACACTGGTGCCATCTGCACCCACAGACCACGCAGGTTGGTATCTGTTGGGTGCTGCTCACGTTTGCACAGCTGTACCCTTCTGCACCAAGGTGGGGGGGTTCACACGTGACATCCGCTGGGGACGGCTCCATGCACATCTCTGCAGCGGTGTGCTGCACCCCAACAGCATGGGACAGGGCTTGGGCTGGCTCTGGGGGAAACTCAGGTTGGTCTCCTTTGTTAATGCATAAATCCCTTACAACCTGTTTGTGTTTTCCTTCCTATGCAGTAATGTAGCACATCCAAGCTCTTCCAAGCCCTATGTAAGGCAAGATATTGCGAGACATGGCAACAATGACTGCAAAATGTGACTGTACCATATGATGCAATTCCAAACTCTCTATGATGATGACAAGCTGTGGGCTTATAGGTTTTCCTCCCCACCTCTGCTGCTGCCACTTCCCAGAGCTGCTGGGGCCGCCTGCAGTGGCTCCATCCCAGGAGCTCACAAGTCTCAGCGCTGTGCAATCACCACTGGAACCTTTGTCCTGGCCTGGAAAAAGGAGATGTAGGAGGCAGCAGATGCTCCAGGAGCCCGCTGAGGTCTGGTGCCCCATTGCAGCACTCCTGCAGCAGAGGGGTGCCTGCATCGCCCTCCCACCATCACAGTGCAGGAAAAGGCTGAGGATGTATTGGCCCAGAGAGGTGGTAGAAGCCCCATCCCTGGAGACATTCCAGGTGAGGCTGGAGGGGCTCTGAGCAGCCTGATCTGGCTGTAGTGTCCCTGTGCACTGCAGGGGAGTTGGACCAGATGGCCTTTAAAGGCCCCTTCCAACTCTAAGGGTTCTGTGATTCTGTTGCCCACCTCTGGAGCACTGGATGGGAAATAGCAGAGGCTCAGTGGGTTCAGAGAGAGAGTTACTCGTTCTGATCATGCTGCAATCCCCTGGGCCCAGGCTGCCATCCTCACAGCAGAGGACTCACCAATGGAACGGGCACCTGAACATGTCGGTGTAGGCCCCGGGAGGGTGCTCACCCCCGGGTGCCCCTGGGACCCTCCTGCCTCTGTGCTGCGGCAAAGGAGTGCATGGGAGGTGAGAATCTGGAGAAGAGCTGGGAATCTGTCCCTACAGAGATATACACATAAACTGCCCGCTGCCTTGAGTGCTGTGATCCACTGGGTCTGTACCAAGCCTGCTGGCTGCCAGCCCTTCTGCAGAACATCTTCCACCTGTACCACCGAACCCAGCCCCTGCCCCACTGCCTGGGCACTGCTGCTGCTGTGGGTGCTGCTGCACCATGCCCATCCGCTGGGGATTTCCTTCTCATAAGGATGCCCATGTGGCCCATACATTTTGGAGGAGGAAAGCTTGCACACACGACGTAGCAGCCTGAGGGGAGGGAGCAGGCTTCTCACGTGTCTCCAGAGAGCTCCGAGATCCAAAAGGCACAGCTGGGGTCAGCCCTCCCCATGGGCACCCCGACGGTAAGGGATGTGCCCAGCCTGGCTATGCTCAGCCACTGCTCCTCAGCGGGGACACAGCCCTGAAGCAGCACACAGCGAGCTCAGGGATGCTGGAGGCAAGGGGACCACTGCTGCTGCCTCCAGTACAGCAGTGGGGATGCAGGGGGAGCAGCCGGGGCTCTGCAGGTCCCTCAGAGTGATCCTTCGCCGGGGTCACCGCTTGGTTCGGGTCGGGGGGATTCTCAGAAGTCTGCAGCGGCAGAGGAGGGGAAAGGAGTTGTGGGCCCAGAGTGTGCCACAAACACCGCTCCAGGGGTCACACTTAGGCAGCAATGCCACCTCCCTCCCCCCCACCCCAGATGTGGACATCTTATGTTGGTGTTCCATTTCCAGACAGGTTCACCTGGACACCGGCCCCATTTCTCTAATGGAGTTTCAGAGGGCTTCCAAACAACCAGAACAAGGAATGTGCAGCACATCAACTAGCTTTGATCCAGGCTTTACACCTAAAACCTGCTGCCCACTGNGGGGCCGCGCGGGGACGGGCGCTGCCGTCGGGGCCACGGGGACGGCGGAGTTTAGGGGGGATTCCAGCCGCTGTCTGTTCGGGAGCCGCTGGGGAAGGGCCGGGGCCTCCAGCCCTGCCGTCGGTGCTCCTGTTCGCCCTCTGTGCGCGGCCGCTGCCACCCTCCAGTCCTCTCAGGGCTGCGCGCCCCGTCTCTGTCCCGCCAGGAGGGCTGCGGGGACACACCGGGACCTGGCCAAGGAGTCCCGAAGGATGGAGAACGCACCCAAAGCCTCCCCCGCTGGGCAGTCCCACGGAGCTGTGCCCGAGGCTCAGCCCTTGGGACGCGCCCGTCGGGGCCGGGGAGGCTGCGGGAGGCCGGGCCGGGCCGGGCCGCTCAGCCCCGCGGCCCTCCCCTCCGCCCGAGGGTGGAGGCTGAATGGTGCTCTGTCCCCCCCCCCTCCCATAGAGTCCGGCAGTTTAGCGAGTTCACCAAGCTGTGTCATGCTTCATGACTAATTCACGTATTTAAATGGGGACGTCAAAGCCGGACTATTTGATGGCAGCCAAGCGCGTTTATCAGGTCAAGAAAGCTCACAATGCCTCGAGGCCGTGTGTGTGCGTGCGTGTGTCTGACACAAGCGCTGCTCGGGGCCGGGCGAGGACCCCCCCAAAAAAAATATCAGGCCCACAAATAAGCAAACGAAGCGCTGGGATCGGTCGCAGCTCCCAGAGCGGAGCCTTCCTCCTCCCCGGCCCGGTGCCCCCGGCCCCCGCCCAGTGGTGCCCATAATTTGTGCTTCATGGAATTAATCTGATCAATTACAGCGGTTTTCACGTGGCTGAGCAGTTTCAAAGGTGCCA
>WBMW01002129.1:43761-146261 GCA_013396635.1 Penelope pileata | reverse complement strand
GGCAGCAGGGCAGGCGTGCTGGGCAGAACAGTGCTGCACACAGCAGCTGGAAGCTCGGCAGCCTGGTTTCCAGCAGTCTCTGTAAATGAGTGCTGCAGGAGCAGCATCCTCAGGAGGGATGCACGCCTTTCGTTTCTGTTCAGAGCCCACGCGGACAAGCTGAAAATGCCTTCATTTCTGATCACTGTTAAATAAATAAAAGGAAAAGACAAGCAGGGTCTTCTCTTCACCACAGTTCTTTTAGAAAGCACAGAGCGGAGAGATAATTTCAGTTATATCAACCAGAAAAGTTTACTAAAAAAGTCTTCTGTCATTTGTCGTGTACAGAGTTCTCCCGTTTCCTTGCAGGAGGTGCATCACGGGGGCAGCATCCCATCAGCTGTCTGTCTCCTTGTGCTGGGGAGGCTGGCACCATCCCTCTCAGGTGCAGCAGGCTGCCGTGCTCCTCAGCTCAAAATTGTCTGAATTTTAATTCAAAATTGTCTGAATTTTAATTAGGGTTTCCAAAGTGCACTTAAAATTAAGGTGTACTTTATTATTATTCATTTTTGTGTGCTCCTTGCTGGATGAGGTGTTTGTAGCTGTGATGTGTTAGTTTGCCCTGCAGGGTGAGGATGCCTAGGGAGCCTCTTTGTTAAAGCAGTGGGGCAGCTGGGGCAGGGTGTGCTTCCACAGGGTGAGACTCTTGCACCCTCACTGAAATGTCTGCTTCCGCTCACAGAACATGGCATTCTTTTTCCTCCCTGGTTTCACCTTTTCATTTATTTTTATTTTTTTTCCTTTAGTGTGGAAGAGGTCACTGCTGTCCTTCAGCTTGACTAAAATTCACCTCTCTGTGTCTAGCACAGAGGATGTAGGAGCTCTTCTTCGCTGATAAATGTTGGCAGTGTCATCCTTAAAGGCAGGGAGACCACAGCAAACAGGTGATTTTGCACTGCATAAATGGTTGTGCGTATGTTCACAGTTACCTTCTCTAGCACCTGGCCCTATAGACAAGCATTCCTGACCAGAAAGCCTCTTTCTCCCGTTTTTGTAGGCTTTTCCTGGATATCGGCGGTTTGTGCCGAAATATTGATCAAAAAGTACTTTTCATGGGACGCTATAAACTAGAATTGTGTGAATTTTTTCAGCAGTTAATTTCTCAGGTGGGTACTGGGGGAAGAGGCTCTTCAAAAGGTGCTTAAAAATGTGATCTAATGACAATTTTTCAGGCGATGAAGAACCAGCCATCGACTATCATATGGCAATCTCTTTGAAACTCTGCCTGTTCCATATGAAAAATTTGTTGTAGTTTTGTGGGGTTTTTTGTGTGTGTGTGTGTGAGGCAATGTAAATTTAGTTCAGGCATGAAATGATGAATCTAACAAACTTGTGTGCTGTGCGACCGCGGAGAAGACTTACCGTGTGCTGGGGGAATAAAATACAGCCAGAATGCAGGAAAATCCGGTGCTTGCTCAAGGTACCACTCAAAGAGGGGTTGCAGGCTGGGGTTGCTCATAGTCTGACTGTCAGAAAAACTCATTAGGTCTTAGCTGCACCAGCCCCAGTGGATTGTATTCAAGGTGGCTGTGTGTCTGTCCTTTCTTCAGACAGCCTCGTATTTGGACAGGCCTTGTCACAGCCCATGGGCTGGCCTGGTAGTGGTCCACATCTGCAGCACACCAGCAGTAAAGGTTCCTGTGGCTGCTTGAATTTGCTCTGCTACCAAATTGGTACCAAACTGGAAGGAGGACGTCCCACTCCGTTCTCTTGCTAGCATAGGAGTTTCAGCCCACAGTTGCTATGCAGCACGAGATAAGCAGAGCTGCTTCCCACAGCAGGTTCCAGGGTGGGGAGAAAGGGATGGGCGAGCTCTCCAGGAGCTGAGGCACCACTGCTTGCTGTTTGCTTACAGTAACTTGTGAAACTCCTCGTGTGGTCTTGAGAGAGAATTCTCAGAAATGCCCAATTCTCTGCCAGGAATTTGACCCTAAGAGTCATTAGGAATCAGTGAAACTTGGGCACTTCTAACAGTGTCACCCACATTTTGCTATCTTTGCCTGGCTGGGCGCTCCTCTTGTTTATGTGTTTCCTCCTGAAAACATTCCTTGTGTTTGTCATTGATGGTTCCTTTCTAATTCTCTCTCCAAATACTAGGAAAGAAGAGAAAGCCCTTATTTATCTGCTGTGTATAACTCTTCGTTTTATACACCTCTGTCACCTGTTCTCTGAAGAGGTTCCGTGAGCACTAAAACCCATGAGGCTGCTTTCTTACCAAGTTGTATGATGTCTCCTCCTTGCTTTCCTCTTCTGCTTCCTGCTGTTTTCAGATCTATCTCGCGCTGACCACTTTGGTTGGTCTGAAGAGACATGAGTGGTGGCACTGGCCTTTTAGAAAGGAAAAAGGTCTGGGTTTTGCTTTCCTCTGCTTTAGCAGAAGGGTGGATTTGGGCCTGTTTCCTGTCCAGTGTTTAACAAATGCCAGAGCCATGTCTTTAAAGACACTACCACACTGCCACATCTAGATGACGTTGCCTGTACAATTCAAAGGACAGGGAACAAGAATGACTGAAAGATAGGCAGGACCGTGGCACAAACACTTTTTCCTTAGGAAACCAAACTGAAAGATGCCTCTTCATGTATACTTCTTGTAGGGATGATTGAGCTACATGGCTCTTTGTAGTCACTGGTTCCTAAATGCATGCTTGTTCCAGTTTTCTCTCCTGCCTGAGCCTGAATGAGCTGTCCTGCTCATAGTGGGTGAGCTGGGGGCACACTGTGGGTGCCTGTCGTGGTGGTTTGTCATTTGCAGGATTGCTTTCTGCCCTTGCCTCTTTCCTGCTTTTTAGTTATTGCAGTGTGGTGCCTGGGTATTTGTCCTGGCAAGTGGAGATCCAGGAAAGCACATCAGGAATTGAAACGATCCCTTCCAGTGTACCTTCCTTGGCATTTGTCATCCATGATTTTCCTCTCGTCATATTGCTCTGTCAGCTAGGTTAGCCCCTGTGGCTTCTCAAGGCTTTGTGTAACCTTAACTACGCTGAGCCTCTGTGTCTCATGTGGCATGGCTGCAGTCACGGCTGTTTACCTCAGCCATGTGAGTAATGTGCCCATTATGGACTCATGATAGCAGAGACTTTAACTCATGTTGTAAGTGAGCATTAATTACCTGACTGCTGCACCACGTTTGTGGACAAAAGCTGTACCTGCACAAGGTGTTTTTCAGCTGCTGCAAGGCCGGTTCCTTACGGTCACCTTAAGACTGGTGCCTTACAGCTGCCTGTAGCTTTGGCAGCCTTTAGTAGTCTGGACTTCTTCCTCATATTCACTGTCAGAGGTTGAATGTCCTTGGAAAATTTCAGGTGTTTCTGAGAAACAATATGTGAGGCAATACACGTGACAGAAATTTAAAAGGAGTTTGTCCTAACCTTTCATTTTCCTTTTCTGCCCTTATGCAAAGGGAATGATTCTGATGGAGCTGTTTACTGACGTATCAAACGTTTGCTTTCATTTGGCACGAAACCCCTGCAAAAATCTGAAGGAAATCTTTGCTGAATGTCACAGTCAGAAAATGCCAAATTGTGTTGGTGGAGGCTTGTAGAATCCTGGTGCTAGAGGGAATTGCTGCACACACAGCACAGCTCTCTCTTTTGACCTAAGGAGGTTCTTGGTGGCACAGGAAGGGATCCGCCTGCCACCCCTGAAGTCACGTTGCTCATGTTTATTGGGCAGAGCAAATTGGCCAAGTTAGGGAGTGTGAGTGTTGCCAATTGTGAACCATATGATGCAGGGGCCTGTCACCTCCTCATGACCTCGTGATTCAGCATCTTTCCGGATGTGAGGTCAGCTGTAGTTCTGCAGCACCACGCTTGGCTGCATGACACTGGGTAACTCCAGCCTCGCAGGATCCGGGGAAACGTGCAGCCGCATGAAGCATGGCCTCCAGCACTTAAGGATGAACCTGTTAAATGTAAGTGTCAGTTTTTTCCCCTTGCCTTTCCACCTTTCCTGCTGATTTAAAATAGAGAACAGAGCAACACCACATCTGCTACTGCTGAAATTCTTGCTCTGCAGTGCTTCAGTGGCATGTTCCAAGCCCTTCTGGAGTGACTGCTGCTCCAGTCACGCGTGGGAGCAAGGCTGTGTTCTCTGGCAGCCTCTGTGGGTCAGCCTGCAGCTTTCCCTGTTGGCGTGTTGCTGTGCTGCTGCTGGTTTTGTTCCAGTATTGAGTGCTTGTTGTGGTTTTGCAGCTTCCAAATACCATTCCTGCTTTAAAGACATACCACAGGAGGACGTGGAAGGAGTGGATGGGTTGCACCACATCATGTCCCTGGTCCCGTTGGAGCTCTGAGGTACCAGGGAGCAGAGTGCTGCTCTGGGGTTGATGGCAGGAACCAGCTATGAGAGCAAACTTCACGCTGCTGTAAGGTCACAATGTGGATGTGCCCGGGGTGACTTCATTTCCCACCACCATCAGCTGGTACAGCTTTGCAAAGAGTCTGTTCCCAGACTGGTCTGATTTGAAACCACTCCATACCTGTTCTGTTCAGCGCTCTGGTTGTGGTTCTGGCTCTGCTGTTGGTCTCACTCTACATCTACTTGCTGAGGCTGATCCTAGTCTTGCTTTGCTGTGAGAGCAGAGAAGGGACTCCTTGCAAAGAGACAAGGGGAGAAGGATCCCAGTGTAAAGCCATGAAGTTTCCAGAGTTCTATATGTGTTTATTTATTGTTGTTGTTGTAGTTTTGTTTTTTTTAACTGGAATGTGTTTAAAGAGATCATAGTGGGAGATGCTGATCTGTTAACATGGGAGGCTGAGCTGCTGCTTCCCAGCACAGGGTGTTGTGGCTGGCCACAGGAAGGGGCTGCCGAGGGGCTTGGTTTTGTGTACCCCCTCTTTGGGGGGGTGATAGTCTCCTTCCCCCCTATGGCCTAAGGAAGGAGTGTCTATTTAAATGTCTTTGCTAATTTAAGTTAGGGCAAGGCAAATAGACTGTTGGTGATTCAAAAAAAAAAAAAAAAAAGAACCTTAAGTATAAGCATTGTGTGTGTTTGATGCTGTTTAATAGATGTTTTTTCCTGCTAAGTGTAAATCTTTATGGGTCTTGGTGGCACTTCAGCAGCATTCACAAGCTAATGAGCTGCTAATTATCAGCCCTGTCCAGGCTAATTAGTTCTGTTAAGAGTGTATTAATCGAGGCAGAGCTCTGAGCTAATACAGCTTTGCTGCTTCTAGGTCTTGAGCTGATGTGATCAAAACATAGCTCTCCTTGACTTCGGGCTGTGCAGTGTGTGCGGCACACTGCAGGTGCTGTGAGGGCTGTTCTTCCCCTGGCACCCAGTCTCTAGGTCCCAAGAATTTCTGTGTCTGGTTTCCCCCATTGGAACGTACCTTCCCTGCGTGTCCCTCAAGCACGGCAGCACTGTGGGAGCTTCAAGTGGGAGAGGTTAGAAGGCAGCAGGCATGGTGGGACAGGAGCTGGCAATGGGACACCCCCTGATGGCACCGCAGGGAGTGTAACCCTCCTTTCCATCCTGGAGTGAGCCCAGGGGGGTCAAGACAGGTCTTCAGTAGTTCCAGCCTTAAAGCTGTTCTCTAACGTGTTTTGCTAAGTCAGCTGCCTGCAAGTAAAGATCTGCAGATTTATGACAGCGTGGGTTACAGTGTATTTTGTTTTGCTCATAGATGCCTTGTCTTTCTGAGACTTAGGTTGCCACATAGTTTCGCAAAGGCTCCCAGCAATGTTCTGGAGGGAAACGTGCACCACTCCTGCGCGTGCTCTGCAGCAGCCTGTTAGCACTGGTTTATGAAATATCACAGTTCTGCTTATGCAGACAAGTAGCAAAGTAGCTGCTGCAAACTAATGTCAGTCTCCTAAAATTGGGAGTGCAAGCAATCCAGAAGAAAAAGGTAAACTGTCGGAGGTCAGTTGGCTTTGTTTGCTACCTGTCTTCTCTCAGCTTTTTCTTGCAGCCTCATGGGAACCTGTACTAAGTTCCCTCGGTGGCTGCATTTGCAATGTTACTACTGCCTTCCAGCGCAGCTCTCTAAAGCTCGGTTAGTAAATGGTAGCACTTTGGTTCCCCTTTTTCTGGTGCCCTGCCCTGCTCTCTGCAGGTTCCAGCTCAAGAAGAGATAACTCACCGTGTCTGTGGAAGGAGTGATGCAGTTAAACACATTTATCTGGGAAAAAGTCCATGCTGACACGATGCTTTCCTTTCCTTTGCAGGTGACCTGCTGTCACTGTGAGCTTGCTTCCTAGAGTGACTACAGCCAACTCGATCAGTGGGTGTTCAGTCTGACATCTGAAGAAAATGGTTGGTTTGGTTCCTCTCTGCTGCTAAGGGTTGTGACTGGTGCGTGAACTTGTCCCACCATCTGTGAGTGAGTGGTGTGCCAAGCGCAGATGTGAAGCAGCTCTTTCCCTTGGGCCTATTGGCAGCACAGGAAATGGAGGCTCTTGAAGTTGATGACATTAGCCCAGCCTTGGAAGTGACTGAGGACTTTTTCAATAGTTTTGATACAAAGCTTGAAAAGATCGTGCAGCCCTCTGAGGTGTTCGGTGTCCAGGAGGTCCCTGAGCTGGTGGGGCACGAGGTGTTTGATCAGATAACAGAGAGCAGGAATCTGAGGAACGTCGCCTCCTTAGCCAAAAGTAACATCATCTGGGATCACTGCAAAAATGGCCTCTTGGAAACCAAAGCTCAGACAGCATTCCCTGCCAAAGACCAGCGTGTGGTGCAAAGAGGAACAGCTGCTGACAACCTTGCTTGGGCAGGGGAAGGGGAGACTGCAGCTTTTAACATCTTCAACATCTGTCAGCGGAGGAGAGACAGGCCTCGCTCTGTGAATGACATCCTGGGGCAGAACGAGGAAACCTCCGCATTCAAGCCAGGGCACAACCGGTCACGCTCTGATATCAGCCATGTAAACTGGGGAGTGGTCTTCACGGGCACCTCTCTGCAGCAGCCAGCTCTGCCGGGTCAGGACAACAGCTGCGCTCTGCTCTCCTACCTGGCGCTGACCAAGGGACAGGACATCCAAGGGAACACAGGTTTGTACGGATGCTTGATTGTTTCTGTTGGTGTGGAGGCTTTCCTGTTTGTTTTTAATATTTATCTCCAAGAGGAGCTGCTGGTTGAAAAGCAACAAAACAAAACCCACAAGAGGAACCCTATGAGCTGGCTCTTAAGACGATGTAAATCAGCATGGCTCTCTTACCTGTGATGTGGTTCTGTCTGTTTGCCTGGCTAATGATCCGTTTTTAAAACAATCTTGACTTCTGTTCCTTTGGTTTGAAAAACTAAGCTCGTTTTACTTTTTGCTCCTATTTCGTTCATTCTGACTCAGGAAAAAAATCAATTGTTTGTTATGTATTTCTAATTGTTTCCTAAACTAAAAAAAAAGAAAAACAAAAAAAAACCCCAACCATTGAATGCTAAAGCTGTTGGGAGAATGGCAAATCCAAACAAAGTCAGTTTTTATGAAGGAATTAGAGAGCAGCCATTAAAAAGAGGGTATGCAAAGCTTTACTGTGAAGCCTGAGCTCTCTGTTCTGTTTCTTTAAGAAATGCTGACTACTCAGTCCATAAACAATTAACAAAAACTCAAGCACACTGTTTGTGCTTGTCAATATTAAGGCTTCTCTGCCAGCTTTGTATGGGCCACAGGAAGTCTTGTTATCAGATTGAGGCAGGCGTCCCCAGTGAGCCACACGAAGTGATGTTTCAGCAAGGGATAGTTTTTCCTTTCTCAAGCAGCACCCTGGAAGAGGTTGTGCTCGGGGCTTCGGAAACACTGAACCACTGTCTCCATCTCTATGATTTATTTTTTGGATGCCAGAAGTGTACTGGGCACATATAGAAGAGAAAAACAGTGCCACAAAAGATTTTTTTACATAAATAAAAGCATGGCTTAACAAAGGAATTTCTGAAACCAAAGAGTTGTGAAAAGTGGGGACGTAGGGGGGAGGGCATGCAGTGGGATGACTCCAGTTATGAACAGGTAGGTTGTGCTGTTTGGAGTCACAATGAGACATTTATGTTATGTTTTCCAGGTAAGTCAGCTACTTTGGGGCATGAAAAACATTTACCTGAGTGTTTGTGTTTGTGGATGTGTGTGTATATAAAACTACAAATATATATAGAATATGTAAATATAAGTAGGTATGTATACACACAAAGCTGTTGGTTATTGTATTATGTTGTCACATAGCTTCTGTATTCCAAAGATGGGTGATTTGGGTTTGCAAGGGCAGTATACCTGCTGTTATTTTTGTTTAGGGGAATATTTTTCTCCATGTAGAGTGGGGCTCTGTTCTGCATCCTTACTGTGGAACAGAATCAGCAAAACGTATTGGCCAGTACGTGTTCCCCATTGTGTTTGAAGCATAATCTTTCTGGCCCAATTTCCCCACACTGCCCACAGCAGAAGAAGGGGCATGTGTTACACTATTTATAATAAGGAATACTTGTACACGTGCTTGTCAGCAAGAGTATTTCAAACTACCATTAGCTCCCCAAGCTGCAAGGAGCAAGCCACCCACCCGCAGGCTACAAGCAGCAGATTCTGAGGCTGAAGGTCAGTCCTGGCCCAGGGACAGAGAGCTGCAAGGGTATGCTGGGCTGTGCCCCAGTGCAGCGTTCCTCTCTCTGGGGTGAAGCAAATGACACCCTTACACACAGGTGAAAGAAAAGTCACATTGCTCAGAGCTGTCTTCAAAATGGCTTTTGTAGAGGGGACTCAGTAGGGTCGATTTATAGCATCTTGGAGGTAAACAAACAAGGGCAGGAAATGGGTCGGTAAGAGTGGCTGAAGGATGTCTTCCGGGACCCTCCTGTAGCCCAGCAGCAGTCAGTACCTCTAAGATGCTCAGCTCACATTTTCCTACTGCTTTTTGTGAAGGTGTGAGGCATTTGTCAGTGCTTACTGTGTGTTCTCCCAGAGCCCTTCTGCATAGGATGTCTGAGGGCAGCAGTACCTCCCTTGAGGAAGGAGAGCTGTGGTCTGAAAATGAACTTTTAACCCGTTTCCTTGACATCGTGTTCAGCTGCCGTGCAGAGTTTAGAAGGTAGCTGTGATATTTCTTCCTTCTGTGTTTACTGGAGAGCCTGTCATAGAACTTGCTGCTACTTTAAGTTGAGCTGAAAACAGAAAAGCAAAACCAAGAAAGTAGGCGTTGCAGGAATGTGTGTCCGGGACTAGTAATTATTCTCCACGAGAGACAAAAAATGTATTTAAAGATTGGCTGAGAGCTGCTGCGGTGGTTGAAGGAGTCATAGTGGCCTCAGCCCATGATAGCTTCCCTTTCCAGGGCTTTGGTACAGATTAAACTGTTGTGTCTGAGGTCCTGAGAGCAGCTTGCAGCCTCTCCTTTCAGTCCTCGTTGTGGGGAAGGACTTCCCTCTTGAGCCTGCAGAGGTCTCCCCGTCCTCCAAGGCTGGCCGACTTGCTGCGTAGATTAGCCCCTCACAATTATTATTTTTTCATTATCTTCATAGTATATTTATTACTCTGAGCTTATCCGCTCCTGCTGCTTGCTTTTTCATAATACAAACAAAATGAAACTGGATCCGTTCCATGTTCTGTGAAAGAAAAGGCTCTGACAAGAAGCTGTGCCTTTCGGGGCTGTATCTCCTGCTGGCAAAACAGCTAGTGTGCTAGAAACGAGCCCTGTTTGTGCTGCAGAGCAGTGTCAAGCAGTAAGTGGAGCTAGAAAAGACGGAGGTTGCAAGCAAATTGGAGGCAGGCTTCTGTATTTCTGGGCATGTGGCCTAGCAAACAAAGGGAGAACACTGCATCTGTAGTATCCTGAGAAAGCTTGCTTAGATCATTAAAACACAGTGCGTGACCACTTTGACAGTGGTGTGGATGTTTTCATTCAGACACAACCAGTCCCAAGAGTGCGGGTGCTATAGTATTTTCCCTGGCTAGCTGCTTAGTTTGTCTGCCATGCCCGTGAGCATGGGGATCTGCAGAGCTTCCACTGAGCAGAGGAGTGCCTGTGTGCTGAGTGTCCCCGCTGCAGAGAGCTGATGGCCTGGTGCCCCCCGCCAGCAGGCTGTGCAGGTGCTCAGCCAGCCCCACTGGTTTTGGCAGTACTTTGTCATCTACAGGTTGGCTGCAGCCCTGTGGCATGGCAAGGTAGGCATGTTGGAGAAAGGTGACTGCTTTAAAACTGGCTAACAAGGCCAAAGTCTGCTCTGATTGGGGCCAAGATTTCACCTGCTTCTGTCTACTGAGTCACTGACCATTTTTTTTTAGTTCTCTTCACATCTTTTTACCTGGCTGGGAGCCTCGCCATCACTTGGGACGCTTCAAAGTTCTGATCTTGTCTGCAGGAGTTGTGCAGGGAATATTTTGAGAGAGGTTTGGGCCCTGACTTCATGCAGCTCTTGGATATCTGCTAAATTTTTCTAGTGTGTTTTTGAGGAGGGGAAACACATCTAAATCTGCATTCGTGAGTAGCACACTGGTGGTTTATAGACTGGGGATTGGGAGTGGTTCTTGAGTTCTGAGGAATCATTTTACAGTGCTGCTTTATCCTGTTTCACTAGTTTGAGGGATTTTGGTTTTCTACTCCAACAAACACTGACGTTACATAGCATAAAGCAGTCTAGATTCCATCTTAACCAAATGAGAACTTGATGCTGAAATTGTTCTTTGATCTAAAGGGGAATTTCTTCTCTAACTTTAATTCTTAACTTTAATGCAAATTGTCAGGGAAATGGGAATCATCAAAATTAAAACAAAAATGCCAATCCTGTTTGCTTTTGTTAACCTAATTCCTCTCTCTTCAATTTTATTAGAAAAGAGCTTAATCTGCATGAAAAATGTGGGGGTCATTTCTTTGTTTGCCAGATATCCCTGCCTTCAGCAGCAGGAGCAGTGGCTGGCACTAGCTCTGTGCCCATGCTGCTGCTCTCGCAGCATGGAGCAGTACCTGGTGCTGTGCTGAGCAGGTTCCTGGCAGCGGGTCACAGAGCAGGAGATGACAGTGACAGCAGGTGCCACTGTTGCCTTGCTCAGGAAGGAGCTGCAAAGACAAACAGCCAGAAAAGGGAGTTAAGGGAGGTATGAGAGCTGCTGCAGGGTGGAAGTGGCCGGAGATCCTGAGCAGTGTGAAATGCTGAAGGTGTGGCATGGAGCCCTCACGCTGACCCACTGCTGATGGCTAGGTAGAGCCTCTCTCCTGGCCGGTCCACCAGAGAGGTTTCTGAAGTCTAATTGCCATTTGTGGTTTTGCAAAAACACTCCTATAGCACCCTTTTGTCGGAAGAAGTTGCACAGCAAGGGCAGACCAACTGCCACTGGGATGGCGGAGTGTTGCAGCTGTGCTGTATTGTGCAGAAAATAATGGTGCTGCCATGTGAGAGGCAGATGTGCAGAAACAACACTTCTGCACCTTCCTCTGGAGAGCAGGAAGCCTCAAGCTACTTGGAAATAATCCCAGAAGTATCCAGCCAGGTGGAGAACTGCTGCCCCCCGTGGCCCATCTATTTTCAGCATTGAAAGGTAGTCAAGAAAGAACTGTACTGTAGAGATCTGGAGCCTTTCAAGATTTGAGGAGGCAAAATTGTTATTTAAAATCTAATGCTAGTTGGATGCCCTCCACTGATCTGAGGTCCTTAAGTGCCAGGGACTGTCTCTGCATCTGCCAAGAGACAGCCCCTTCTCGCAGGAGGTTGCAGCTTTAACAAACTGCACAGTAAAGACAGCAAGGCTGAGCAGAGACAAAGAGGGGTGAGGTGCTTTGCCTAAGGTAAGATAGGAATGTAACTTGGATCTCCTCATCTCATCTGCTAAATCATATTTCCACTCTAACCCTGTTGACTGATTCGGGGAGTGCTGCACTTGTTCCCTGCAGGCTCGCTCCTGGTTGCTCCTTGGGCACCCTCTGGGCTGGAAGGGCCGCAGGGGCTGGCAGAGGGCAGCAGCAGCAATGCCCCATCCTCTGCTCTGCCTTTGGGGCCATGGGATGGTGCAGAGGGATGGAGAAAGTGATGGGTCACATGCAGTAAAGAAATTGTTAGTGCAGGAGGATTACAGCAGAAGGCACTGATGAGTTTGGTTGTGAGGCTGTTCTGGTCGGGAGGGTTATGTTCTATAGAAATTGTGGCTCTGGAGTTACAGCACTCCATAAAGCTAATAGAGTTTTTCATCTCCTGGGGCAGTGCTGATTGCTTCCAGTGATGTTGTGATGACTTTCATAACTGAATTTTCAGGTTAGTTGCTATTACACTGTATAAGACTTTTCCCTTAGTGGTGTCAGCTAACTCTCCTAATGTGAACTGACCTTGTTTTCAAAGCTTTGTCAGTCACTTCATACCCTTTCTTCCTTCGTTTTGAAGCTGAATTGAGTGAATTTATACAAAGATCAGCAAATGCATCTTCATTGGATATTCTCACTTTTGCCTGAGAAAGATATACCTGCAGAGCCAGATGGGAAAATGGGTGGGAAGAAAAGCTGGCGTTTCTGAGTAGGAGGGAAGAGGGCATCACAGATCTCAGTCACAGCAGCTGAGGGGCAGTTTGTCCCTAATCCTGCAAGCCCCAAGCATGTCGCTCGTCCTGTTGAGTTAAGGAGGAGCTCACGTCTAAGACGTGTAGTAGCCATATTTCTGGTACACTGATACAATGTCAGTGTCAGAGGTGGGAGTAGGACCCGGAGGCCTGTTTTTTAGCTCATATCTCTGGACAAGACTGCCATGCCAAAACTGTACTTGAATTGGGAAGCTGTTGGGGAAGAAGTGTTTTTGTATTTAAGGTGACTTCCACCTGTTTCTGCAGTTGTACTCTCTGACCCTGTGTCTGATGGTGCTGTCTCTCAAAACTTTGGAGCCTGTGGGGCAGCAACACAACCTGATCTGAGAGAGCATGTCAGATCAGAAAGGTGTCTGCTGAATTCTGCAGGAATCTGGGAGGAGGACTGTCAACAAAAGCTCTGTAACTTGTCTCTAAGCACCACAGAATCCAGAGAGGAGTGCCGCCTCAAGAAGCAAGTCCCTCAGAAACTAGACATCTCCTTCTTTTCCAAGTTGCTTGATATTGCTGAAATCAGAAATGCTTTGTTGGTGCAGAGCAGGGCGCGTTTTCTTGCCTTACCAACAGGGACACAAGTACAGTCAGTTGTTCAGGAACAGAAATCTCCTGGATGTGCTGAGGCAACAGCTGGACCCCCTCTCCTGCCCCTGAGTGTGGAAAGTGGGTGGAGTGTGCTTGGTGCAGGGTGCCCGGCTAGGCTGAGGTGGGAGTTGCTGATGGAGAGGAGAAGTGCTGAGGAGCGTATTGCCCTGTCCTCAGCTGTTGAGTCTCTGTTTACCTCTGCCCCATTCCTACTCTTGGCTTGAAACAGTAACTCCAAATGGCTCAGGCACTGGCCTTTTACTGCGATTATTTCTGCTTTTTTGTTCGTTTCTTTTTGTTTTTTTTTGTTGTAACCCTTCCTCAGTTTACTCTTTGTGTCTCTGTAGGGAGGAATAGAGGTGCAGTTTGTTTCTAAGGTGGATGGCGAATTGGGAGCGTTTGCTTTTGGGGTGGGAGGCATTATCTAGCACATTGCACGTGGAGGAGATAAGGGAGCAGAGGGCTCTAAGGGGTGTGTGTGTATGGATTCAGCATGTCTCTGGCAGCATCGATTGCCCTGACCTAAACAATATGAGACAGTTGAATGTCAATCAAGTTGGCTGCTGGTTTTGTTGCATTTAGAGCAGAACCCGGGAGCTGATTCATGGAGCTTGAGGGAAGGAATGGAGGGAAGGAGGGGAAGAGGGTGTCTCGGTGAAAGGCAGGGAAGGAGAGATAGCCTTTCTTTAACTCAACAAAAGATGAGCAAACCTGTGTGCAGATGAAGGAGGGGTGGCTGGGGGAAGGTTATGAGTTGTCTTATTACAGAGAAGCTTGAACTGTCATCTGTACTCGATGGAAGCGAGAGAGATTGCAGTTGGAGCTGCAGAAGCGCTGCCTCCCTGATTGGATTAATAGAAAGGGAAGATGGCTCTCAAATGGCTGCCCATTATCTGCACTACAAAGGGATTAGTGTGGGTTTCAGAGAAATTAATGGCTTTTGAGTTAGTGCAGAAATACTAATGAATGTCAGGGCCAGAGATGTATGATGAACAAAATTGGTTCTCTTTTAGTGCATGTGCACGTGTGTGTGTGTGTGTGTGTCCACTTGGGATTATGAAGGTGTGCTTTTTCTCTACCATTTTAAGTTTTAGATTGGGCTTTCAGTTTTTGTATTTAGCTGAAATATTCTCGAGTAGCATATTTGTCTGCAAGATATGCTTACATTGATTTATTTTCTACTTACCACACCTGGTGCCAAAGCAATGATTTTTAAATTGTTACGATTTTTGTCATGTATGCAGAAAATCTTTCTAGGTAAATTGTAGAGTGCTCTGAAAATGGTGTTAAATGCAATCTCCGTTCTGTGTGTATGGGCTATGTGGGGACGCTGGGTCTGAGCTAGCAAAGCAAAACCTGTGTCCTTTTTGTTAGTGTGGATGAGAGGTAGCATCCTTCCCTCATTTTTAACTGCCTGTCCCAGGTTTGCAGACTGACATTAAGTATACCAAACCGTTAATTCTCATGGATGTTCGTTAAGGTTGACTGAAATTTGTCTGTTTGATCCCAATAAATGCTTATAGTTGGTTTTCACTGAGAGCATCTCGGCCAGCCACGGGAGGAAGCCCAGCACGGTGGGGGTGCTCCTCTCGGGCTCTGTTTCCAGGCTTGGTCAAACCCAGGTACGTTTGCTCTCTGCTCTCAGCACTGTATTGAGGACATCCTAGGCATGCTCAGAGGTGATCATGTTTCAACAGCCCATTGCTAGGGCGTGGGCTGTGAAATTGAGTGGTAGCTGGTTAAGCTGGGATGTTGGAAGTGTTTTCTGCCTCCAGCTGCCCACGCAGTCCCTGTCTGAAAGGCTGCCGAGCCTGGGGGCAGATGCTGCTGGTGGAAGAGCCCCTGCACACCGCAGTTCTGGTGGTGTGTTAGGTCAGTCGGTGCTGGTTGTGCCGGGCAGCGGGTGAGGAGCCGTTCCCGAGCGGTTTCCTTGCTCCTGCTCTGGGAAGGGAAACCCCTTAGGGAGATGGGCAATGGGAGGCAGAAACCTCACCGCCTCTCTGTTAGTTCTGCCGCCGTTTGTGAGCCAAAACCTGTCACAGGTCCCTGTCACTGGCAGGGTGAAGTCAAAGAGAGCAGGAGTTTATTCCTGAGGGCTGTGTTGTTCCGGGATGCCGAGTGTTGGAGCTGCCGTTACAGCGTAACGCAGGCACCTGCTCGTGCCCCGCTCCCAGCTGCTCCCGTGCCCGGCGCCGCGTGAGGGGAGAGCGTGCCCCCTGCTGGGCGCGGCCGGTTCCAACGGTTCTAACGGTCCTAACGGTCGCGCGGCTGTGCCCCTCAGCGAGGCGGGAGGCGCAGGGGGTGCTGCTTTGGCTAGGGCAAAGTGCTGGTGCTGGTGTGAGGAGAAAAGTGCGAGCAGCAGCCCTGCATGCCGCGGGGGCAGAGGGAGGGGTGCTCCAGGCACTGCCGCGGGTTTCCCTGTGGGCAGTGGAGAGGACCGTGAAGGAGCTGTGCAGAACCTTCGCTGGAGCAGGTTTGTCCTGAAGGCCCACAGGCTGTGGAGGAACCAGGGCAGAGCAGGGGAAAAGCGTGAGGAGGTGGGAGCAGCTGGGAGGAGCTGTGGGTGGGGGTCTGGTCACCAGCTGGGTTCAACCCACTGCAGTCCATCACATGAGTGTTAGATGGGTGGAATACCAAATTTGGTGGTAGATTCACTGTGAGAGATGTCCAGATAACAGTGTAGAGCAATGCCATTTCTCTGTGCTTAGCATCTTTGGGTTGCCACTTGTATTATACCTCATAATATTGTACTCTTCTGGACTGGGTTCTGGGAGAGTTGTACTGTTTTGTTGCTCTGTCATTTCAACTGGATGATTGCTGAAAAATAATTGGTTTTCTCTGTCCCCATTTCTCTTTGGCATCTCTAACTAAGGAAGTGCTATGTTTTTGATAGTCAGTGGTTGTGTTTTTAGTTATAGTCTATTGGGTAAAGGCAATTTCAGTGGTCTTAGCCTCTGAGTACGTCATGTATGATCACATTCTGTATGTCAGAATGACTGAGCAAAGTGAAATGTTATTTACAAAGAATTAATGGTAATGTTCTCATTTTTTTTCTTCCAGAACACAAGCCGATGTTCCCAAATATTCTGAAGAAGGGATACTTAGAAATTAGAAGAGACAATGACAGCTACTGGCAAAACTGTTATGCTGAGCTCTCCCCATACAAACTGTACCTGTATTACCTGGACAGCAGTGGCAACCAGACTCTTCCCACCGTGTATCCGGTCATACATTTTCAAAGGGTGGCTGTTACTGGTAGCATTGAAACCAAGGTGGTGGAGGCTGTCCTGTTGGACAACTCTCAGCTGCAGCTGAAGGCAGAGTCGTCATGGGAGGCTTTGGACTGGGGACAGAAGCTCTGGGAAGTGGTGCGTGCTTCTGTGCCTACTTTCACGAGACAGCAGGAGAAGCTGGAGAATGTGCCAAAGCCTGACAATAGCAGTGACCTTTTGCAAAACAACAGATTGGTAGAGAAGCCCGTGGAACTTTTGCTGTCCATGAATTTGACTGAAAATACTAAAGAGTACAAAAATATTCTCAAATCAGGGACTCTTTATAGGTTAACTGTCCAGAATAACTGGAAGGCATTTACTTTTGTCTTAAACAGGTCTTATCTCATGGCATTCCAACCTGGTAGGCTTGATGAAGACCCTCTGCTGAGCTACAATGTCGATGTGTGCCTGTCGGTCCAGACGGATACTCAAGATGGCTGTGACTCCTGCTTTCAGGTCATTTTTCCTCAAGATGTCCTTCGCCTGCGTGCAGAGACCCGTCAGAGGGCCCAGGAGTGGATGGAGGCACTGAGAGCAGCAGCCAATGCCACTAGAAGTTTAGGTCAGAACCCACAGGTCACGCTTCGGAACAAACCTGCAGATCGGCCCTTTGGAAATGATTTTAGAAAGAGCAAGCGGCAGTCTGTAACCACCAGCTTCCTCAGCATCCTGACCACGCTGTCTCTAGAGAGAGGACTCACAGTTCAGAGCTTCAAGTGTGCAGGTAAGCAGCTAGACTGCAGGTTCTGCATCCACTCCCTCTCTTCAGGGAAAAAAAAAAGAGATGAAAGAGCTTATATTTGTTTTAGCAGCATAGAGCTGCTCCCTACCTCTCACAGCAGCCATAGACACTTTGGTGTATTATTGGTATATTTGGTCTTTCTTTGGTCTCTAAAATGTGGAGAAAAGTCTGTAAGATACACAGAGATTCACCAACATTTTATGAGCAGTTCAGAAGCGTTAGATCATGCACACATAGTGTGCACTGGCACTGGCACTGCATGGGCCAGGGCTTCTTTACTGGGCAGCTGGGTTATTTCCTTGCTTCAGGACACTGGAAAGGCAGATGGTCCAGAATCAAAGGGATCTGAGCTCTGAATACAACACAGGCTTCCAACATCAAGCACTTGTGTGTCACTTTATTAATGTCTCTTCCAAGTTGTTTTTGGAACTCAATTTCAGTGCTGAGCCTTCTGGGGAGACTTCTTAAAGCCATGTGTACACCTGCCTGTCATACCATCATTTGGTGGCACATATTCTAGCACTGAGATCCAGGTATGAGCTTATCTGCTCTGTTCTTCCCCTGAAGCAGAGATGAAAACCTGACCTTAAGCCTCTGCACTGGTTGCCCTCCGGGCTGGCTGTGGGTGCAGCTGGCTTTGTCCCTCAGTGGTGGTCATCTGCAGATGTGCCTCCTGCTCACCTCTCCATGGTGCATGGCACTTCTGTGATAGCTGGAGCACTGTGAAGGTTGGCCTCACAGCAGGTACCAGTATGGTCGTGTTGTTGGGGCGTCTGTCTGAGTTCAGTTCTGTTCTTGGCCATGAACTCTGTAACTTCATGTCTTGTTTGTCTGGGACTAATGATGTGCCAAACTCCTGAAATTGAAGGTGCCTGGGGACTATGACAGCTCTGATTAACTGAACACCCTTGGGTATGTAAGAGCTTTAAAAAAAAATCTGCTGCCTCTAAAACAGAGACAACAGGGATGTCTTACTTTTAAGGACAGTTGTGAGAATGAATGCTGCAGAGAGATGCTGGGAATGGTCAAACAAGTATCCTCAGGATGGATTCAGCCTGATGTGGTACACAGCAGACAGGCCTTGGGAAAGTCACGAAGACAGCAGAATTTACACCCTAATTGTAAGATAATGTCCCAGGCTGTATTCAAGCTTTATTCCTTCTAATTTATTTTCATTGAAAGCTTAGTAGAGGAATATTTTGTAATTTTGCTTCATCCTCTGTCTGAGGTCCAGGAGCGTTTCAAGCCAACATTTCCAACAGGATCAAGTCCTGCAATAGCAACAAAATGCATGTCTCCAGTGTGAGATCGGTTTTAGTGTTGCATTACACAGTATGGGAGATTTTTCAGTAGGAAAGGGTGAATTTCTTCTCTCAAAAGTGGGGCATTTCATTTGAACTCACTCGTGTTCTCCAAAAAAATAAAGTGCTTTGAGCGTGCCAGGGTTGCATGGTGTCTTCCTGATATGTGTGAGACATTCCCAGTGCTCCTGTGGGCTCATTTAGTCTGCCAAACTGAACAAGAGCTCTTACTCAGAGAAATCTGAGTTGTGAAGAGTCTGTAAGAAGCATGCCACTGGGACTACCTGTACCCAAGGATGGGGATACACAGCATTTACTTTGGGAACGCACCCTTTGCTGTCTGCCCTGAGATCCTCAGAGTTGGTCAGACAGCAGGTACTTCTGGCTGTTACCAGAGCACAAATAAATGAGTAATCGTAATTATAACTGGGAGAAACTGAGGAATCTTGTCTAGCTCAGAAAACCTTGTGCTGAGGAGACTTTGGAGCCACACCAGCAAGCTGAGGCTCTCTCCTTGTGCCTTGTTCCCTGCAGGCAGTTTGTGCTGTTCCCCTGCGTGGGCTGCTGTTTAACCTAAGGGGCCTGCTGTTGGTAATTACATCTTGCAGGCATTGAGAGCAGTTTTCCCTGGGGCTGCTGGGAGGGGTAAGCTTGGAAAAGGATGAGGAGGGGGGAGAAAGAAAAGTTTTGCTGTGAATTCTTCAGCCATTTAGTGCAAATTCCTGTAATTACCGTCTTTGTGTCCTGTCCCAATGGCACATAATACAGCAGAAGCCTTTCCTAATTGAGACCTTACAGGAGGTACAAATCCCTCCTTTGTTCAGCCTGACAAATTAGTGCCAGAAAGTGGCAAGGTCCGAGTGGGAATCAAAGGCAAGCAACACAAAGATGGAACTTAAGGCTACAGTAATAACCCTCTCTAGTCCTGCAGGGGTGGGAGGGAAGGAAAAGTAATGACCAATGAAAAATGAAGGGTTTTTTTTTGTTATAAATTCCCTTGACATGACAGCACCTCAGGGCTGCTTTATTTATTTAGGAAAAGTGATTAAATAGTAATACAACAGGGCAGACCATTGTCCCTCAGGCTGCCCCCCTTCCTACAGACCCCTGCTGCCTTGGCTAATTGATTGACAATGAACCTCTGATAAAGAAGGTTGTTGGGAGGACCTGATGGGGAGAGGTTTTTTTTTTTTCCATCGTCTTTGCAGTCTTTGTGGGGTTCCCTTCCCCGTTTTTCTCTGTTTGAATTGCCCTCTGTATCCCCCCTTCCCTTTCTCCTTTAGTAAAAGCTTTTCAAGGGACTGCTCCCAGACAAACAGCTGACACTCACAAGCAGGTAGGGAAGAATGTCCGCACTTCTCTATTGACAAGTTTATCTTGGAGTCCGACTGGCACTTTTCAACTTGTGATACAAGCCAGGACTGTGGTGTCAGCTGTAGTCATGGGGCAGGGGGGACCCCACTGTTGATATAGTGGAGTCAGAAGGGTAGTCTGCGAAAAAATTGTCTTTTGCTTGGTCAGCAGATACAAAAGCTTTTCCCATCATTTCTAACTTTCTGTCACTGTGGAAAGCAGGGCATTATTTCTTACAATTTTAAAAAAATGAGCTAGCAGGCTACTGACGAACAGTGGGGAGGCATGCTTCTATAGACCCTTTTTCCTTTGCTGCCACTGCTTATATTTCTGCCTTTGAAGAGCAGTGCATTTGGAAAGTTGAGTTAGCTAGAAGCTGCTGGCACCTAGTGGCACCCTCCTCTACCCTTCTTGTGGTCACATAGCTGTAGGTTTGATCCTGCCCTGTTGCCACTGTGTGGAGTGTATGAGTGTTCCCATGGGCAGTGTTTGGGGCTCTGAGTCAGAGTTACATTTCAGGTGAGACTTTGGAGGCACTACCTCTTGTCCTCAAATGGGTATGAGCGAAAGTTGGTTGCAAGTCCAAGTTTGTAAACGTTAGGTTTTATGGTTTGTTTCTTAGTAAGGTCGGTAATGAGTTAGGGTGATCTGTTGATTGATTTTTACTTTCTACTTATTTATTTCATTTGGATTGAAGAGAAATCCCAAACTGTTAATATTACAAATTTGGGATGAGGTGGTTTCCATCAAAACACATGCTTGGCAGGTGCAGCATCTTGCAGGCAGTGGCAGCCAGTTATGGGCACTCCAGAGGCAGTTCTTTCTCCCTGTTGAATTGTCTGTAGGCTCCTGGAGAAGGGCAGCTGTCTGTCCTGCAGGACCCTGTGTGGAAGGCTGTCAAGCAGATTTCCCCAGCAGCCCTTGCTATTTGCTGTTCCCTTGGCTTATGCTTTCACTTTTCTATAGATGCGGAAGACAAATGGCCTCTACCCCTGCCTCCTGTTTTTTGCATAGCTCCTGTTCTTTTAATGTCTCTCTTCCTTTTCATGGTTTTTTTTTTTTCCCTCTCCTTGTCCTTTATTAAAACAAACATTTTTTCAGTGGTCAGTTGGGTCTGCCAGGAACTCTTGTTGCTTTGACAAGTCCTAATGGATGTGAGAGTTTATGCCTTCTGCAAAATGTGCTCTGCACCCTTTTGTCCCTCTGTGTGGCTTTCCTCACTCCTGTTTTAGGATGCCTTCTGTTTTCACTGTTCTCTCTGTGACTTGTCACTTGCCAAAAGAATAAATACTGCTATTATGGCACCGCTGACTTGGCGGCTGAACTGAATGCTGGAAGCAGAGAAGCCAAGGTTAGTAAATGGGCTATTTCCTGAGCCTGCAGCCCTGTCAAATCAAGCAACAGGTGAAAAGCTGTTGGCTTTGTTCAAGGAGTCACTGCCTCTAGTGCTGCGATCCTGGGAGTGGATGAGGAGAGCCCAGTGCAGCTCATGTCCAGCTCATGCAGCCTCTGCTCTTGCTCGCTCCTTTGGTCTAAAACCAGATCCAGTAAAAGTAAACTACATTTTTTTTTATTAAATAAAAATTAAAGTATTTTCCTAATAGCTTGCAAGCCAGTAAGTGTGAGTAAAAGTAAAGAAAATAAATTAGCTGGATGCAATGTTGACTTAGTTCAGCTTCCCGAAAAGTCAGGTAGCTGAAAAGCAAGGGTGCTCCTTCCTTGAATTCAACAAATACTTTGTGAACTGTCATCACACTCAGCGTCTATCTGATAGCAGCAAGTAACTGAGATAAAAATAGTAGGGGACAAATCTTAGCAAACATAGCAGAAAAATAAAATACCAGGAGGTCCTTTGGAAAGCTGTCAGCACTCTTATCACTCTGAGTTCCAATAACAATTCTTCTCACCTGTCCAGGACTTTTAGCATTGTGTTTTCTAAGTGCTGGACTTTGTGCTTGTTTTCATTTCAGTTGATCTCTTTGTTCCAGGACTTCAGCAGTTTTTGTCTTCCCTGTATTTGAGACTTTGTAATGTCCCCTAAGAATGTGTTTTGCATTGTAAAGGTTTTATTACTTAAATATCTTTAGAACACTAAACTTGAGAACTTTAGAACACAGTTTTCAAGTGTTATGTCACTTTCAGGCCCTGTTTTATTAATTAAGTAGTAAAACTTCCACTGATAATAGTGGCATTTCTAAAATGGTAGCTAGGCCAAAGTCAGCTGAGCAAAAAGACCTTGTTAGTGACTAAAGTAATGTTTGAAAAATACACTGTGTCTAAACAAAGCCACTGACATGTTAGGAGGCATGGAGAGGTTTCTATGCCAAGGTGACTTGGGTTTGTGTAGCAGGGAGTACTTCATCTGTGGACCTGCATGTTTCAGAATGTGAGGTCACTAGGCCATGGTGCCTTTGATCATGTGGCAGCTCGTTTGGCAGACATCAGAAGATATTGCACAGTGTCTCTTTTGTTTGTTTGAATTGATTAAATCTCTTAGCAGTGATCAGTTATGATCACATAAGCCATTTAATTTCAGAGGTAAGGTGAGTGAGCTCTTCAGTCCAGTTTTAAAATGGCTTGACTGTGGGGAAATGGCAGTGAAGGCATTCGGCTTTGTCTAATCTCACAGCAGTTAGGTCCTTCACCTTCCTGCCACCTGATTGGCTCCTTTGCAGAACAGGATTTTCCTCTTCACTGGATTTGGCTTGAGACTGGCCTGCTGCTGCTGCCTGAAAGGGCAGTTCAGTTGAGTACCTGGCTGGTTCAGTGCCTGTCCTGCACCTTTATGTGCACTTCACAGTCCTCCAGTGGTATTTTATTGATTACTTTGCATCAGCTCTGCAGACAGAATGGCTGGTACGTAGGTCTTGGCTGATAAATTCATGTGTATCTCCTTTAAAGTTTAAGGGGTACCTTTGCTCCCTGTGTGAACAACTTTGAAGGTTTTCAGAAAGTAGTAGTAGTAGTAGTTCTTTTTTTTTTTTCCCCCAATCTAAAAGGTGATGTTTTTATTTTTCTGTTAGCCACAGTGCTGAGAGAATGAGCTGTTTTGCTGTGTGTGAGCATGTGCCCCCTCTTAGCATAGGCTCTGTGCTTCTCCTTGGCTATGCCTTGTTTCCTCCAGGCTTGTGGGTGCTCAGTATTAGTTATGCTGGCCCCGAGGAACTCTTCACTATTTGACTGGTCCACTTGTCCTGTGAAGTCAGTCCATGTGTATGTCTTGATGAATGTATTAACATAAAGTTTAAACAAGAGGCTATCAAAACCAGGAAGTCTAAAGGTCCACATCTCATCTGTGTCAGGATGGAAAAAGCTACAGCTGGACAAATGGAAATGTTTTCAGCCCTCATAGCTCCAAACTCCTCAAGTTCTTTTCTGGAGATCATGGATCATGTCACAGGAGACAGCTTCATTTGCTAGGTTAGCATCTTTTAAATCAGGCAAGTCAGCTCACGTGCTAGTGCAGTATATTATTGGCAAAGCTGTTGATGAGTGTGAGATCAGAAAGAATATAAAACCAAGCTAGAGAATAAACCACAGGCCAGCTGCTGGGGGGGTTTCAGGTTCTGCATCTGGCCTTTTGCAACATCAACGGGCTGGTACACCTGTGCTGCATCAATCTGTGCAGTGCATATGCCCAAGGTAGTGCTGCAGTAGCAATGTGCAGCCAAGAAGAAATCCAGCTAACAATGGCAAAGAGTATATAACTACGCTTAATTCACAGTCTCTCCTCATGTTTAGAAGGAGGTGCAAAACCAGCTGTGTATCTGAATGGAAATAGGGCTGATTTTCAAAGTATTTTAATGGCCACTTTATCAAGTAAATGAAACTCAGCAAACTGAGGAGCCTTCACTGTAAGTAAAGGAGTGAACAGTGCAGAATTAAGTAGTGTTCAAACTAACTGCAGAGCAAGAATGGAAGCTGTGTGAAGTAGAGACTCTTTTTGCTAAGTGACCTGGGCACACATGTGGACATTAGCACCTGGATCTGCTCTGATCGTGCAAAGGGCTCACCTGCTCTTTGCTGTACTCTCGTCCACCTTTTCAGTGTATAAAACCAAGCATGAATGTAATCAGTTGTAGGATTGAGAATACCATTATTAGTTATCCTCATATTATCAGTTTGCTCCTAGCTGGCAGACTTCAAGAGCTGGCCCAGAGGCTGCATCCAGCTCCCACCTCTGACTGAAGAGCTGGTATATTATCTGCTCCTGCCACTAAGTCATTCCATGGGAGCTCCCGTCCCCTCCTGTCAGGGAGTGCTTCAGGATCTCAGCAAAGCACCACATATTGCAGAGAATGACCCTGTAAGGGCATGGGGAAAGAACAGCAAATTAGTTGAGGTGTGTGCTGTTCTTTGTCAGTGCTGTGGTCCTGGGAATAAGGAGAAAGGAATTGTTCAGAGAACTGGGGAGAATGCAAACTGGCCATCTGTTAAAGAATTCACAAACCATAACTGCAGGTGACGCATGTCTTCATTGCTGTTTTTAATTCCCTTGGAGCAAAGTCTTTGGGAAAAATGGCATCTTGGCCCTTCTCAGCATTTTGACACTGAAGGTAAAATAACCTATATTGTGGTAAAATTTGAGTGGGGAAACCCAAGCAAATAAAAAGCCAGTTTCCAGAAGTAAAGTTTCTTTGCAGCCATTTGACACGCAAGTAGTACTTTTTTTTACTCTTGATTTATTGATGAAGTTTATATTTGCTGTCGCCTGGCTTTTTTTCCATTAGTGGCTGGTTTTTTGATTGTTGATTTTCTTGGAGGGGGTGATAGATCTGTGAGTTCAGCATGACTGACATGAAGGGTGTTGTTTACTACACCTAACCGTAGCGGTCAAAATATTGGATGACTGCGTTAAACCAAGCTTCACTGACTGGCAGAAAGCCTGGGTGTCTAGGGGATGACTTCTTATCTGCCTGGGGAGCTGCTCTGTGGCAGTGTGCATGTGAGCCATCAGTAGCAGGAAGGGACGGGGCGCTCCTCAGCGTGTCTCCCCAGCCCAGTCTGACCAAATGGCGCCTGCCCTGGAAATGTGTATGGAGCAAAGGGGCGGCATTGAATTCCTCCATGCGGAAAAAAATGGCACGCACTAACATTTATCAGCACTTGATGAATGTTTATGGGGACCAAACAGTGGATGTGAGCAGCTCAGTGAGGCAGTGATGGTGCGTTGGTATGTTTCAGCAGTGGTGACAGCAATGTGAAAGACAAGTCACATTCCGGATGGCCATGCACGGCTGTCACACCACGAAATGAAGAGCACCTCGATCAGCTCATCTACATGAATTTGCTAATGGTGGTGACTATGTTGAAAAATAATGTCTTGTAGCTGAGAATTTGCTGTATCAAATGGTGTTATTATGCTTTTTCTATCTGTTGGTAGTTTCCACTAAAATAAATAGGAGGCATTGCTTTTGGAGTGGCCTATGTGTAACTGGGTAAAGGTCAACAAACCCACATAGCTCCAACAGGGAAAATTTTCTGCCTTTAATCTTTTAAGTTTTTTTGAAAAAGTAAGATCAGAGAGTAGTAGGCAGGATGAGTAGAAGATCAGACTTTGCTTGGAGGTTTAGGCTTTTGGATTATTTCTTTAGAAATAGAATTGCTTTGAAAAAAAATTAATGCTGTAACAAGGAGAAAGCGTAGATGCAAATTCAAACCTGGGTAAGCATGGGGTAACTGAGCTGGGTTGTTAGTGTCTTCCTTGTGAGTTTGAGTTTTTGCATAGTAGGGTGAATTGGGGCAGACACACAGAAACATAAGGTCAGCAGCTAAAGTGAAATTCTCACCTTCTCTTTCTGTTAGTGCTGAGAAGATAGAGCAATGTTTTATGTGTGATCTAACACTGAAAATTCGTTGTTGTACACCTGCTTAATCTGTTTTATGGCTTTGTCAAGCTAAAAGCCTTTTGAAGTTTGTGGGTCATTTCTTCATATGTTGTTTCTAAATGAATTAGCTTCTAAGCTAGAAGCTACACCTGGACAAATGGATTTAATTATGGTACACAACATTGCTTTTTCCTGATACTGAGCAAATAACTTTATTGAATAAGGAAAACAGTTGTGTACTTATCTCCAGTTTGGTCTTCCAGTTTCTCTGTTTCCGTCTGTAGCTTGCTCCAATATTTTCTTGCTAAACAGTTAAAGAACAAGGGATCAGTGTGTATTAGCCATGGTCATAAGAGCTCTGTGGCATCCTAAAAGTGACAGAAGTGGTGTTTTGTGCACTTTGTGGAAGAAGAATTTTATTCAAGTGTCTTGGATTCCTCCTCCTTGCTATCCTTCTAACCACCACCTTATGTTAAGGAGAGAGATTTGTTATAACTTTTTTACCTTGTCTTTTTGTAATTCTTTCCTCCTAAAGTCTTAGCATTTGGAGATGAGAATCTTCGTGTTGATGCTCCTGCTCTGCTCACAGATGCTCACAGATAGATTCATCTGTGCCCAGCAGCACTTTCTTGCTGCTATTTTTTCTAACCCCTCTTTTCTCTGCTTGATTCTAATGTGGTTTTGTTATGTTTTCTGTGATGAAAGGTTTGGGATTATTCCTTACCTCACTTTGCTATCTGTACTGACAGCCACGCTTCTTCCATTTGTAGCTTGCTCTGTAACATCCTTCAGGTAGGGATGATTTGGGGGGTAATAGTACATTTTAGAGTATTCTTCTTGCTCTAGGCTCAGGGTTTGCCAGCCCTTTGTATAAAAGGTCTGTGGATAATACTCTGTATGAGCATTAGGAATAGCTGTGAGAGGATTGGTGAAAGTAGTGTTGCTTTTTCCCCTGTCCTGTGGAAGCTGCTTTCTCTTTTTATAGACAAGTGTTTTTTCTGCAAACGTAAAAGATCCCTTCCTCCCAGACAAATCTACTTGCTGGGTTGGTACTGATCTCTCAGGTGACCGGCTATATCCGACCATCTTGTGGGGAAGGATGCTGAAGAGTTTAAACCCAGGAATCTCTACTAGCTTTACTGGTAAACATGATGGCAAGTGTATGTACCTGAATGGCCAGGTGCAGAATTTCCAAGGGGATTATGCCATATAATGTTTTTTCCTCCTCTTTTTTTTCCTCTTTTTTTTTTTTTCACATCTTACAAAAAAACAAAGTAGCATAAGTGGTCTATGCCTCAGAAATATGTTTGTCACACTCTGCATCACTTTGAACTGCATAACATCAAAGAAAATCAGTGCTTTGATAACTTGATTTGAAAGGATTGTAGAAATAGCCATCATTATGAATCACAACAGATAGGAATGGAAAGGATGGTGATTTTCCAGCAGCAAAGCTTGTAAGCTAGGGGAAAATGTAAGGTAGGTGCCAGTGCCACATTCTCATAAAAATTACCCAAACTTTGCAATTGTTGTGTAGCTTTGTAGAATATGGTTGACTTGAGGGTATGAGGAAGATTGGGAAATACTCTGTGTAAAAATGTGTTTTTCTGAGAAACAAGGAAACAAACCTGGGCACAGAGAAGTACTGGAATAAGGAAGAAAGCTGTGCATGCTCCTTGGGTAAAAACTTCTCACTTACTCTTCTTTATAAAGCCACCCTTCCTGAAGGGAAGAGCTTCAGGGGTTTCTTACCAAGACCCTGCTCACTGCAGAGCCCTTCAGTTCTTAGCGGCTGGATGTAGCCCTTCGTGAGGGCCCCTCCCAGCACTTCTGTGCATTGTCATTCATCTCCTGAGGAAACTCTCTTCATGAACTGGAAGAAATTTCTGGCTCTAGGAGGTGGCAGGAAATTAAGTGTTAAAGTGGTGCCTTTTCATCTACAAACATTTTAGCTTAGGATGGTGACAATTCAGATCTAAGAAATTGGAGTTTAGCATATTATTGTCTTCAGCCTAGCTGACAGGAGCTAGAATGCTAAGACAAACCAGCAGCTCATGGAGTGGCGAGGAGTGCGCTGAGGCAGCTAGGTGAAATTGGTGTGCCATCCTGTCCCCATCCTCATCCTCCAGGAAGTTAAGTGTTGTCTAGTGGGGTATAGAGATTTTAATGGCATGGAGCTAGGGTGACATCAGTCTCATTCAGTCATAACTGTACCACTTGTACTGCATCAGCTGGTCCAAACACATTGAGCTGGAAAAACCCAAACTGACATTTAGTAGCCTGTTTCATCCCGTGTGAAGGGATTGCTGTATGTAATGAATGCTACAGCTGGAATCAGTTGAGGATTCAGTGCTTTTTTGTGATGAAAAAATCTGGAGGCAGCTTGCAAAGAGAAAGATTTAAACATTTCACCAGTTTTTTTAACCATGCTGGCACATAAAGATGTGCTGTACTGAGATCCTGCTAACACAGGCATTATGCTCTCTGAAGACTCACTCCTATTTAGGCTGGGAAAGAGGAAGAAATGCTGTCTGTTGTATATTCCTTCGTCTTGCTCCATGAGCAAAGGAAGGGTCGTATTTTTCTCTTTCCTTTACAGAGGAGCAGGATTTACCTCTGTTGTGCTCTTAAAAACACGGGCTCCATAGCAACAGTGTGAGTGCCTTCTGGGAGCATCTTCCAGAGTTAATAGATGAATATCTTGTCAGATGAACAGGACTGTTTTTTTTGTGTCTCTTCAGCTGTTCAAACCCTTCACCTTTGTGTGTTAAGACTTTAAAAACAAAAACAAAAATTCTATATATACTACAGAGTACTGATACTGAGCTTACTACCAAGTGTGCCTGCTGTCTTTATCTGTAACACCACTGTGGAGCAGGACTGTATGGGAACCTTTTAAATGGCTGGTCTGGGAACTGCATTCCTTAGAAAAGAACAGGAAAGCGCTTGCTCTGCACTGAGGGAAATATAAAGTTGTTAGAATAGAATAGAATAGTTTAGCACGGTTTAGTTGGAAGGGACATTAAAAGATCGTCTGTTCCAACTGCCTGACCACTTTGAGGCTAACCAGAGTTAAAGCATATTAATGAGGGTGTTATCCAAATGCCTCTTGGACACTGACAGGCATGGGCATCAACCAAGTTTCTAGGAGGCTGTTGGCTTCTGAGTTATGACCCCATAGGTCATCCTGTTTTGTAGCACACTGCTAGATTAGTTGTCTTCCCTTCACGCATGTAAAGGCACATCTACTTTCTTTCTGCTCTTCAACTATTGCTTAGCAAAAAATGCTACTGCGTACCACACAAGAATTATTTCTACAGTGACAATAATCTACAGTCATAATATTTAGCTTTTCTCTTTGATGATATCAAACGAAGATGAGATCAGCTGAGATCACATTTTTGCATTGTCTTGAGTAATATATGCTTAAACTTATATTCTGATTTTATGAATGATAAAGGATGAAACATTAACATAAGTATCTATTTCATCAACTGAACTCTATAAATGTTTGCCATTTTTAAGGAGCTGCATACCCTCACTTCAAGGGGAGAAAGAAAGGAGTGAGAGAAAGAGTCAGAAAGTGTCCCACACTGATTTGCTTGATAGTGTGTGTCACAGAGACTCAGTGGCCAATTGGCTCTGGAGTGTGGGTATGGAGGAGGTGAGTTAATTGTGCTGGTAAGGTTATTCTGATAATTTTGGTTAAAGCAGAAGGGACATAGTCGCATGAGCTAATGAGGAGGAGTTTCATTTATGCCTTGAGTAGCTGAGCTGTTAGCTCTCCCCAAATAACTATAACTTCTACTGGAAAAAAAGAGTAAAAAGGATGCTTTCCCTGAGTCAAGTTACATAATTACATGAAACTAATTCAGGTATAGTGACAAAAATAGCCAGCCAATTTACTTCTACCTGTAAAACTGTGTGATGGGCAAGGATTCTGCTAGTCAGCATTACTGATTGACTCCAGCAGAAACTGTCTGAGCCTTCAGCATATGCCAGAGTGGGGCTGTGGTGCCAATTGTCTGCGGTTGTAAGTGTCATATGGGGACACTAGCATTTGAAGGAAAAGCAGAAGTACAGTCATGTGTGCTGTGTCAGAGGTGTTAATAACAACCACGGACATCTCATTATATCTTAGCGAACATTTTTAGCCTTCCTTCCTGAACACATTGTTCACTGTGACTGTGCCGTCTGTCTTCCAGCCTTCCACGCTAGTGTTGTTTGGCCCATTTTAGCCACAGTTGAGGGAAAGGCAGGGATGTCAAATACAGTGGTTTTATGTGTATTTTATGAAAATAGGTGGTCATGTGAAGGAAAGGTTTTCATTAGTTGTTCATTAATTTATTAATTAGTGCAGGAACCTGATCTGCCCCACTACTACTGGTCATGGACTGCTTGTTCTCTGTGTGACTGCTGCCTGCAGTTATTACTCAAGGTCTGGCTGGTCTGCCGTGTCTGTGCTAATTCTGTGGCAAAGTCCTAGCTGCCAAGTCAGCATCCCTTCTGGCTGGTTGTCAGGAGCTGGCTTGTGCCAGGCAACCGCTGCTGGCCATTCTGTTGTGGGGAAAACAGGAGCTGTAGGAGTGAGTCTACAGTGTCCTCTGGTATTTTCTGTCTAGACTTCAGGGATGACAACGGCTTTTAAAAGCCCAGTATCTCAATGTTGCTCTTCTGCCTTTGTTTCTTGAGAAATGCTAAGTACCCTTTGACTGCTCTCTGAGTGAGCTCTGTCTTAGATGCCCAAGTTAGTGAAAGTTTTTTGAGCGCTAGTCTAAGAATAGAGATACTTATTTCTCTGTTTCTAAGGAAAGAGACGTGACCAATTGTGGAGGTTTTTATTGTTTGTTTATTGTGTTTGTTTGCTGCCGTATGGTGGTTTTTTGGTTGGTTGGTTTTGGTTTTTGTTTATAATGGCCTCAGAAGAGGGAATAATTGCTCTCCTTACTGCATCCTGGGTGTGCACCTCTGACATGTTGTACAAACACAGTCTTTTCCTCTCTTCTCCAGGCTGTCAGCACTCCATAGGCTTGTCCAATGGGAAAGCCAAGGTGTGTAGCTACAGTGGATGGTATTACTGCAGTGTCTGCCATGTGGATGACAGCTTCCTCATCCCTGCACGGCTGGTTCATAACTGGGATACTTCCAAGTACAAGGTAATCCCCCTACAAGTTGATTTGCTAGCGAGTGAACTGAATTGCTGTTTCTAGTGGAACACAGGCATCACAACAGGTTGAGGGTGTTATGGTTTGACTTAGCAGATANGCTCCGTTCAGCACTGCCAGGATGTTATCAGCATCTCTGAGGTACAAGATAAATTCATACTAGACACTACGAGAAGCGTAACTTCTGTTAGAAACTAAGACAGAGGGTTAAAGGCGTTGTCTGCTGATGCTGTTTGCTTTGTCCCTCTTGGCAGAGTGAACCTGGCCTGATGAGTCCACATGTTCTCAAGAAGACATACTTTAATCAGCTTCCTTAGCCAGGCCTGTGGTGTTTCTCCACAGCAGCAAAAGTAGTCCCCTTCTTGGTGGCATCTTTTCCATCATTGCTTATCTAGTTGTTCAAGAGACAGGGAGGGACAGAACACTGAAACCTCTTGTTTAGCCTTGCACTTTGCAGTTAATTAGGCCCTTGAAGAGTGCCCGTTTCATGACAAATTGGGACTACAGGTTGACAGTGCATAGTGATGGATAGTAAAATGGTGAAAATGCCTGCTGGAAACAGGCATAACCTGAAGATGGTGCGTGTAGAAGTCCAGTATATCCCATCTGTTGGCACAAACATTTCCAGAACACTGGGGCATTGTTAAAGCACTTGTTTGGGCTGGACACTTGAAAATAACAGAAAGAGAAAATTCTGTAGTTGTTCACTTGCCACGCAAGCAGATTTTCTAAAACTTCAGTAATCTGCTATTGCTGCTGCCTCAATGGCTGTTTACTAGATAGGGTAAACTGATTACATGCCTCAAAGTGTTATGCCAGCAAACATATTAGCAGTGTTGTTTTGCTGTAACAGGGGGCATATGCTGAAACAACAATGAACTCATAAGGAAAACCAGATCATACTAGAGCTTCAGACCTAGCCGCCGCTGTTAGGAGAGGCTGTTTGATGTTTTGTGTCTGCGAATATTATTATTATGGGCTATTTGAAAAAGAAAAAAATAACCAGTAAATGCCCTATTAGAGGAAAAGCAGCTCTCTTGAGGAAGAAAATTTGTCAGAAGGAGAGATTATTAAAAGGTAGCCAGAGCCTGCCATCAGGAAAATGATAGTCTTGAGCCATGAAACAAAAGATTTCTCAAAGCTACGAAGCTTCTACGTGTGGAGATTAAAAAAAAAAAAATTCAGACTCTCCCTTTCTTAGAAGCTAGGAATAACTATTTAAGAATTCTTTCTTTGAATGCTTTTGCCAAGGACTTAACTTACCAGTCTAGGTCATTACAGGTAGCTCTCATATGGAGCAGGTAGATGGTAAGGTAAAGAAATCTCATATCAAGGTGTCAGTGATACTGCCAGGAAAATGAACTGGTTTGATTTCTAAGCCTGCAGGGTGAAAACTATGCTCTGTGCCCTCTTTTCTGTGGTCCTAGGTGTAGGCAGCTGAGGAGAAAAATGAAATGGGACTTGGAAGCTTAATCTGTCATTGAAAATAGAACCTACTGCAACTCTTGCATTGAGAAATATTTTTTGATGTTGTATAGGGAAGCAGAATAGCTGTGAGGTGGCTTGGGACCACAACAAAATTCTATGCCATTCTGTACTTTGCCAGTTTCTGTGCCAAGGCGCTCAGAGGTGAACTTAAGAAAGGAACAGCATTCCTTAGTTTGGAAAACATGACAGCATCCCCATCTGTTAGAGTGAGAACTGAGGTGATGAGAAGGTCAAAGGATCATCATGTGCTGCAGTAGCCGTGTTAAAACTGAGCTGAGATCACCAGCTGGATCTCCTCAGCTCTACACCATCCATATATAGGACTAAGTTAACAAGTAGTTCTTTTACTTTTGGAAATCTGTTGGATTTTTTTTTTCCCTTTCTGTTCAGTTCCTACATATGCATGCTTTTATTGTCCTTGCTGTATGGCCATGTCGACTAAGCAGTGCTTTTCTGAGGTACACCATGCATTGCCTGCGCTTCTACATCCACATCTCCTTTTGCCATTCAGAGATAAGGTTTGATGTTCATTTCTTCTGTATGATCTAAAAGCCAATTTAGTGCTGGCTGCTGCACTTAATATTGGTAATGAAACTGTATGATTCTTTAGTAGTGTATTGATTAAGGGTGCCGATTTGGCAAAGTCAGAGATCTTGTCCCGCTTCCTTGAGGTGATCTTGGTAGAAATAGTTTCCTTTGGGCTCATTTTCAAAGGAAGACCACTTAATTTGTCAGCATTTCACTTCTCATAATTGGCCAATGTGCCCACATAAAGCCATGTGGCAATGTTCCAAAATGAATCTAAGCAACGGAGCTTCTCCTAAACGCACAGCCATGCCCCTCGGAGGTAGAGCAGTAATGTCTGAAAGGAGAGCTGCTGCAGTGGGAGATTTGTTCCCCAAGGGACTAATAGCATACCCCAGAGAGGAGGTGAGTGGGTTAAGTACACATCACATTTGATGGTCAGAGCTGAAATAAGGCTTTAGTCTTCAAAAACTTTGTATTTCACACAGACTAAAATGTACCTAGCAGTTCACTAAATGGAAGGAAAGTGAAGGAAGAATTTGAAAAACTGCACTCCTCATGCGTTCCTAGTGCCTTTTTTTTCCCTGCCAGGGGTTTCTGGCATCTGTCATACCTGTCTGAGGCAAAACAAGCACCAGTACATAGTCAGGGACATGGACTTTTATGGTGATGCAATGTATTTGGGCATGTTTCCCTTCTGTGTTTCATGAAGTCCTGCGCAGCTGGGTACTATCTTGCATCAATTAAGTAAGTCTTGTAAATGGTTCTTGTCTGCTTTTGGCAAGACAGGACATGAAAAAAACAGAAGCAGTAGAAATCTGTAGAGTTGTCTTCTCATACTATGTTGAGAAACAGCAATGTACTTAACACCTGAGAGCACGTGGATAAGAAAAATTCCCTTGGCTGCAATAAAAGCTTTCAGAGGACTTGGCAGTTAGGCATGTGTCTTCTGTCATAACCAAAGCAGCAGTTCAGTCCTCAGGTTCACTTTCTTTTTTGACGTCTCCCTACTGTTTTCCTGTTCATATTTCTCGTGTTTTTTTGTGAGGAGAAAAGAGGTAATCTTGTAAACATGCCTTCTTCCTTTTACTTAGGCCAACTGTTTTCCCTGCAAGTAAGTTCTGCAGTTTGGTTCCGGTAGGTTCCAGCCTGTGAAAAATACAAGACAAACATAGCAAGAAATGAACTCACTGTGCCAGAAGACCTCAAGGAAGGCTGAATTTTGGTAAATTGAGTTCTGAACTGTGAATTTGCAGCCTCTTAGAAAACTCTGGAAATGTTAACATCCATCTTTCTGTGACACTTGAAGTTAAAAATCCTCTTATAATTTGCATCTTCTCATTCTTACTGGCTTTTTAATAGCGTTGTGTAGTCTGTCCACTGTAACTGGGGGATTGTGAGCATGCTAATGCACATAGTAGTATATTGGCTGATAGCAACTTGAATTATTATGACTGCCTGACCATTCCCTGTTAGTAGATTCCATGTCAGTGTCTTGTAACTTTGCTACATTTGGTAATGTGAGTTAATGTTTTACATGACCTGTGTGCCTATGTCAGGCATGAAGAGTGAAACCAACGCCTCCCTGTCATCTGTTGATGCTGGACAAAGCTGCTTTTCCTGTAATCAGCACTCTGCAGCTACGTTGTGTTGGCAAGGAGAAGGGTTCACTTTTTTCCCCTCAAAGGCTGTACTCAGGCCATGCGGCACCAGAGCTGAACAGTAATACTTTGTCCTCTGGGATTTTGGTTCGTACAGTAAAAAGGGCATGGGGCTACACGCTGAGTGATAGAGAGGAGCTGCTCTTTGTCCAGCCTTGGTACTAACATGAAGTAAAGCTTCTGTGAAGGGGAAAAAAAAAGATGAAAAGGTAATTTTAAACTTTGTATAATAGTCCATATGTATTGTAGTCACACAGGTGACTGCAATTCTGGTATTGTTTTTGTTTCTGTACTCTTAAGGTAGCAGCCTCAAGGGAGGTCCCCTGTACAGGGGTAAAGGTGTGCACAGGCATGGCTGTAACACTTGGACAGCAATCCCCCCTCAGTGGTTCCTGAGGCATCAGGGCAGGTGAATGAAACTGCAAAGAGACACCACTGAGACTGCAAAGACAGCACTGAGCATGATGTCCTCCTGGTGGGAGGTGCTACATGCCCTACCAGGCATTCGTGTGCCTCCTAGGGTATCACTGAATATGTAGCTTCAGTTTTCCATCAGTGGAAGAGAAATAATATTTACAGTAGATATCACAGTTGTCAGAAGATGGCTGAGATATTACAGCCAAATTGTTTAAATGATTATAAAAGTAGTTTGAAGGTAGCTGTTTAACTTTGGTTTCTTTTGCATGCAGCAGTTAGCTTGTCTAATAAAACATTTACAGTGCTAATGTTTGAAAACTTAACATATTTGGGGTTTGTAGAGTCTTGGTCTGTAAAATCCAAGTTGCTTGTGCTGCTCCTTACACAGCATTTTACTTGTACTTTCATTCAGGCAGCACAATTCTGTATATATGCATTGTTTTGAGGGAAAAAAAAGAAAAAGAAATTGAGTGTTTAATAGACAGAAGTAAGCTGTTTAATGCAGCTCCAGGATCTGGGAAACCTGTGGGGTTATGATCTGCAGTATTTAAAATTACATACCTTGTCATCTGTCTAGTTATTGGTGGTAAGGCTGTCCTTGGCATTAGCTATTATGGTTTTATTATACATGATGAAAAGTTACATTTAGGGCTGGAAATAAATAGGAGGCATTGCTTTCAGAGCAACCTATGTGTACTGCTTTTGCTTATTTCCTGTGTTACAACACCAGAAAGGAAAGGACATCCTAAATCTCAAGAAGCTATGGTGTGCTGTTTCTCCTTTTGTTAACTTCATAGAAGGTAGCACAGTTGGCCTAATTCCTCCCTCCCTCGTCTCAGTGTAAACACTGATTTAAATATCCAAGAGGACTAATTGATTTGTGGAACACATGGTATTCCTATAGCACAGTTTCAAGTGATTTGTAGCTTATATCAGATCTCTTTTCCAGCTGTGATGAAATGCAGAAATGGGAAATGAGGCTGATTTTGGCCATCTCATCTCAGAAACAGGAGTTTATTTTCTAGTGGGAATAAAACTCCTATTAATTTATCAGGATTACAGTAGCTCTTTACAGGTGGAGATAGAACAGAGCACTATCAAGAAAATGGCTTTTTTTTTTTTTGCCAATGAAACATTGCAAATGGGTAATACCAGTAAAATCCTCATATATTTATCTGTAATTTTAAAAACTTGATAGATGTGCTTCTGATTATTTTCTTTTTACATTTCTAGCCACACAGGCTAACATGAAACAAAGGGGAGTAGAACTTTGTTCTGAAGTTCTGTGTCCTGGAACAGCACAGTATGATTGGATGTGCAGTGTAAATGTTTCCTTTTCCAGTGTTGTGCTTTGGTACTTACTCAATCACTTGCTTCTTGCCAAAAGGAAAAAAACAACACAAAAACATAAAAATATTAACAGGGAAAAACCTTGGTGATCACAGTTTTAAGACTTAATAAATACATGTAGTAAGCTGTGTTATCCTGCAGTGAAAGCATGTGTACAGCAAATATCGTTGTACTTTGGGTAAGTAAGCAATCATCTCAGACACTCAACTTTGATGGGCTTGGTGAAGTTTGAATTGGCTATAAACAGAGACAGTTGGCTCTCTCTCATCTCTGTTTTCATCTGTAGTTGCTAACAGAATGGTGTTTCAGATGCATAAAATGGATGACAGAACACAGAAGGGAAGATTTCGCTTTAAAAAGAATTAAGGGAAAAGCCTACCTAAACTAGTTGCGTGTTTTTCCAGGTATCAAAACAAGCCAAAGAGTTTCTCGAATATGTGTATGAGGAGCCACTGATTGATATCCAGCAGGAAAATCCCATGTTGTATAAGCACGTTGAATCTCTGGCAACTGTCGTCCGCCTGAGACAGCAGCTAAAATCTCTGCGAGCCTATTTGTTCAGCTGCAGAGCAGCAGTGGCTGAAGATCTGCGCAGAAGGTAAGAACCGCAGACAACATGCAACACAAGGATATAGTTTTCTTGTCTTGTCACGTTTCCTTTTTTTTTTTTCTCATAATTTAGTTTTGAAGATGTTACCCATTTAGAAAGGTGCTGTGCTTCTGTCTGACTTCCCTGGGCAGCTGGGATATCTACTGCCAAAGAATGGTTCCAGTAGGTTTTACAGGGTCTAAGTATTCAAGGTTGTTCTTGACAACTGTTAAACCAAGGATCACACATTGTGGCGAGCATCTTTTACTCCTGCTCAGTTTTCTGGACTGTGCATGAGTATCTTTAGTCAGGTATGATACCTCATGCTCCCTGCCACAGCATCTGGCTTTCAAGTACTCAAAATGTGGTAGCTACTGTCAGGACCTTTGAACCAGCTCACAGTATAGCAGAGCTTAACCAGCTGTTGAGCACTTCTGCCCTCCTCTGCGAGATGATCTCAAAGAAATGTAGAGGGAGATGCAGTCTCCTGGCAAGTGACCCAGCTCATGAGTTATGCAACACCAAAGCAGTCACGCTCTTGTTCAGCCACCGTCTTTTCCATCCATTGCATGGCTGCGCTGAGTGCTTTGTTTATTGGAAAATACATGGTCACAGCACAGCAGCTTACTAGTTCTGAGCTTTCCTTGATGGAAACAAGCTAAAAATGATCAGTCTTCTTAAAACCTTCAAGACACAGTTGTGATCTTGGTCACAAAGACTACTTTTGTCCTAGATCTCCTAAAGAGATGGGGAGATAGCTCTGGTTCTGCCAACCTGTGAAATGAATGTTTCCAAGTATGTGCAGCTGACTCAGTGGTAAATCCATCTGTAAGCAGTTGTGAGTGGGACAAGTCCACAAAAAAGAAAGACACTGTTTTGAAATATGAGCTGCTAAAGGATAAAAAAGCAGGGTGGCATCAGTGACTGCATTTTGAGCATAATTTTTTAGGGGTGCAGGATCTTAATTCTCCAGAAGGAAGAGGAGACTGAAGTAGTGTCTATATCCCAGGTGAGGAGTGAGGTGAAGTCTGCTATTCAGCGGATAACTCATGCCATTGCTTTGAATAACCAGCTCAAAAAGGATATAGCAGCAGGTTTCTGGAGAGGGCACTACTAAGTTCAGACCTGCTGGTCAATATGTGTTTGTGTGTGTCTTATTATGTGATAGGACAGCTCACAGCATTTTAAAAATTAAGATGATTTTTCTGTTATTGTGTACTATAGTATTATCATACAGAGCTGTCTTGCTCTTCAGCTATAATAATTTTCCTATGCCATCCTCTTCAACTGCAATAAAACTAAAAAGAGAACAAGATTTGTGAAGGCTGCTGTTTGGGAGAAGTTGCAGAAAAGAAATCATGCACTCTGATTAATGCTGAAGAAAATAATGCCCTGATTAAAATGGACAGGAGGAGGCAAAAGAGACTGAAGGGACTTGGGTAAGAGTGAAAAAAGAGAGATCAAAGGAGGTCTAAACAGAGAAGTCTATGAACTGGAGACAAAGGGCTGATGGAAAGCCAGGAGAAGGAAGAGATTCGAAGAGCCACAGCTGAGGAAAGGTGGTGATAGGGAAGAGATCTCAGGAAATAATAGGAGTTAATAAAGAAACTAGGACAAAGAGGGAGCCCAGCGACTTGCCTCCAAAAAGGTAGAGGAGAAGTGCTGAGGAAATGGTGAGAAGACAGAACAGAGAAAAATTAACAAAAATCTGCGTGTGATCTTTTCTTGGGGTGGTGGCTTTGGGAAGAGACAGAAAAAAGTCATGAAAGTATTGTGGTAAACACTTAGCACCAACTCTGATTAGAAGAAGAAGAGAGAAGTAGTAGCAGCAGCATGAGCAAATACATCATCTCCTGCTTTGTAGCTGCAGCTGGGTGATGGTTGTATTTGCTATTGTATTGGCTGGGCACTACTGAAAATTTGTTCCCTGTATCAAAATGAAACACCCAGAAAGGCAGGAGAGGACGATGAAGCACATGCTCTGTTTTCTTATTTATGGATCCCTTCACGCTGTCTCAAATTAAAACTTTGTGATGGAGAGAAGGACCCCAGCCCAGGAAGGATGAGAGTGTTAAGTCATTGATTTTGTACAGAGGAAGCGTCTCCAGTTCAGTTGAATTTGTTAAAAGCACTGTAAAAGCCACTGAAGGAATGTTTCAAAAGCGCTGAATGCACCTCAAAGTCCAGGTCCTTCTCAGATTATGAAGTCTCTGTTGGCGTGAGTTTTGATGGTCAGTTCATTCTTCAGATCTTCTGAAAGAGGTTTGCAGAGATGGAAAGGAAGAAAAGTCCTTTTCCTGGAAGCAGTTATCCCTTGCTCAAAACTGGTCCCAATGGCTTTGTATGTATAATACCACAGCATACAGACCCCTCACTGTCAATGTAGTGGCTTTACAGAGCACAACTGACAAGTAAATGAAGAAAATACAGGACTTAAATTTCCCTTTGGCTCATCACATGGGCAAGTTGCAAGAAAAGGAGGAGTTTATAAACAATATGGTGAGACGGTATTCCTAAACTTAGTACCGTTTCCGAGTTTGAAATGAAAGAAGGGAGGAGAGAATCCAGCTATCTGTCTGGCTCTGAAAACATTCTTTTTCTGCTTGGTCTTCACCTTAGTATGTGAATGACTATTAATCACAAGCAAGTGAACACAGCATCTTGGAGACCTGTCAGACCCATATAAACAGACTGAAACAAACTGTTAATATTGCTGTCTAGGGAGAACTAAAAACAGACTGATTAATTGTATTGGCACCTTGCTGCCTTTGGGACAATGATAGAGCCTGCCTTTTTAGGGAAAAGCAGATCACTCTGAGGTTTCTTTTATTAATACTATTTGCATTATCATCATCTTTAAATCTATACCTTGCTCTCGAATCCACATCACAAAACGAAGATGGCAATGATGTTGGAAACTCTTGGTGTCCTTTGGGAAGACAAAACTGTTTACAGTGCTTACAAGTCACTTTTTCTGAAGAATTCCAGATGGCTGTAAACCAGGTTAACTCAGGATCCAGTTGGTTTAAATGTGGAAATGTTATTTATAATGCCTGGTGTGCATAGCTAGGTACTTTGGGAACTTTGTGAAGCTTGGCATCTAGCAGGGAAATCAGGGCTGAGCTTTCGAGAAGCAAATGACTAGAAAGAAAGGAAGAAATAAAGGAAAAGAAGCAGAAGAAATCCTGAAAGTAGCTGACAGGCTCACAGTAACAGTAGTCTTCATCATTTATGATTTGTTTTCACCTATTACTCCTCTGGATTCTAAACTTTTTATATTTACAAGGGAAAAAAATAAAGGAAACCAGACTTGGCTGAGAAGAGAAATAAGGCCGTCCACTGGTGTGTATCGGCAGGGTTCCTCAGAGAGCCAGTTGCTGAGCACCATGTTTTACAAGGGATGTTGTTATGCCTGGTTTGTTGTGGCTGTCGCTTCAACATTGCAACAGACATAATTTGCCTCAAATGTCTTTACATAACAAGTTCTTGCTTGTTTTGGTTGCCTTGCCTTCTGTTCAGACTGAAACATACAAGACTGAAACCTAGAACCAACATGGAATTAGCTGAAGTGGAGCTGTACAAGTCCCACCACAGCCTGCTCATTCCAGGGTGGTGACTAAACGGCACAAGCAAACAAGATGAAGTCAATAAAATCAATAGCTGAGAAAGAGAGCAAGAATCCCCAGGTCCATTGAATGATTAGGTTACTCTGTGAATCTATACTGAATGATGGAAGTGTTATTCTGGTTTTACTTTCTTCCTTTTGTCCTTGGATATAAGACACACTAACAGCCTCTTCCTATGCCATAATCTGTCTTCCTGTGTTGTTGTCATGGTTTAAGGCTCTTCAGGTCAAATACTTGCCAGAGTGATTTTCTGGGAAGTCTTCAGGTGTTTCCATGTTTACTGTAGGATAGGCTAATCTAGGTTTCCCTTAGAGCTCTTTGGGTTCTCTGCTCTCTCTGAGCTACACACCTAAGTGTTGCTAGCTCAGGTGTTATAGACAGATTGCAGTGGCATGAGGTACGATATTCTGCAACAGATTCCACTGTACGTTAGTGCTCATTCCAGTGCCCACTGTCTGTAAGCAGACATTTCTGTACAGTGGTGAGAAACTATGTGGAAAAACTTCCCAGAGACCTGGCTCTGTTGCTTAGTATGTAACAAGAAGACCAAATTAGAGCTTGCTGTTGCATGAGGAGGTTAAAGGTGCTGCAGTCGTGTGGTCCTGGCTGAGCCTGTTGGTCTGTCAGCACGAAGCAGAACAAGCCCAAATTCAGTTATGTTGAACAATAGAGTCCTGTCACTTCCTACAGTGTGGTCTTAGACATATCACTTCTGACACAGGGTAGATTACTTTCAGAATATTTGTGTGGCAATTGGGAAACCTGTCTAAACACATCACAGGATTCCTGATTGATCTATGCAATCACTATACAACCAAATACCTCATGTATGTGAAGTTGGGGCTATGTCGGGTCATCTTTCAGACCAAGGACAACAGAAGGTCACTAAGTCATATCCAGACTGTCAAAGGAGAGTGTTTTTCACAATTTTCTCTGCAATGGGTAGGCCATTCGGAGAGTGGAAAATCCCAAAGCAAGAGAACAAAGACACAGCTTGTGAAAGCAATAGACTGCAAAAAGAAAGTTTGAGAAGGAGAGCAACAGAAGGATGTGATTTCATAGCTCAGGGCTCTCAGTTGAGAGACCAACAGAAAAAAAAAAGAAATATGTTGCACAGGTGATGGGGAAGAAAGAGGGAGAGAAATGCCTTCAAAGAACATATCTGGATATCCTGAGAAGATCTAATCTTATGACTGAACGACACCTAAAAGTGGGGAAAGGTGAGAAAACAAATGCAGAGAAGAATGCTTGTGCCATTTGTTTTCTGTAGATACTGCATGTATGTAATTGTTGCACTAGCTAAAATCAAGCATGCCTGTTTGTGGAACTCTTACAAACAGACCACCTCCTTGCTTCAATTCTTGTCTTTTTGAAGAAGTAACTGTTTGCAGGCTCCTTTCAATTTAACTTTGTAAAAAACATTTGGCTAAAACTGTGGAGGACTCAAGATGGAGTTAAGGTGGACTTTGAGCTTTCATTTCAAGTAGAGGTAACAGGGACGGGAGCAGCAAGACGTGTGCCAGAGCAGCCACAGGCTGAGGCGGTACTGCAGTCTGTTTAAGCCAAGGGTAAATTGAAAGCACAAAAGCCAGTTTTCTATCACAGTGAGCATCCAGCTGAGGAGTGTGTCAGGATGTATGTGATATGTTTTCCAGTGAGTCTTTCAGGTTCACGTTAGCATTTTCTGGTCTAGGGGCACATCTGCACCTCCTTGTCAGTAATATTAGACTTCTTTCCAAATAGTACTTTTCATTCTCTTTTTGAGACTAGATTACTTTAAGTTCCTATTAGTTGTTGACACTACATTAAATATTCCCTGTGCTGTTTTCATTCTTGTATTTGTAGATCAGAACTTAGAGCAGCAAACTTCAAGGACTCTTCTTCATTTCAAGTTAATTGGAGAATCTTGATTTCAAGATGATTTTCAAGCAATTTTGATTTCAAGATTTAACTTGTGCCTCTAACTAATTCTCAGCATCCTGCTTTTAGCAGTGGTATTTGATTCCAGAGTTTGATCTGAAGTAAATCTTGCCTTTCACAATGTTACAATAACCTTACTGAAAAAATCACAGAGGAAAGAGACTTAGTGTGCTGCATTTTAGATAGAAGTTTATATCCTGATTCAGGATTGCTGATGAAAGATTAACTGGTTTAGGAATGCTCATGGAGAATTTCATAACAGCATGAAAAATTACTTTACCTGGACATGCTCGGTAATCAATCTAGCACTTAGTGTGGGTTGAAGTTATTTAGAGAATGGCTGCTCCCAGAACATAACCAGAAGAGTTCCTTCATGAAATTGAAATGGTTCAGAAATGCTTCTTTAACTGAAACCCTGGACTTAGGAAAAAAACATTAATCTGGTGTAAATACCTCGAAAATTAAATCAGTGATGCTTTTGAAAATATATTACTATTTTCATTTTTCTAATTTATCATTAGCTTTTGCCTTCTGAATCACCAGGTTTCCCAGGGTCCCACTTCCCTGAGTAACTTTTTTATTTGACTGGAAAGTTAGGGTTCTCCTCTCCCAGCCTACTTTTAGGAGCTGGGATTTCTAAGGAAGTGCAATATATCAGAAGCCTGAATAAAACTAAGAATTAGCAGCACTAGAAAAAAATCCTACCTTTTCTCCTTCATCTTTGTTGCTGTTCTCTAACTTAAATTAACAGACTGTGTGTTAAATGAATTGTGAGAAAAAACCTAGCATGAGATGCCACCTGTGTTTGGGATAACTGACAAGTCACTTATATCCCTCTCTACTTTTTAAAATAGTAACTGAAAACTTCGAGGTCCAGTCAAGGAGATCAGAGTGTGGGCTGCTTGCTCCTACCTGCATGCTGCTTACACAACCACAGCTGATGGCGGTGCACGCTGCAGGGATTTAAGAGGTTCTGTTGCCTCTTGTTCAGGGGGTAAAAAAATGTGTTCAGTCTAGTGGGAATGGCAGATATCAACGTGTGCTTGCTTGTCAGGTGGTGCAGTAGCTTAGAAGTAAATTGGTGATGGTGTAAGTTGCAGTGCCAGGCTTATGAACAGTGCTGGCAGAGGAAATGGACTTGGTATCTGGGGTGCTGCGCCAGCTGTGGGTGTAGCAGCTTCCTGCAGAGGGGTGGAGTGAAAGTCTGAATGTGGCTGCGTGCTAGACCGGTGCATCTGCATCTCCCATGAGTCAGAGCTCAGCCACACAAATCTCAACCTGGTCAAACAAGACGCTCCTGAATGGCACATGAAGTGGTGGTGCCAGCTTCCCCTTTCCTTCCTGTCCCCATCTCCATTTTCATCAGGCTTTTTGGTGCAAAAGAGACTTGATTGTGCCCACCTGCCAGCTAACTTGATTTCTTTTGATTGTGGTGAAAAAAGAAGAGTTTGCTTCACTTATCACATTTGTACTTTGGTTGTAGTGTCAGGCTTGGGCAGATTAATTAGTTATAGCTTCAGCAGAGCTGTCAGGGTATTTAACCCAATGGAGAAAAATTGCCCAAGCTGATGATAAATAGGCTTTAAATGCAGAGCAATTACTTAGTGCTAACAAAGCACCATGACTACACACTTTGTCCAAATGCAAGAAGCAAAGTCTTATCAGTGATTCTGTTTGCAGGAGGACACTAAAAGATAACCTTTGTTTGTGCAAATACTTACCTGATAAGATCCTCTGAAAGGAAACGGTTGGAATTTCAAGCTCTATCTTGCCTGAAGGTTGTGCTTCATAGTGTATATATCAAACAAGAAATAATAATAACCACTAACTGAGAATGCTCAATTCTCTTTTTTCAGTTGGATCCAGAGTCTCAGAATGCTGAGTTTCTTTCCTGCTTGCATTCATTGCTCTTGTTTCTAGCGCATTACAATAAAGCAATTTAGAGACCTTTAACCAACAGGACTTTGGATTTCATTGTTCATGAGGATTGGCAAAGCCAAAGGGCTGGTTGGCATTGAACTTAGTTTGTTCATTGCAGACTTAATTCTGACTGGTAGCCAGGGTTTGCAGCACAGCAATCCTGTGACTCACAACTGTTGTGTTTTGCATCAATGATGAAACTGGGCTGGGAGTTTCCAAACCTCGTGAAAGCTTAGGAGGTGCTTTTAGTGGGACGTGCACTCGATACCATTTGCCTCTCAGGGGTCACAGGTCACATTCTGAAGCAGTAGAAGTTTGAGTTTTTATTGTGATGAGTCCTAACATCTTGCATTTGACCTCTGCCTAGCTCACTCCAAGTTTTTTCTGTGCTTTAAGATTTGACTGAAAGGACACTGTTTATTAAATGCTTTTCAACTTTTAAAAAAAATCAGTTCCTCATAGAGCATCAATCAAAAGATATACAAAACGGACATATTTTCTTTTGCTTTCAAATGACTTACCACAGATTTCCCAATTGGTGTTTGCAAGGAGCCTTTATATCAAGGGGAAAACTTAGAGTACCAAATGCAAGCACATTTTGGTCTTTTCGGATTGAGGACTTAACGCAAGCACGTTCAAAGCTCCTTCTCATGCAGAAAGCAAAGATGTATTTTCTAGTGAATTGTTTCTGAGTATAGTTACCCCAGCTTGCTCTGCAGTCTTATGTTAAATTTTTAACACAGATGTGATTTCAGTTTAATTTGGATGCCATGTAATACTTTGTCCAGATGCTAATGCAGTGACACAGTGGCTGTGTGAGCCCCACCTCACCTGCTGTATTCTGATGTCTGGTTTCCTGTGGCCAATTCCAATCACTGTTGGCAGAAGGATGAAATGGCAAAGACTTGAAATCTGCATGAGAAGAGGTGTCTTGAGTCAAGAAGGGAGAGACATTGAATTATTCCTGTGTGCCCCTACTGCAAAATACGCCATCACTTCCCTAGGCTCAGAGAACCTGTGTGGATAGGCAAGCCCATGGAAAATGGGTGTCCTGCATTTTCTGGTTCACAGGAGAAATGATTTCCTGCGTTTTACAGTGATTTGGTTTGTTTGTTTGTTTGTTTTTTAATATGTATTTGAGTTTGATACTCTGGTGCCTTTTGCTCTTGTTCCCCACCCACTAGAGGCTGACAACACTGGTGGTAAACGGGCATTTTTGGGAGGTGGCTTCCCAACTTAAGAGGGCTGCTCCAGAAGTAATGCCTCCTATTTTATTATATTGGCCCACAACATCAGAGGTGGGTGTTGGTGGTATGTCAGTAGAGGCTGAACCTTCCCACTGATATTCCGTTCCATGTTGTTGCTGTGTGACAGATGGCAGCAGAGGGACAGTCTGGCAAAATGTTATCTGACATGGAAGTGCGTGTGAAGCAAAGGTGTGGCACTGAATTCCTTCAAGCAGAAAAAATGGCACCTGCTGACATTGACACTTGCTGAATGTTTCTGGAGACCAAACAGTGGATATTAGCACAGTGACAGATGGGCTGGATGGGCAACATTTCCCTAGCAATAATGCCATCATAGGAGCTGTAAAACAGCGGGTCACCTGTGCTGGTGCTGCTGTGACAAGCGCAGCACACAGGTTCTTGTTCATTGCTGGAAAAAATGCATAGCTAGTGGTGATGACTATGATGAAAAAGAGTATTTTGAAGCTGTTATTGTGCTCGTATATTCAGGTAGCTGTTGAGTTTTGGTTTTCTTTGCAAGTGGGGCTAGTGGATGCTTTTTATAGGGGATTGTAATCCCAGACCTGCAGCACAGCAAGATGTGGTTTTGAAACAGCAGCTCAGCTCACAACAGGTGAGGTGAAGGCACATCATTTATATTTTAAAAGATCAGGGGCTGAGCTTTTAGGCCATTGCAGTGTTTTTGTGCTCATGGAACTGTTTGGGGACACGTGCACATGGTGAGGGAGTGCTTTGTACCATTGCAGGTACTGAGAGCTGCAGAGGGACCAGTTTGTTTGCTTCCTAAGAAGTTTTGCAAACACTGTTATTGATGCAAGTTCTAGCTGCTTGTCTGTTTTTCTGTGGCCCGCTACAACCAAACTTTGATTTTTTGAGTCCATAGAAGGACTGCAAATTTGAAACCAGATCACCGTTACTTACTGAGGGTTTTTTAATGCCTCATTTTGCATAGCAGTGGAAGTAAGTATTCCTCTTGCTGTATGTGTGTGTGTCTCTGTCTCTGTGCCTTACATAAGATGGGAGGGTGGTGCCAACATCTTTTCCTGGAAATAGATTTGGAAGGGAGGAGTACTGGGTGCTGGATCTGCAGAGCTGCTACTGCACACTAAGATGTTGCAGGGAGGGAGCTGAATACAGGGAGAGGTTGACTGTCATCAGGGCCTGTGCTGGCTGAGACCCCTGGCAAAGGTCGTCGCTTGGTCCTTGGTTTGCTCTTCATCAGCACGCTTTTTAGAAGTCAGAACTTGCAGGAAATAAAATGCAGTCCTTGAAGGCAGGGGAACATGATGTTAGTCACTGATATTAGTCATTGACAGTTTCTGCCTTATGGGCTGTTCAGGCTACAGACGTTCTGTAGCCTGAAAAAGGAAATCTTTCATTAGCTAATTATTTTCCTTAGCAGTACTGTAAGGGCGTCAGCAAATAATACATTTCCTGGCAAAGCTACCACACTGTTTAGTGCCTGCGTGTGTGGTCAGGGGAGGATGATGGGGAAATCTTAATGAGAGAAATTATAAGAGCTGAAAAATACAGCTTCAAAATGCTGTTCAGAGTTGAGTCTTAGCAATCAATTTTAATAATCTTCTATGTGCATATGAGGAATTCAAGTGTCACGTGTTGTCTGCTACCTGGATTTTGACTGGTTTCTAGCTGTCTTTGACATTGTGCCAAATGTATTGTGAAGGCATGATGCAGCAGAGCCACGGAAACGCATTCACCTCTGATGGGAACAGTGGCATAGCATGTGGAACTGAAAGGGGAAAATGCAGTAGCCCAGTGAGACAGCAGCTGAGAATCAGCTGGGTAAGGCAGATGTGCTTGGTGAGTCAGAAGAAGCCAAGGGCACAGTCTTGCTCCAGGAGAGTGCCATGAAATTGGCAGTGCCCAGTTGTCAGTGCCTTGCTTGCAGAGCTCTTTCCTTCCCACTCCACTAAAGCTCAGGTTTTTTTTTCAAAAGTACAAAAAGGAGGATGGGATTTTGAACCACTCACTTCAACAGCAGTGAAAAGTCCTAGTCCCTCCAAGACAGCTTTGAAAGCATCAGCTTAAAATAGTTGTTTAAGACACCTGATAAGAGCAGGATGAAACAGGGTGCTTCCATTATTTGTGAGTTTCAGTGCTTTGTCAAAGATTGCTGTTGATACTGTTAGGCCTGCTGATTTGTGGTTGAGCTGATTATGTTGTCCAAGCTTCTAATATCTCTTGAGTTCCTGTGTACTTTGTCATTAGTCTCATATTATCATCATGTAAGTTCATATCAATCTTTCAGTATCTTGAGGGCTTTTTTGTACATGTCCAGTGGTCTTTCTGTTCACTCAGTTCTACCACTGCAAATGATCTTCATGAAAGCTTTGTTCACGTGTTTAATAAGGTCAACAGTTCGGTTTCTGTGTTACTTGGAAACTGCATGATTGTGCTATAGGAAATTGAGTTCATAGTTTCTTCTCTAAGCAACAACATATATTGTAAAATAGTTGCTCTTCTTGACTTACTTGGTTTCTTTCTTTCTTTTTTTTTTTTTTTTTTTCCCAAGAGCGATGTGATTCTCTGTAGGATACCTGAGTGTGGTGTTAAGTTTGTTCTAGGCAAATAGAAAATAAAGCCGGTCGGCTGGTTGTGCCTCTGTCAGTTCACACGAAGGTAGATGTTTTGATTAGATACACTTTTTCTCTTCCCAACATCTCTGTGGCTGATGCATAGGTTTTCATAAACTTTTCTTGCTACTATTCACTTAGCTTTACAAAATTGTTTTTTCTCTGTACTCTAACTCTGTTATTTATTTTACTGCAAGTTATTCTAAGGACATCACTGTTTTCGCTTTCTGTAATTTAGCTTTACTGCACGTCTGTCAAACGATGGTTAATGTTCTTGCCTGAAACTATGTATTATGTAAGGAAAATATATCTTTCTTAAATAAGTCATTGTAAAGTTAATACCGATACAGATTTTCTGTAAACAAAAGGGAATCGATATCAGTCAGCTTTGTGGTGGAAGAACAGTATCTGTCCTGATGTTGGAGAATGACACTGACATGGCATTCATTCTAATTGTGGAAATTGTGGAGTCGTTGGCGTCCTTGAGGAATGTTGAAAAGTAGCTAATGCTTATGGGCTAATATAATTCCAGTTTCTGAGAACCTCTCTCTAATACCATTGTTCTGCAGTCTTTTGGGGAAGGGAGGACATCTTTTGAGTCAAAAAGCCATCATTTGGAAGCATGTCAATGCATCTCCGTTCTTCTCTTTTTCAGAATCTTTCCCAGAGAGTATCTTCTCCAGCAAATTCATCTTTATTCTCTGGCAGACCTCCAGCAGGTAAGTTTCTTCAACAAATTTTACTTTTCTGTTATGCAGCAAGCATCTTCAATGTTAATTGTACATTCCCACTTCTAGCTAACCAAGACATAAGTTGCTTTACTTTCAAGCCGTCTCTGTGGTTTATGGTTTGATATAAAAGCGGGCTAACAGGACCATTGGTTAGTGTTGTGAGAGAGAAAACCTAGAGCTCCAGTATTGAAATAGGGCTGAAAATGGGCTATGAAAGAAAACTTGTAGGCTGCAAAGAGAACTTTGCTGGGAGAAATTTTTCATCTGAGCAATTAAAACTCGCCTAAGTCTCAATTGGAGACAAGTACTGACATGTAGTATTTGCTTTTTTGCTTCAGGGAGTAGTTCTTTATGAATTTATGAGTTTGTACAGTCCCAAGTACAACATACTTATTTAGTAAGTCTGCTAGGCATTACCGCAATACAAAAAAAAAAAAAAAAGCTCAACAAGCGCACTACGTGAAGTAAGTTAAAGCCAGCCTGGCAGTGTTACTATGACCATGAAAGAGATAATGTGCCATCAAAACGTGTCTTTGTGTTGGTGTTGATTGAGCTAAGTGGACACCTTGCAGTGCATCTGCCTGGACAGCAGAATTTTGTCACATACAAGATTAAACAAGAAGAATTTGGCAGAAAGAACTGAAAAGTACAGGGAATCTAAGATGAATGTGCTGCAGTGCTTAGATACACAGTGAAGGAAGAATGAGGTAAGATGTGCTAGCTGACTGAGGCACCATCTGTGTTCACATTTAACCTGTTGTCAATTATAGGTAAAACAGATTATTCTAAGCTTCTTCCACTGATGTTTTCCTTGTCCAACCATACCTTTTCTGCAAGGTGAAAGGCATTGTAGTCAGCTCAGGATGTCTGGTTGACACCTTAAGTTGATATAGTTCAGATCCCCCTCAGAGCTGGAAGCTACAGAACCATGGGAAAAAAACATAGGTTTTGTTAGCTGGTGAAGTCACAGAATTGAAATCATTCCATATATAAAATAAAAAGGTCAATCATCTGAGGTAAAAAGCAAATTTCCACATCCTTTCAGCATGTTCTGCTATCTCATCTCTAATAATCAAGCCATGAAATAGCAAGCTACTTAACTCCAGAGCTGCAGTCTCCCTGGTGGGCCTGTCTATTAGCCCCCAGTGCTTTGTAAGCTGCTTAATCAGTTCCCAGCATTGGTAGTAGATGTTTTAGAAGCAATCAGCAGCTTATCAAGCGCCCTGTAGGAGGGACGGAGGGTAGAAGTCACAATTCATCTATTGATTTAGCAGTTTCCTTTAGCATGTTTCTTTGTGTTTGTGTTTGCAGAACACCTTCTCTTCCCCTGAGGGCCCAGCCCCCAGATTTATCATATTTAGAGGCAGTATAATTTGGTTACCGTTTCTGCTGGAGTGGGTTAAATTGGATTTACCTTTTAATCTAGCCATATCCTTGTTGCCAGCCTAGAAAGGGTTTTCCATATTTCAGAGTCTCCAAGTTTGAAGTCAGATTGCTTGTTTTTGTCAAAGTGTAACCAATTTGGAAATGGATGGAAGGCCCTGGTGAGAGAAAGAGTAACACCCTTAAAAGACCCCAGTTTATCTCCCCAGTTTGCCCCTTACTGCTGCTTTCTCCTGATTGCTCGTCATTTTCTACTCACCTGCAGTCGGGGTGTTTTTAATCCTAAAAGTTTTCTCTCCTTTTGATTCTTCTACTGCCTGTTTCTTCATATCCATGGGCTGCTTTTGCACTGTGTCCTGCTGTCATGTATATTGTGTGTGTTTGGGGAATTAACTAAAAGGTTTATTAAAGATTAATGGAAAGATAAAGCATGGTGAGTGAATTAGAAAAGCAGAGCGGGGTAATCTGCAGACACAAGCAGCCTTTACCCTGGTTAGTCACAGCTCAATTCTGATTTGTTTCCTAGCCAGGTTCTCTTTAAAAATCCTAGAAAACAAGGAATCATTTTCTACCAAGCAGCTGGATTTTAGAAATGTGCTATGAGGGTCTCTTCTCAGGTGCAAAAAAAAAAGTTGGAGGTGCCTATTTAGCAGAAGATGAAGCAGCATGCAGTACTATTTTAAAAGGAAACCCAATTTAAAGCTCTTTCCAGACTCAACAGATCTCCATGCCTAGACCTTACAGGTGTGACAGGGTATGTATTCAAGGTATCCAGTGATCTAGGAATGATTGTCATTTGGATCCATTTGGACAGGGCTCTATTGGGGAAGACTTTAACTGAGATTCAAAGCAGAGGGAGAAAAAAATGATCAAGATGACATTAGTTTTGGTAACTTGCCTAACTCTCAGTGAGGAGGTACTATCCTAATAGGACAGGTGTGAGTAGGCCCCTGACCTTTAACCAAAGAGGCAGTAAGTAATGTCCATGTCCATAAAGGAATTTAATTTAAAATCTGTATCCATAAAGGGACTTAATGTTGCATGATTTATCCATTTTTACATCATAGATAAATTAATCCATTAACATTTAATTAAAACATCTGTTTAATTCAGATCAACTTTTCTGACTGTCTACCTGTAGATGAACCTACAGACAATGTGAAGAACCGGGGAGAGGAAGGGTAACGTGGAGAGCCCCATTCTCACAGTAATACAGCACAGATCATACAGTGAATATGAGATGCCTGTAAAAATCCTTAATGGAAATGCTTCTTTGCAGAATGTGCAGTGAGCACGAGGAACTTAATGCTACAGTGATATTACTGAGGCCAGACCTTTATCATCTGTGAGAGGATTAAGTATCCATAATGAGAATGTCCACTGTTACACTACATAAGATAAAGAGATTATAAAGTTTCAGAATAGACACATTACTTATTGAGGGGATTAGAAAGATGTCTTCCCTATTGACAGACAGATCAATGATTTCATCTTCCTCTGACGTGTGTGGTAGAGATTACAGCATCTGATGGGGTTTTGGACTAGGTGAAAAACTGATCTAACAGAAGCATTCCCAGTATGAAAATCTTAATGTTTCTGTTCAACAATTTACACTCATAATGCTCCTTTACAAAAAGTAGGGAAAGAATAATGAACTTCAGTGGAGCACAAGTTGCACCTAATTTGAGCCTAGTGTATTGTTAGAAAAGGATTAGAAAGCCCTAGAAGAACAAAGAAGTGGTTAGGACTGCTGTTCTTTTCCAAGCTTTTAAACTGTCCTGTACTTTCTTCATACATCCTTTTCCAGTGGCAAATTGTGTCCTTCCTGTATTTTCCTAGACTGAGATGGAGATGATTAGAGATACTCTTTTTAGCATTTAGAAAAGCATCTGTTTGATAGCTTGTAATGAACCAAGTCTGTGCTACAACATTTTGATAACGCAGCAGTGTCTGCCAGAGAAGTGATAGGAAGTGGCATCTAACCCACAGGCCTGTGCTGGTGAAAGCCAATAGTGTGCATGTGGCTGTATTGACTGGCAAAACTGGGTTTTGGCTAATGTACTTTGGGCTTGGTCTAGCATGAGAAGTGTTACTGGGATAGATGCATGACAAAAAAAGCCCACACTCTTAATGGATATAGCTGTACCTGAAAAAACATTAGTGTAAACTCAGTTACATAAATGAGAAAGTCTCTTGTTGGCATCATTTGTTTAATTCAGTGAATCAATATAAGCTGTATCAGCTTAAACATTTATTTACTAAAGAGGCTTACCCATGTAGCTGTACCAGCAGATCCTTCTAAGTTTAGACAAGTCCTTATTTTGCTTGAGGGGCAGGAGGTGGCAAATGAGAAGGAGAATTAGGGTTTTGGCAGGCCTGGCTATGAAATCCTGCTGAGATGGCTGAAAATTTGTCTGTTACAGTTTTCTGCGGGAGTTCACTGAGCTCAGCAAGGCAGCAAAATGCAAGGCACCTCTCTGTCATAGCTGCCACCCTTCACCATCCAGCGTGGTAATGAAAACATTGGGTTTACATCTCCAGCCTCCTGAGCAAGGCATTGCCACAGTACGTGGGACAGGTGCAAGTCCTGAGGTGCGTTTCTGCCAGTATTCACCTTGAACACAGGCTGGAAGATGTTGCTCAGAGTAGAGCTGGTTTAAAGCAGCGGTGGGTTTTAACTGATGTGTCACGTACAGCCTCTGCTCTTACATATTTGGTGGGCAGGAGGCAGAGACAAAAGTTTGTGTGGTGAAGCGAGAAACGTATGCATTGCTAAAGTTCATCTGCACGTTGGTCCAGTTCTCATCCTGAGGCACAGGAGATCTGAACTCTCTTCCCATCTGTGCTGCAGGCGTTTTCTGAGACGCAGGACAAGTCGTTTGTAGTGGGATTAAGGTAAAATGGGTCCCGCTTTACTATGTACATGTTTAAGATAGTCATTGTGGACATGATAAAAGTTAAAAGAGGGAAAACAGCATTTTGGAGGGGTTGTCTGTCTGGCCTGTTTTAAGTGTCTCTTAGGATGGAAGCAGCCTGCTTCCCTCTCTTGCAACTGAAGTGAACTGGAGGTCACCGATCAGTTCAGATTTACGCCTTAGAGTCAGTTGTTGGTGTCACAGCAAATGTGTTGTGCAGTTGAAATACGTAAAGATTGTGAGGCACCCAGGTACTTTTGTACTTGAGCTATGTAAACAGATGCATCTTGGACCGTAACAGCATAATGTTAATGCCGTCTTTATGTCCTTCTTTTAAGACCTGTGCCTTTATGATTGTCATAACTGTATTAGCAGAAGAATATAAAAATAATCCTAGGATGGGAAAAATTACACAATGTATATTTCCATAAATACTAAAACGTCTGACAGCAAAACAGCAATTAAACAGTTTATATGCTTTCCTGTGGCTATGACTCCTTTATCACTCATTTCTGTCACTCCCTGGAGTATGCCAGCACTGAGTCGCCTTTCAGCAGAACAGGAAGCTCTTCAGGTTAGCTGATAGTCCAGGTGTGTATGTAATTCCACAAGCTGCTGACAGCTCAGTTTACAATTAGTGGTAATGGCAGGGATTTTACTGGCATTTCCTTTTTACCACAACTCTGCTGTGGAAAGGAGTTGCTGTCATTGAGGATGGCTCCTGGTCAGGTGGAGAGCGCGGCAGAGCTGGCCTGGCTTGTGAGGGGAGTGTTTGGGCAGGTGATGAGTTCATCTGACTTTAATTAGGTGTGTGAAAGTCTTGGAGAAGAAGTGTGGAGATATAGCAAGTTTGTTAACAGATATTTTTACTAGCAGAACTAGTCTGCAACTGCTTGAGACCAGAGTTTTCAACAGGCCTTATGAAATGCATGTGGTGCTTTCCACAGGAATATGACATCTTTGCCACTTGTGCTAAGTGTAGCTTTCTAGTGTGAAATCCTGTTTAAAACAGCTCTGCACTGGTACCAGTGGATTGATTGCGAGATAATCGAGAAATCTTTTAATTTTTTTCAGCCTCTAGAAAATGCAATAGCAGTATAAGCTACCCGTTTTCTGGTAGTTGATGCTGATGAGATTTCTTTTTTTCCTCTCACTATGCAGAATGAAAGGGCCAGTACTGGAGATCAGGGTTACAAGTGTGAAAGATTGGGCTCTAGCCTTATTGCTGTACTTCACATAAATTGTCTGCTCAGGGGAGACAGCTGGGCATGTCCCAGAAGTAACATCCCAAGAAACATAATTTCCCAAAGAAACAAAATAGTGTCTCAGGGTTACTTACTTGGATGAAAAAAGGGTAAAAAAAAATAATAATTTGTACTTGCAAAGTTTTTTCAGAGTAACCCTACCATTTTCTAGGTATGCTACTTTTCTTATTCTAAAATTGTCAGAGGATTCCTCCTTAAAATGCACTGATCTCATCCTCTGCAAAGCAGGAAAGGTTCTGGCTTTGTGGTGTCACTCATGAAATAATGTCTTAGTCAGTAGGCATGTAGATTAAGTTAATGTCTCAGCGTTCAATTGCCTGCTCAGTCTTAAAAAAACAACAACACAAAAAAGAACTGAGAAGAAGGAATACATGTACTCTGTGCCTGAATGCATATTTGCTTGTGTGAGTTTACAGTCACGTATATTTTTAAGCTGAGGAAAGTGCTTTCTGTTTTCTACCAGCCAAATTCCTGCTACTCTTTCAACCTTGTTTGATTAAAACAGCCTTTAACCTTTGCTTGAATACCTGTTTCTTAAAACAACCTATAATTCATCCCTGTGACAAGATTAGGAGAAGTCAGGGTGTGACAAAATTGACATGTAGCTGCCTGGAAACCTTGGGGAAGGAGAAAAGAGGGAAGAGGACTGAAATGCTGCGAGTCCAAAGGCATAGAGTCTGTTTGCAGGGCTGGCTGGGGAGCTGGCACAAGTGATTTCCAAGCATGCTGTTTATACTGAGACAATTCCATCCCTGTCACTTATCAGCTTGAATGGAGAGACCTGCTGAATTTTCAGACTTTTCTTCCTTTCCATAAGGAGTAGGGGAGGGCTTGGAGGAACCTTGCCTCTGCCTCCTGCTATAAATTCCCTTGGACTGAAGTATAAACCCAGTATATACCCAGTTTGTTCCTCTCCCCCAACCAATGTAAGACTGTCTTTGCTTATGCCCCTTCCCTGGATGTGCTTGTCACAGATTAACTGCATTTGCTCTTGAACTTGCTTTGGTTTTCCTGTTCTTCCCTGTGTCTCTAAGAGTAACAGTGGCAGGAATATCACTTTAATACCAAGGTAAAGTGCAACATGTTGAGTGGTCCTGTTTGGAAGAACCGCCAATGGCAGGTGTCTCTGCTGTCAGTGCAGACTGCCTGGTGCAAGGAGGTCAAAGTGTGTCTATGACTTCTGTTTATTCAAATTCTCCCTCATTTCCGCTTTGGTTTGATTTGTTTCTTTGTTGTTGTTGTTGTTGTTTTCTTTGCAGTGTTTATCACCAGGTTTCCTTTTGGGATGTCCTCTGCCCTGTGTGGGCGATGTGTTAGCACGGCACTATGCGTGGCTGCACAATGGTGCTTTGTCTGCATAAAGGCCAACAACGGCAAAATGGTGGCTTGTGTATCAGAGCCAACACCTTTCACTGGTGTCAGCAGCTGGTGAACAGAGCCCCTCGCCTCACTTGCTCCCGTCCACCCTGCTGTCACCAGTGTTGCCAGCTGAAGAGGCCCTTGGGACAGCCAGGTATCTGCAAAGGCAGTAAAGGGAAAAGGAGAGAAAGGGTGGGGTAGTATCGCCCTTACTGTTGGGAGCTGAGATTGTGGCCCATAGCATGGCTGTAGCAACCAAAGATGTGTTTTCAGTTAGCCTAGATCAAGTCGAGCTGGGTCTGTTCTCAACCAAAACACTGTTATTTCCCCTCTCCACCCAGCTGGCCACCTGTGTTGTGTTCAGTTCAAACACAGGCAGGTCCCAAGTAGGGAGCTGTGCTCTCCTGAAGTTACTGTTTTGTTCTGGTTTTATTTGTTTTACAGCAATGTGTAGAGATTCTAGTGTACATGCACACAAACATTAAGAAATCATTCTTCCCTTAAGTCGCCTGCAATTTAAATAAACAAGGCAGGCAGTCTGAAAGAGATGACTGGAAGTCAAAGTGAAGCAAGGAAAGCTGATCAGACCTGTATATTGCACAAAAGATGGGGCAGAGCTGAGATCTGGTGTCTGCCTCCCTGGGGCTTTTACCTCATGATCATCCTTCCTTCTTCCATTTCCCTTTCCTGTGAACTAAAGATTAATTGTGCATTGAAATCGTAACAAGAATTCATGGAGTTAAGAATCTGGTGAACGGAAGGGAGAAAATCCTTAAGGAAATGAACAGTCCTGGAGCATTGTCTGTTCCCTAGATGGAAATTGCCAGGAACTTCCCAGTCAGGGAACGTGTTTTCCGTTTCTCTGTTCTGCAGCCTGTGTTATCCTTAGCTAAGCATATTCTAGCACACTTGTCTCCAAGTCAGTGTTTTCACAGCAGAAATTCTGAATCTGCTGAAAGCTATCACAGAGTGGAGATTCCATTTTACCCTTTGCATTCTGGTGGCTGATCTCCATGCTTCACAAGTGCATAAAATACTTGCTTGTTCTATGGTTGGAGGAGTAAGGCAACCATTGTCGCCTTCCTGCTCCCAATCTGCTCCTTCTTATCCAGGCATGCAGTAAAGATAACTTGTGAGAGAGAAGTGAATTCATCAGAAAATGCTTTCTGAAGCATATTGCACAATCTAAGGATTGTAGATGGAGCCTGAAAAAAAAAAAGATGACTGCAGCAAAAGAGACTTGAGATGGGTATTAGGAAAAGCTTTCTTGCTGTTTTGAGCTCTGGAGAGTTGAGGAATCCCTATGGTGAGAAGTTTCTAGGCAAATTGGTTGGTTGGGCCATAGCAGGAGGAATAAACTGGAAATTTCTTGGTGTTTTATCCAGCCTTGTTTTCTTAAATCACTAGTAGTTCTTTCAAAAGTGTGTTTCTCATCCGGTATGGAGGTGATGGAAGATGACTGGGTGTTTAGTTGTCCTCCACAAAGCTCCCACCAGTAAAATTTGAAGGGTGGTGAACACATGGATGAATCTGAGCCAGTCTGTTCAGAAGTTTTTTATTTATTTTTCCTTTTCATTCGGTACAGAAAGTACATTCTCTGTGATACTCCAAAACCCAGGTGAAGCTGCAGCTTGCCTCTGAGCTTGTTAGCAAAAGGCTTGATTCAAACTAGCTGTTTGTAAAGAGGTAGAAAGAAAACAACCAAGAACAGACATAAACTTTAGAAGGTGGTGGAAAGCTGTGCACTATTGTTGACTACTCCTTCTAATATGTTCCCTCTTCCACGCATGCCTGTGACACTATCCCTAGTAATTAAAAGGACTTTGCATCCCTTCGTTGTATGTAATTGTGGAGAGTAAATTATCTTCATGTCTACCATCCCTTCTGTTTTCTCGTGCCTCTTGGCCTTTTCATGTCTTTCCTGCATTGCGTAAGTGCCTCCTGGCAAATTGTCTGTCTGTATTTCAGACAGAGGCAAGTGTGTGTCTGGCCTTGAGAAATAATCATAAATTTTATTCCATCAGGAAGAGAGGCTGGGACAATCCAGTTGAGATTTGAACCTATAGTTCAAGGTGTTTTAGGGATTTCATATCACTTAACCCATCCCCTCCAGGCATCACTCGTGTCTGACACGTAAATCAGACTGGAGGAATAAATGGAACATTGCTGTTGCTCCAGACTAGAGTTATGAGGCAAACACATGTCTTTAAAGAGAGAGCCTTCCAATAAATGTTATCTGCAGAGAAATATATCAGCCTCTGCATAAGTAGTTAACGTTACTGCTTCAGTGTTGGCTTATAAAACAGCTTTATCACCTCCATGACGATAATGATTAACAAGCCGATTTACAAGGGTGGGGTCACAAAGCCATTTGGCAAATTTAGCTTGTCTCAGAGCGGCAGTGAGATCTGAGTTTTACAATGTTTTCTCCACTTTACCTGGAATACTTAATGCTGGTGGTAGGGCTCTTAGAGCAGTAGCAACAGATACTCCTCTTTAAGGAAGGTTTTCCTCCTATGTTTGTGATACATGAGGAAACTACAGGTCCAGTTCTGAGAGTTTAGGAGAGTTGAGGGCATTTCCGTCTCCCTTTTCAGTGCTTGTTCCCTGATGACTTAGCCACGCTGAAGTGACTGTTGCATGGTGGCTGTGGTTGTTGCCTGTCCCTTGTGTCCGAGCTCAGAGAATGTTACAAGTGTGTATAGTTTCCCTCCTTTCTCTGACTGTAGAAAGCCTGTGTAAAATATCTGTCACCTGTTGATCCTCCATTAACTTGGATCTTAATGTAAGATTTTTTTTTAAACAACTTCTTCATTATCATATGTTGGAAATTACTTACACAAAAAAACCCATAAACAATTACTTTAATCCAGAAATCTAACTTACTGTGCCACTTTTCAGAAGTTGGACTTCTTGGCCTTGGCAGCGTTGCACACCGAGTGGAATAGTATCTGAAAGCTCAGCAAGCTATATCCTCTCTGCCACCTGTCTTGACAGTCCTTATGTAGGTGATTGAAGATGCTTTTGATCTCCATGCTATATAAGCATTTAGTGCAATTTCGTTTATTTATTTATTTATTAGAAGTTGATAGAAATGCACAAACAGGGTAGGAAGTTTGATGACTCTCACAGAAATGCATATCGTACAGACTCCGGCAGGGATGGAGGTCTTCCTCTTACTTCTCTCAGCTAGCATTGCTGAAAGGCGCCCTGCCCTCAAAGCAAACACACACTCCCCTGAGAAATGTCTGAAAACTGTACTGTTTTTTCTCTCCAGTACAGAAAGTTCATCACATGTCCGATAGGTTAAAGTGTTGATTTATGTGGCCATGATGCGAGGGTTGGATATTTCTGTGGTCCTGGACTGGTAGGTGGGCAAGAGGTTATGGAGACGGTACTTGAAGTGATAATGCTTTATAGCTGACTAGCTTTTCCTCATTTTTTTCTGATTCACCCCCCACACCTCTAATTCCTCCTATAGCCCTTGTAATATTGCCTCTTGGGGAATAAAAAAGTCTGAGTTTAGAGGGGAATTTCCATCCTTAGTTTGCATCCATAAATTTGCATTAGGACTTTTTTGGGTGCATTTTTTTTTGTCTTGTTCTGTTTTCCAGAGTTCAAAAGCTCTGAGTTTAGGTCACCATCTCTGAATTAGAAGGACTCTAAATAGAGATGAATTCTGCCTCTGTACCTTGGCCATCCACTTTTCCAGTTTATTTTTTTATTATGAAAACATGCATATATTTCAACATAGTGCTCAGTACATTGCTCTCCCATGGGATTAGTTTGTGCAACCCTCCTTCATGCCGGTAAGTACATTCTCATACAAGCAATCTTTGTTGACCAAAAAGGGAAGTGACTTGATTGCTCTCTGCTGCCTATAAGGCACTGCTTTTTGGCTACCCTGTACTGTACGGCAGGGTAGGAGGAGGATTAGGGACGAGACTAGGGTTTGGGGAGTGAGGGTCTTCAGAGGTGGACTTCTCTTGGCGTTGTGCTTGGCTTGCAGAGCTGGGATAAGAGAGTGGGTCAGGACAGAGCTGTAGCCCAGCATTATACTGGGGGCAAGGGAACTACCTCTGCTCTGGTGCAGGTCAGGCTCAGGTGCTCAGAAATGTGTTGGAAAGGTAGGGGACAGAAATACTAATGAGTCCCCAGGGCAACACTTGCTCTCCTGTGAGCTGTCTGTGGACAACAGCCCTGTCGTATGTATGGTAGGCTACCGAGGGCAATTTCTCTCTTTGTGGAGGATGCTGTGGTCTTTCCAGTTTGCATTCTCTGAAAACAATGGCTGCCTACAATGCCTTGTTTCTGAATACATCACCTTGATAGAGCAAGGTATCTGTGAGCTACATTCAGTCTTTGTACAGAGGAGGATCAGGGAATCTCAAGGGGCCAGCAGCCCTCCTGGCAGGTAGTGAAACTTTGACTGATCACGCATTGCCGTTACGATCATAGTAACGTAATGTGTCCAAAGGGATTTCAATATGAACAGTAGCCCCTACTGCGTTTCATCTTCTCTGTCTTCCTGCTGAATCAGGAAAAATGTAGCTTGGTGCACATGTGTCATGTCTTCCTCACGGCCAGGGCTCACAGCCATTGCCAGCGCTGGCTTGTCTGCAAGCATTAGGCAGTTTGCCTTTGTAAGTTTGTCTTGTACGAAAAGCTGATTTTCTAGAAATCATCTAAAATGCTTTTCCCAGCACCACTTTGGCATGTGTTCAGATACTGTGCAGCACTCCTTTGATTTCTCACAGTGTTGAAGACAAGTCTGCCTTACCTCTCGCTTTCCAGTACCACCCAACCTTCCCCAGGACCTCAGCTTTCCCGATGCGGGTGCCAGAGGCTGGGCAGCAGAATGGGTTGCTGCTCCTGTGGGCTCTCCTGACTTCTCCTTACCCCTCTGCAGCAGCCCTGGCACCTGCAGCCATGCTCTGGCTGGTGGGGTGGCTCCTCCAAAACACAGTTTGTCCTGTTTAGAGTGGGAGATGTGTGGCAGTTGGTGTAAAAAGCAGTGCTCGTTTGCTGGTTCGAATTTTAAGTGCTTTGAGGGCAGGGCCCGTCTTTTATGTATGTACATGTGGGTGTGTATTTTCATACAATTCCTAACACATGAGACATGCAGTCAGGAGCTGCAATATGGAAAGCCACAGTGGTAGCTTAGAGAAGTGTTTTTTTCCAGATCCACAGCAGTTCTGATGTGAATACTGGCGCCCTTTAAAAAGACAACCTGCTTCAGGCCTGTACCAAAATACATTGCAGCAGTGGTAAGCTAACTGTAGGAGCATGGCCCCAAGTTCAGAATCCTTTGGGGATGGGTTCTTTGACCAGTTTAGGGAGGGGAATCTACACTGCAGCCTTCATTGATTGATGACCATTGTCTATAATCTTTAATTTAGGATAATGAAACAGTTGCTTGTACTGGAAAGAATTTGGATTAGAAAACAGACCTTGCTCTTCATGTGTGCTGCAGCATCTGTAGGTAGAAGAGAAGACGATCTCAGCAAAATTTTAATTTGTTTAAGCTTAATGCTGGAGACGGGAATGTGTTTTTAAGCCTTTGCAAGTACATGTTGAGACTGTATAATGATACAGGGTTAAGTTGGTGAAATTATTAGTTTTCATTCCTTTAGCATACTATTAACTTAGTAAGTTTTGTGCTAAATGTCTGCATTTCTTATGAAATACAATAGACTGTTCTGCAGCTCATAGTGTGTGGTTTCACAGTTTCTCTGGACTTCATGCTCTCCATGTTGTGGAGATCCTGGGGGCTTGACAGGATTGCTTGCAGTTTTGGAGGACTTCATGTGTGGGGCCAGCTGAGCCGTCTAGCTCAGATATTGAAAGGATTTGGACTCTTTGTTTTTCATTAGATTAAAGAGAATTAGGTAATTTTGAAGACCTTTTTTTTTTTTTCTGAATCTACCCAATAAACAGGAGATGTGAAAAGGAGAATATAGCAGTGAGATTTCAGAGGTGTGGATGGCAACATGTTATGGTGGGGATAAACAGGACATAGGACACAAGTACTTCCTCATTTCTGCTGCTCTAGTTTGGTCAGATCCTTTTGATACATCTGTCTTCCAGGTGCATAAGCATTTCCCAGCGATGTGAAATTTTGATTATTTAGTTGGGTTAATTTAAGTATGGCCTTGTGAAATAAACATCATCCTATGCCATTTCTTGTGATGTACTTTTCTGTTCATGGAATGCAAATATTGCAGCCATACCAGGAAGAACCAAAAGAATGGATTATATACATGACTTTCTAGGTCCAACAGATTTACCAGCTGCAGGCTGTGAACATGACACTGCAGTATCAGTGCTCCATGTATGAATAACAGCTGCAGTCTTCAGAGACCAAACTGAAACACTTTTTTCCCCCTGCACTCTTTCAAAACAAAACGTAGTTTTCTCTTGGTTTGCAGTAACAACCATTGAATGTAGGAAGATTTCAGCTAGTCTAATGGACAAGTTTTCCAGACCCACTGCATACTCTGGTATAGGCTTTCCCACTGTTGCACCTGCCAGATGGGCCTGCCAGTGACTTGTGTTAGTCTTCAGTCTCAGCCTCCACCTGAAAACTGATTTGCAAGAAGCACTTTGTGTTTTTAATACAGTGACACAAGTTATTTTGAATATGCTTGAGAGCTGGTCAGCTGCGTATCACCTTCTTCCTTCAGATCCACAGGTGTGATTTGAGATATATTTGACATTTCGCATTTAGAGCATTGCCTACTATCTTGAATAGGTTTTCTCTGTTTCTTCTCTGCTTGTGGAACAAACAAGTTAAGATTTCAACTTCTTTGTAAACTGTTCGTGTTCATAAAATATTCATGTTAAAGCTGAAGAGTGACTCCAACAGTGACAACAGGCACATGCTGGGTTAGACTGCAAGGGAGCTGTGGAGTCTCTGTGAGTAAAAGGCTTTAGATACAGATGTAGCTGTAAAGAATGTTGTCAGATCCACCAGGATAGCCTCTTGAGGTTTTTTTCCCTATGATTTTGTTCATATCTAGCTAGCGTGTTGCATTTGTTTAACACAGTTCTATTCTTTAATCAGTTGTGTTTCCTTGAAACTTAAGACCTGATTCCAGCATCAGCTGGGAGGACATCCTGGGTCTCTGTCATCATGGTTCTGAGACGTCTAAACTGTGACTGACCCTGGGCCTCCAGCTGTCACGAGAGTGCTTAGTCACAGGAGAAGTTTTGACAGTGTTGATTATGTCCCACGCTCCCTTTCCCAAAGCCATGAAGCAATCACTGCAGAAGTGTTACCGTGAAACTCCTCTTGGGGACAACAAGTAGAAATACCCCCTTTTGTTTGCCGAGGTAAATGAAGATGAGGATTTTATTCTTATTAGGTAGAAACATGAGTGAGAGAAAGCTGCTTGGAAAGTTGTTTGCTGTACACAGCCTTGAGGTCTCTGATGAAGTAAAATGACACAAAATTTGCAGATGCTAAAATCAGTGATAAGCATCGGTTTGATGTTGCATTTTGTCTTTCTTCTATAATACAGTAAAATAGCCTGTAATTCACATTGCAAAATTGGCATGCATAGTTCTTTGAAGATAGAATCTTCTTTGTGTGTCTGCAGTGGCCAGAGTTACAAGTCAACCCAGTGCAGTGCTATGGCAAGCCATACAAATAAATAAATAGGGATAAATAACACCATCTCCTCAGGGGCTATCAATCTGTCTTGGTTAGGTTGTGAGATCTTCAGCACAGGAAATCTTTGTGCTTTGTACAGACTTAAACTCACCGCTGGTTCTTAAGATGGTAATAGATCATGTTAATTTGTACATTACGTGATATAAAATCTGATTTTAATCCAGAGATTTCGCACTTAAGTCCCTGCTGACAGTGACGTTTGTGCAAATGTATAGAATTTGCAGCTCCATCTTCAGCCTGGCGTTTCAGCTGAGCTCTTATGGCCTGTCAAAGGTGGTTGCTATAGTGTAAAAGTGCTTTGAAAAGTATGTATGAATTGTGGTTTACTTATTATCATTGTATGCATATTTCATCCATTACTGCTAAATGGGTCATCATAGCAGTGTCTCCAGCTGGGTAGCTTCACTGTTTCTTTCCTGCTTGTTCCTGAATCCTGTCAGATGTTGTGTCTTTCCCCTGCTCCCCACTTGTTTGATTTGCAGACCCTCTCTAGTTCTCAAGGCTGCAAGCAGAAAAATTTCTTTCTTTATAACGAAAAACAAAACCCAGCTTAGTAGAGCTAAACTAGTGTCTGGCCATCTGTTAGAAGGTTAGAAATACCACTACCTTGAACTGTGGCTTCATTTGCAGCATTGTTTATATTCTGCTTGAAGGGGATCTTCCTATACCAGGATGCAATAGGAACGTCATTTTTCCTCTAACAAGAGCAGATGTCCTGTCTGCAGTACTAGCAATAACACTGTCGCTTCCTGTTGTTGCAGATGCTGTTAACAGGCCTGAGCTGAAAGCAGAGGAGGCACATTTCAGCCCATGCCATTTAGTGCCATCAGCATCAACATTGCCTATGCTCCTTTTTTACCACTCTTTTAACAGTTGGTATCTCAGCTTGTGGAAAGGTTATTGCCCTAGAACACTTTTATTTCCTTGCTGCTTTACATAGAGAAGGAATGCTTCTGAAACCTCTGTTGATCTTCTCTGCCTTGGCCTTTGCTTTCTCAAAATTGGTTTACACTAAACCCATTTACAGGTGATGTGTTGCCATATTGAGGGAAGGGGTGCCTGAACTGAATGTGGCATACATTTAAGGGTAAATCTCCCTACTGTTAGGTTTCAGGGCACAGCCCTGTATAAGCCTCCAAACAGCAATTACTGCATTCTTTTTCATTTTTTATAGGAGGCCACTATCAAATCTTGTTACACGTTTCTGTCACTAATCTGGCAGGCTGCCATTCAGACCACAGGAAGTCCAGAAGTGAAGAATATACACTTAGGGCCTTATTCCATCTTCATTATTCCATACACCAGCAGAATTCCTTAAAGTCTCTGGAGACTCAATCTGAATGGAAAGTATTTTGCCTGAATAGCACCCCTTATTGAGACATTGTCACTGACTCACAAATTTAGATGAGTGTTGTGGCTAGTGGTTTAATCTATACTACATGGCAGTTTTTTCACACAAACACAGGCAGCGTTAATCACTTCTAATGGTCTAGCAGGGTTGTCTGGCAGTGAGAGACTTCTTGATTTTGAAAGCTGGACACCGAAGGGTAAAGAAAACAGATCCTCCTAAACTAGAGTTTATCTGAGAATATATTCACTTTGGCAATGAGGGAAATAATGTATTTTAATGACCCTCAATGAGAAATACAACCTCACTAAAGCAGGTATGCCAGGATTCCATTCATGAAAAATATGCAAAAAAACTTGTGCTTTGGAGGAAAAGGAACAGAGATGAAACTGCTATTTGTGCATAAAAATTAACAAGAATTGAAAATTGTAAATATAAGTCAGTATCCGTAGCTGCTGGTTAGATGATAATATGGAACCTTAAACTCTTTTCCTATATATTCTTATGTGCCTTAGTACATGAATGCTTTGTTATACTTAAAGTGGTTGTTAGTCTTGTGTGTCGTTGCCAAATAGGGACTTATAGAGATGGTACCTTTTCTTCTCTTTCACTTTTTTGAATCATTGCCAGTTCAATGAATGCTATTATCACTTGTGATTTCATGGAGCTATAACAGTTGGGAAGTTAGTTTCTTCTTAATTTAACAAGCTGTACATAGCTGCATTTCTGTATTAATGGTTTTTCAGTCTTTCAGGGAGTTCTGGTCATTTTTATGCATTCATTCAATGTCATCTCATTTCAGGTTATTGAAGGAAAGCTGGCTCCTTTCTTGGGGAAGGTGATCAAGTTTGCCACCTCTCATGTGTATAGCTGCAGTCTTTGTAGTCAAAAGGGTTTCATCTGTGAGATTTGCAACAATGGAGAAATCCTTTACCCCTTTGAGGACATTTCTACAAGCAGGTACTGTAATGAAATTAACATTTTGCTCACCTGACATATTCTTGTGGGTTCCCAGCCTTGTGACCTCTTTTTTGAATAAGTGGGGACTGGATCTGGCTAATGCATATTTCTGTGCAGCTGCATGAGATTCCTGGCTCAGGGAGGCCACTGTGAGCAGGCTTGGAAGTAGATGGGAAGAACTACTTCCCAAAGCACTGTCTCAGAACAGCTGCTCGAAATGGGAAAATTCCCCAGTAGGATCTCACCATGTGATATATCCAGAGTTTTCTGAGTTTGTAAAGTGTCCTAAAACTCTGAATGGATTCTCTGAAGTGGTCACAGGCATCTTTTCAGTATCTGATGTCACTGGGCCCCTGATGTATTGGGACTGACTGTATGTCGTAAAGCAATAACCATCTCTTCTGAAATGTTTTCCCTGTGAAATTATGGTTAGTTCTCCATTTTCTTTGTGCATATTCCTCTGCATATGTATGCCAGTTTTGTTTTGTTTTGTTTTTTCTTCTTCTTTTAACGGCTGCTATTCTCTGGTGGTTACATAATAAATGTAAGTATATGTCCAGCCCTTAGTGAAGCCCAAGAACATTTATTTCATATTAAATGGAGTGCTGGCTGCCAAATCAGGGACAGGAGTTACATGGAAAACCTAAAAGCAAAATGCAGGAAATCAGTGTAGACTTGGCAATGCAGCAGTATTACTGTTCTTTTTCAAACATATCTTGGATTTTAAGTGAAGGGTGTTTTTTTTTTTTAACTCAACAGAAAGACTGTGTCTGACAGCACGGCATTCCTCCATAGACAAGTGCTTTTTGGCTGTTTCAAAAATAGTAATTTTAATTTGTTCTCCAAGGAGTTCCATTGAAAGGAAAAAAAAATTGAAAAGCCACCTTTGGAAACAATCAGGAGTAGTCTGTTAAAAGGGCTTTCTTAAGAATCTGATTCCCCTTTGTGTACAAAGATGTTAAATTACAAATAACCATGGACTCCTCTTTGGGGATTTTCAGTCTGACCTGACTTTCAACAACTGTTTGCATATTGTTTCTCGAGATTCTTGTTCTACAAAATGCATTGACAAAGCAGGGTACATAAGCTAAATAAGGTATGCAGCTGAGCTCTATAAACAGTTTTCGAGAAAGAATGTATGCGGGGTGTGTGGTGAGATAGGCTGAGTTAAAAAGGGACTAAGATGATACAAAGCATCAGATGCATATTGTGACTGTATGAAAGGCAATTGAAGGTATTCCCATAGGATTGATGAGAAAATGTAAGAGTATTTGAGAAGACAAGTTTACCTGTAATATCTGTGCGTTTGTTTTGCCTGGGGGATTTTTGGTCACAAAAACATTGTTGGGTGTATATTGTTCCCCCGCCGTTCAGCTGAGATCAGTCATACCCTGCAATTAGAGAGTTTAAAACCTTGTGGAATCAAATAGTGTTTGTCAGTAGTTCAGTGAAAGCCAAAAGAAGCTGCTCTAGTTCCTGTTGTTATGTGAATTAGAAGCCAGAAAGGACTTTTGTTCACGTTTCACAAATGTGAAGTCGTGGTTGATGTCATGCCAAAGACAGCGTCTTCATTAACTATTTTAATTGAAACACAATCGGCCTGAATGGTTCTTCAATATTTTTCTTTCTTATTTTGTCAGAGGTCATTATGCTTGCTTCTTTTGTACTCCTTACCACTAAACCTTTTGTCCTCAGCATTTTCTGTTTCCCTTTGTTAGTTTTCTCGTTGCATTACTTCTCATGTGGGCACATGCACATCTGTGAAGCTAACAAGATTATAACAGTACCATATTTTTACTCTTTTCCACCTTCAAGCTAGAGACTAGTCGTGCCTACAGAGGAGCTTGTGTGTTTTACTGTGCAACTCCATCAATTGCAAAGCACTGGGGAAAAGGCCCAGGAAGGGAGTTTTTACATTTGTTGCTGTCTTACATGGATCTGAGGGATTTCTGCAGTAGATGTTCAGGTATAACAAGGGCTAGTCAGACATAGGCAAATGTACAGAGTAACCTGTAGCAGATAGAATGGCAAGCTACAAAAGGTTCATGGGAACTCTTGCAGTTATACTTGAACATTCTGATGACTTATGTTCGGCTCTACTAGTTAGTTAAGCTCTTAGTAAACATCTCAGTGGTGTGATTAAGTTGTGCTGTTCTGAGTACCCAGTGTGCAGTGAGAATTCTCTACAATTCCATTTCTTCATATTGCTTTTCTGGAATTGCCGTCTACAACATAGTACTCATTCTGTACTCAGGGCCACCTAGACTTTGAAGTACCCTAGCTGGAGCTGCTCAGTTAAAGAGGGAAAAGCAGCTGAACTCTGAAGACCTTGTTTCCTTGTTTTCCTGTGTTAGTCATTCGCTTTTGAGCATTCTATTAATTCTACCAGCAAACTGGGCTGTTGGGTTGGAAATATTTGAAAGTGACTTTTGGCAGCTTTTGCAATCTTCACCTCTGTGTTGAATGTTTGTAAAGAGAAGTCTGTTTGTGTGTGTGTGCCTGTGCTGAGTTGGCAGTTGTTTTTCTGGCTACCTCCTTGACCTTTCTTGCTCTTTGGAGAGAAGAATGACAGCTGTCAGAGAGGCCAATACAATTCCAGGGTGGCTATCAGCTGGCTGTTACCTTTCCATCTTTGTGGTCTCTTAGGTCAGCTTCAAGAGATCATTTCTGCCTGGAATCTTCCCAGCAATTTCTAGAGCAGTCTTCAGTAGGAATTTATGAAGGATTGGTCTTCTTTAGATATATCTGAGAGAAAAGAGGGGCCCCTCTTGGGGGCTGGAGTTTCTTGTTGGTCAGGTTATTTGCTTAAAAGTCTTTTTTGTCAGTCTTTGAGCAAACAGAGTGAATACCTGGGTTATGCACTCCTCAGGGTTTGAATACACATATATTACATACCCTTCTCTCACTAATCAGCATGACACATTCCTTTGTTGGCAAACCGTTCCAAAACAAACACAATCAGTTCACTTAATTAGCGGGTCTGTGGGCTGTGCTTGGCAGACTCTTTACATCCTGCTCAACAATACAGCGCAACAGTTTGCTGCCTTGAATGTAAGGGTGGGCTCACAAAGTCATAAGCTTTCTAATGATATTTCCTTTCTGGAGCTTTTCTTGGGAGGTAGCCATTCTGAGCAGAGCTTAATGAAAGCCATGATTCAGTAGTTAAACAATTTTTTTTTTAATTGACTCATCCTTTCAGATACCTCTTCTAATCTGATTCCTCTATCCCTCAATTTTCTCCTTTGTCTTTCTTTCACATATTTATATTAATCAAGAGTTAAGGTTATTCCTGAATTTCACAAATTCAGCTTCTTTCTAAAGGCCTTTAAATCATGAAAACTATATTTAAAGCCTACTGAGTTAATTACGCATTTCAAGGAGCAAATTGCCAGCTAATGTAAACTCTTACATCTCTGCTTCTGCTGGAGCTCAGGCAACTTAAACAACCTGAACATCAACCTCTTGCTTTATTTCTTGAACTGAATTTGCCTCAGGCTTATATTTTGCAAATAAACATATAAAGTAATCCTATTATATTACACATTTTATTTTTACAAGTGTTGTGAAATGAGCTTAAATATGTCTGGTTATAAAGAGACTTGCTAGAGCTGTCCTTGCCTGTTGGCAGTCAGGCACTTGCCCTCAAATTGTTCTGGTACTGCTTATTATTCATTAATGTAGTAGAAAGTTCATTTATGTATCCTAAAGTAAAAAATATTGGTAGAAGTGAAAAAAAGAATGTCAGTGTAGTGATACAGTTGTTTGTGATATGTGGCCTCATTTGTTTTATCACCTAGAACAATTTTAAGAAGTGTTAAATGTTAGTAATGAGAAAAATGCCGTTGGAATAAGAACAGAATTATTCATTAAAAGGATTTTTGTCTAATTAAGTAATTGAGGAATTAAGGTTAAGATTATTACATGCTACCCAGTAAATAAAATTATGATCTTGCCCGTGTGTTGCCATCCACATGACTGCCCTCGTGGGCGATGCGTTATGTCTCACTGGTAAAGCTACTCGCTTGGTTAAGGCCTGGTGAGTCGACTCCTAGCCTTTTATATTGTGCCTGTGTGAACCAAGGAGAGTGGTTCTTTTGTGTTTGTATTCATTTATCAAGGCCAAACTGTTTTCACTTTGTGAAGTTAATTTGTTCTGAAGATCAGTTAAGACATGTGGCCCTTTAAAGATACAAACCAGAAGACCCAAGTTTAAAATAGACATGCCACAGAACAGGCTTAACTATATCAACCAGCTTGGATGCCTCTATAATCTGTGGCCACCATCCTGATAAGACCTGTGAATGCACTTAACTTGCTGAGGGCTCTGAGGCTGTGCTTAGCTTTATGCACATGCCATAGTCTTTGCAAGATTGTAGCTCACTGTGTTATGGATGCTGTGTCACTGGACAAAACCAGCTCTGAGCATTTGGGAGAAAGTTAAAGGTAGATAGTAGGTGGACAAACTAAAATATACAGCATAGAGCATTTCAGAAAATACCTTGGTAGACGTGAAAGGCACCGCTTGAAGTACATCATTTTCCCTATTGCTCTGATTGGTTTGTGTTGTGCTAGGCAGCCCTTCCCCTGACCTGGTTCTCCTGAGCTGTGCTAGTACTTTAGTGCTTGGTTTATGAAAAAGCTGTTTATTGGATGTTGGTAGGTTAAAAACCTTGTTCAAAGCACCCTGAGGGGATCTGCTCAGCACTTTTTTTTAAAGAAATGTAGGCACCTAAGTAGATGCTAAGTTCTGTTGATGATTTAATTTCACTTGAATCTGTCAATACAGGTCCATATCTGCTGGTCCAGATCTGATTTTTGTCTGTGCAGGTCATTGCAGTAACTTTATCTAGAATGCATTAAAGGAAGGAGAATATACAGTTTTTTTCATCAGGCATTGTACTGTGGAACTAGATTAGCTTTGGAGATCCGTTTTACCTGCCTCATACCAGATTGGTGTGAATTAGAAGATTCTGAATAAAGGCAGATAGTTGTTTCAAGCAGGAAGGCTTCTGCCTCGTGTACTTTCCCCCTGGCTGGACGTGACAGCCATCTCACTTCCAGTTTCTCTTTTGTGGCTTCCCTCCAATGTCTTCTTCCTTGCTCTAGATTTCCCACTTGCTGGCCAAGACCTTCTAATTTCCTTCTCTTTCCTCATGCAAAATCCTCTTTTAAGGTAGACTTTCACCATCTCACAGATAAGATACCTTGTAGATCAGGCATCAGATTTTTAAATGCCCCTGAAAGCCAACACTACTGCTTTTACTGTTTGGAAATTCTAAGATTACCTTAAGAATCTTAAGTTCCTTTTTTCCATCTAGGGTCCAGATAGACGTGTCTTCTACATTACAGCAGAGCTATGAAATCTAAGTGCATTTGCTTTTCTCTTAATAGAAGCAAAAATCCTAATTTAATCACAAGATTCCAAGACTTGAGACTTACAGAAAAACACAAAACAGAAGAGTCATGTAATCAAATTATGATGGGTGAGGGCAATATGCTAATATAACTGTTAATAGTATTACCTGGCTCTGCTTTTATGTCTTCAGCTGCCACTTTGTGAAAACAGTGCATTAGTAATAGGACAGGTAGAGGGATTTCAGGTCATGGTGTGGCAGCTGGCAGAGAGAAAGAGTCTGAGATACAGTAAATGCTTGAGATACAGTAAAAACTTGAGATATAGTAAANATAAAAAAAAAAATTAAGAAAAAAAAAAAAAAAAAAAAAAAAAAAGAGGGTCTGAATATATAGTGTGAGATATGTAAACACTTGAATCTCTGTGGCATCTCTGCTTCTTCAGTCATTTGCAAGCAGTGCATGTGTAGGGCTTTTCTCCTTTTCAAAGTGATTTTTCTCCACTGACTGAAGTGTAATCACAGTATCAGATTAAATGCATTAATACTGATTTTACTGTCCCTTTACAGACTTCTTGCGAATTGCTGTGTACAAGCCACATTACTTGGCTTGGGATCTTTGAACATAGACAACTGGCAGAGAGCAGTGCCGAGGTGGACAGTCAGTCCTTAATTCTCCAGCTGGATGCAAGTATGGAAATATATGGAGATAAGTGTGGCATAAATCCCTGCAGCCACAGCACAGCTGAGGGGGACCTAAGGGCACACTTCCCTCCCTAATCAGGAGCAACAGAGCTCTGCAGAGAGGGGTCTGAGAGCTGCAGGATCTCTTTGCTCCTGCTTAACCCCTCTGCTCCGCTTCAGTGCAGTAACTCAGCCTTTGTACACAATTGTCGGGAGGACAGCAGGTGATTAAATCAAACTGTTCATGTTCAGCCCTAGCCTGTTCTGTGAGCACCCAAAATGAAGGCCTGCTTGGCATTTTCTCTTCTCTCTTTGATTATTCTGGATCTGATAAAGGAGGAGTTGACACTGAGGCTTCCCCTGCTGCCAGTGAGACACTGGTAGTTTTCTGTCCCCTCTTGCGAGCTGCCTTCTTTTCCCCTCATTTATGAGGCTTTAATATCTCTGGCTACCTGTAACATCAGTTGGATGTAGTTCACCTTGGCAGTGGGTGCTGGCCTGACAGGATGGGGGCAGAGATGCGTGCACGGCTGGGGAGCACCCAGCATGAGTTGTGGGCAGCCAAACAGGGGAAAGAGGCTCATTCATTCCCACCCCCGCCTGCTTGGGGCATTTCAATAAGGGCTCACACTGACCCGTACTGGGTATAAGGGAGCATCAACACTGATCTTGCAATTTTCATGCAGGGACACTGAGTAGCATGTCATTTAGCCGTCCCAGCATGGCATTACTAGAGCAGCAACAGTGTTGGACGTGGATGCCATGTCAGGCTATGGTTGGGGAGGTTTTGCAGCTGTTGCAGGGATCCAGACTGTTGATGCTCTCCTTGATGAGCCCCATATGTGCAGGCTGGTGATGGTTGTATGCCTCTTGCTACCTGCTACCTGTAACCAGCATCAGCTCCCACAGCACATTAAATGAGGTGGTGGTTGACAGCTGCAATTGTTTTTGCTTTTTTTGTATGCCTGTGGGCCAGCCCAGAACCCAGCCATCCCCTTATAAACAAGGAACATCTTCAAACTATGTTTTCATACTAAGAGTAACCCCCTGAGAAGGAGGTATATATGAAAAACTATGATCATGCTGTTTCTATTTGTGCCAGCTCCCTGAATGCTGAGTTGTTTAGAGTGAATTTCAGATGTAATGATTTCAGATTTCAGGGGCTGGATAGGCCATAAGCATGTCATAAAAGACATTATCCTAACAAGCTCCTTATAGGCACAAATCAATGACATGTCACTGCCAACTTTCTTCCATTCATATACTATATCAGTGTCCCGCCCTAGGCAGGCTCCTTGCATTGGTTCCTAGGCAACTGTAATAATATTCCTGCATGTGCATGTCAGGTATTGATTGCCTTTGAGGCTTTTTATGTGTTCTAAGTGAACACAGTCTAGTTTTTTTTTTTTTAAGTTGTGTTCGGCTAAAATCTCTTTTGAAGGGCACATCAGCAATACTTGCAGCTGAGTGATTCAGGAATACCTTGCAGACATGCACATGCAGACAGCATGCAATGGTGATCATGCTGGAATCCCTAGACAAGCTTTCCTTAAGTGACCGTTGTTTGTTCTGTTGGTTGTTTTTTTAGTAACCAAATTACAAGTGGCTTAGTATTTTGTGTTCTTAGTGAATGTGTAGGATAATCTAAGGAAAGTATAATGAACAACCCTGGTTTTCCTTGTTTTTACACTGCTAGAGGGAAGAAAAATAATAATCTGAAGAGTTTTAGGCAACGAAGGGCTCCATCCTCCATCAACCCCTTGCTGAAATTCCTTTCAAGGGATTACTCATTTGAGTAAAAGTATACAAGGCCTGGCACAGAGGAAGTGGCTTAGCTGTGGAAAAAAAAAAAAAGGACAGAAAATTAGTGTATAAAACTACAAGAGAAAGGATGGCAGGTGAATGTGGCACTTCAGTGGGACAAAGGAGAGCTCTTTACCCTTCTCATCTCTTGTAGTTGCTTCTGGCTTACCTCAAGCAAGTCAGTTCACCCATTGTTTCCCATTGGTGAAATGGTGGTATATCTGTCATCCATTCCAGAGCTGAACAGCATAGCCATGGTCCACTTTGATTCTCAACTTGGTGTTTGGAAGCTGGCCTGGTGCAGCCCATGTGCCATGGTATTAAAGCCAGTGTGATAAACCTTGCTAGTCCCAGCAGCTTCATCCAAACACAGTCACAATGGTCTCTCTGCCAGCCTGTGAGGTTCCTAGAAGACAAAACCACCTTTCACATTACATCTTGGTTGTAATTATCCCCAGTTTATTTTGTCTGGAAGCTCTTTGAGGCAGTCCTCCTCTTTGTATCATACCCCCTCTTTGGTCACCTGATATTAGCAATAGGCACCTGAATAATGGTGCAGTATGGAGGAGAAATACAAGTATAATCAAGTGGTTGAGCAGAATCTAGAACTACTTCTGCCATAAGCCTGTGAAATGTGTGGGAAGCAAGAAAACAGTTACCAGAATTTAGTTTACCAGATATTGACATGCATATGTTTCAAATGTCCAGACTTAGTAGGGGATAGTAACGTTGGCATTTCTTCAGCACATAAGGAATGGTTTTGTGCTTTTAGTGTAGATAGGCTTTTCATTTGTAACTAGTAATAATAATAATAGCTTTCTAATGCCTATCTAGCCTGTCTGGCTGTGGAGAGCTTTGGCCTTTCTCTCTCACACTTTTCAAAGCAATAAAAATTACTTAGAGAATTTAGAGAATTGAGTAATTCTATGCATTTTTATTACTCCAGTTTTCAAACAAGGAAGTATCATTAAAGTATCATTACAGTATCATTAAAACATGAAACACCTTCTATAATCTTAAGAGAAATTGAGTTGGTCAAGAAAGAGAAAAAAAACAAAACCCCAAAACAGAGAGGAAGCTATTTCAGATGCTGTCTGAGAAGGCTGAAAGTCAGTATGAAAACAGCAGTCAGTGTTCACCAATTCTTCAGATAATGTTTGAGAAATAGCAAGATGCTGTTAATGTGCTGTATCGCAATATCACTAATTGCAGAAGGAAACATGAAAAGCATGAATTGCTGTGGACTCATCATCTTATTAACAGTGGTATATAGAAATCTCACAAAAGATACAGAGACTTCTTGGCCTTCAGCCAAAGAAGAAGTTGGGATTCAGAAGTAGTACCTGAAATGTAAATTATCTATGAAAACTGTGAGGTTTAAGGAGAAAATGACTAAGTGTAGTAACTACTACATGAACCTTCTGTAGACTACTAAATCTAATTTTTTTTTCCCAGGGAAATAAAAGCACTTGTTAAACAGCAGTGAAGAAAAACTGTGAAACTCGCATGTGAAGAGCTAGTTGCAAACTGGTTTTAGACAGAGAAGAGTTGTTGGTAGTGGTCTCTATAAGTCATTGTGGTGGAGCCTATGAAGGCTGGCAGTTAAAGGTGGGAAGACTGACGTTCTTCTTCATCCTTTTTCAGGAAAGCATTCAGCCACATAAGGGCATCTACATGCTTTCTTTTGTGCAGATACCTACCCAGTTTGCCAGCCTGAAAAAAGCTGCATTTAAAAATTGTTTTGTTCTCTACCTTCTTGAAAAGTAGCAAAGGTAGTTCTTGTCTTTTGTTTTTGAATTCCACCCATGCTGTTTTGGCTGTCAGAAACTCTACAAAAGAATATGAAGAAAGGCTTAGAAATAGCTCTGTGAGATCAGTTTTCAAAAGGGACTATCAATTTAGAAGTGCATGTGGAACACCCTTTTTTCCTAACACAGGTGTTGCTGTTTCCTTCACAAGAGTACAGCTGCTGCTTATCCAGTGCGTGGATGATTGTCTTTGCTTTCCCCATCCTTGTACCCATAGCTTTCTGGTGACATTTCATCAGAAAGGCAATTGATGGAGCAATTAAGCTATTGCGCTTGATATCTGAATTTTTGCATATGTAAAAGCACCAAAATCGTCAAAAGGGAGCTTACTTGGAACTTGGTGTAAAAGAAAAGAAGTCAGTCTAATCACAGAGACAGAGCTTACAAATGCCTTTAAGTGTAAGCTCTGCAGCTCCAAAGATAGTGATGCAGAACTGGATATGGGGTCAACACTTAAGTGCAGCTCAGCACTGGTGTGTACTTTAGTGCCTGGTAAACCTTATGGAGTGTTGGTTCCTGCACACAGAGAGTTACTCTGCCAGTGTGTTAGTGTGACATGTGAGTCCTGCGTCAAATCATTTGGGTAAGAGATGGACTCCATTGCTGCTTTTCTAAGATTTGTTGTCCTTTGGTCTCTGTTTCATAACACATGGAGCAAGATGTTTGTGCTGTTAAATACACAAATATATTGTTTGAAGAGCAGTGTCTATCTGTTCAAGTTCTTCACGACAAGAAAAAGACTTAGAACACATGATGAAGCAGGAACAGCAGACTCTTGTTCTTAGCACTAATGGCACTTCCATTTTTGATGCTGCAGTGGAGATAAGATAAGACAAGACTTCAGGATTAAACAAGAAGCAATCTGCTTGCAGGATTCTAAAATGGAATATAATTTGGTGGGTTTTTTTTGTTACCACTGGAAAATTTCTCCCAATGAGATTGGGAATGGTCAACCATTTGACATTTCCAGGATCAGTTAAAGCTGACTGTATTTGGTATAACGAAAAGCAGAGGCATAGAAGGCTTGGGAATAACTTAACCATTTACAGAAATACAGAACAAGTTCAGCATTAGCCCCATGTGACTGAGTTTCTTCAGCAGTGAGGAGATACAAGTGTACAGTGAAGGCTGACCCAGACATCCTCTCTCCCTGTCCCTGTGGAGAGCAAGGGGGAGCTTTGCACTCCAACTCAGAGCACTGTTCTTCAGGTTGCAGTTCTGTCATCATCTGCACACTGCAATTGGAGCTGGGAGTACATCTTCCTTCACAGGAGAAAATAGATCTGTCAGAGCTGCAGTCAGAGGTGGAGGCACCGGAATGAACTGACAGTGGTCTTGGTGGCTGCTGGCTTTGCCAGGGCCTTTGCATAGGGAAGCAGCACTGCAGGTTGTGAGATGCAGGGCTGGCCATTCGCAGTGTCTCTGGTGAGTGCCTCACAGTGTGAGGTCCCGGTCAGAGCTTCGGCTGTTGTACCACCACTAAGTCACAGTGCAGACATTTTTTCTCTCTTCTGGTTTTGAGCAGTTTGAAGAAGTTTGTTACTTTTTTCCACTGCGCTTATTTCTGAAGCATGATTTCATATTAATTTAAACATCATAAATCTTTGTTTTCTCTGTTGATGGCCTCTCATTGGGAGTAGCAGATGTGCTGACTCCTCATTAATCCTGCTGGCATCCATTTTAGCAGCAAATTTAGATAAGTTTTGTCACCTCATTGAGTGCTCTGGAGAAATACTGAGCAAGCGTAGGGAGTGGCAGTGCAAGAGCAAAAAATTACACTGCTCATCAATCATTATCCTCTAGCAACTTCCAGGGTGCTGCAAATTGCTGACTAACAAGGGAGAATTAGCTTGATAAAATCAGCATTAGTGTCAGGTCAGAATGATGTAAAGTTTTAAAGACACGTCTGTCCTTTCTGTCTCTCCTTCATCCATTAGTCCATAGAGATTGCAGTCCAGCAAAGCACATGAGCGCGTGCTTGATTTCAGACAGATCAGTAATCCCAAGGAAATCACTGGGATGCTAGTCCTAAGCACATGTTTATGTACTTCACTGGGTCAAAGCCATAACACACTTTATCATTTGTGTGCTCAGAAGGAGAAATATCTCTCTGTGAGCCTGTTTGTTGATTCACAAACAGTTTCAGACTCACTAGCTGGACATAATAATAAGAGTGTGACAAGTTCTAGTGCAATGGAGCATAGTAGTTAGCGTTATACTTAGCTTCTTTAACCTTACTTGTTGAATTCTGTCTTCATGCTGCCTAGAAATCTGCCTCTATACCTCTGTATAGCCTTCTCAAAGCTCAGCAATTACTAAAATTTAGACCATCTTTGGACCCAGATATAAGACCTAAAGCCAGCTCAAGAACTGTTTTTCAGAAGTTAGAGGTGAAATGCAGATGCAGCTATCATGGTTAACAAAGCAGGTTGTATTAGCTTATGGAGGTCTCTCAGTGCTGCCAGACTGCATGCCAAATACTACAATTTGTTTTAAAGGTGGCTTTTATTTGCCTTATGGCTTTTCAGGATTTGAGGTTTGTTGCTTCATGTTTTTAGTTTTTCTTCACAATCTTGAAGACTTTAACCTTATTTCTAACAAAAAGAAAATACCCTGAACAAACAAAAAAAAAAGCAGTGAGAGTATAACAATGGATGCTAAGATTCTCATATAGTCATTTGGCAGCAAGTGTTGTGAATAAGGAAAGTGAGACATCACAAGACTTCCCACAAAATCACCAGGCTGACCAGCACTCCTCATTTGTATTTCAAAACTGCTCTAAAGTTTGATGTTTTGTTGCTGTCATTATTTAATTACTCAACTGTAATCTAAGACTTCTGACACTGTCATCCATTTATTTTTTTTTCATTTGGTTACAGAACTGCAGCAAGACAGTGACTTACTTGTCTCTATACAGTTATTTGCATTGAAAAGCTGAGAATATCCAATAGTTCAGCTCTAGCCCACTCCATAACTAGATATTTCATTGCTTGATCTGCTATGACACTACATCCATTGCCATCTAGTCTGGTCTTCGTGGGACACAGAGCAGAAAATACTGCCTGCCATTCTCTACTTCATTTTTACTTTATAGAATGACTTATTTTCCTGCTGTTGAAGTGGACTTGACTGTTTTACTCCTTCCAGAACACCATTGGAACTTCATTGACAAAACTGTTATATCTTGACTGTTCCAAATGCTGAATATATCTTAATGGAAATGAATAATGTTATTCTTCATTTAGAGACCAAAGTAACAAACTTGGCTTTCATAAAACAAAAATGATATCTATTCTGTGATAGTCTGAATGCTAATTAATAAGAAGAGATAAAATATTAATCCTTGTAACAATTTCTTTCGGTGAAGCAGAAGCACTGGGACAGATTCTCAGCAAGTACATACGGATGCAAGTAAACCGATTTTGGTAGTCCTGAGTAGCTTCACACCAGCAGAGGTGCAGGCAAGCCACTGCCTTTTGATACTCCATTCTTTTGAAATGTAGCACTCCTTGAGCTACCAGAAGTGTTTGAAGGACTGTCTACTGTCCACAATCCATGTGAAGTCCATTGCATGCTCTGGTCTTATTTTGTCATTTGATTTTGACACTAATTTGTGTTTCCAGGTGTGAAAGCTGTGGTGCTGTCTTCCACTCTGAATGCAAAGTGAAGGCTGTACCATGCCCCAGGTGTGTGCGTAAAGAATTGCAGAAGAAGCAGAAATCCTTCTGGAGGCGACTGAATATGGACGAAAACTTCGAAGAGTCTTGCAACATGTTTGAGTTGTCATATCAGAACACATGAGTTCCTTAAGGCATTGACCAGCCTGAAGAGAATTTCTTCCCCAGCTGCCAGCTCAAGCAACCTCTTAGCTTAGCCAGGCAGAAATCCTTTTTTGCAAAATAATATCTGATCTTCTTCATCTATGAATAGCAGCTGCCAAAGTGACTATAAGGCCTTCTTGGCTTTGGATTACCAATGGCTAAACTGCATTTTGCATTGAAGTCCAGCCACTAGTTCTCATACAAAATATGGTTTACTTGAAATGCTTTAGGTCTAGCTAATTCAACACCTATCTTTTTCTTTTCCACCTCTGGAGAAGACTTTTCCTCAAGGCAGAAAATATTTACTGCCATGAATGCATTATTTTTAATGTTGTTCATTTAGAATTGACCAATCATCTACTTATTTATGTGTATTATTTATTATTAGCCTTGGCAGAGGTTCTGGTAAGGTGTTTCACAGAACTCCTTAGGGCAGGAATGATTTTAAGCCCACTTGCTCCTTTTGACATGGACGCATGGTTCCATTTCCTCAAGTTTCCAGAGAGCTTTTTTTAAAAGATCAGTGCATTTACATGCCACTCTTGCCAGAGGAAAGAAAAGTATCTTGCATCAAACCTTATACAGGATGTTTGCTAGCATAAGATTCCTTTAGCTGTGTTTTCATATTTATAACCACCCTAGAGAAATATTATGTAAGCAGATAAGCAGGGAACTTGCTGCTGATTTTGTCCATGCTGAGTTTATCTGTCAAGCTATGCCACTGAAGTCCATTCTGCTTTACACTACTTATTTTTGGTCTATGTGAGGTCACATCCTGGAGATACCAGTTAACATGACATTCCAGCCTCCTGCTAGTCTCATGTTTGAAGAAGTTTTAACTGTCCATGTTGGTTTTGTTTATGTCAGGTGAAATTTACTGTACATGTTTCTCTGACCTGAACCTGCTAGACCAATAATTGGGAAAGTGGTCTTGCCCAAGTTGTCTAGAAGGTACCTCCAAAATTGTGAAACATTAGTTTGCTGTGTTCATATGCAATTTATGTCGAGTTCTCTGGGAGCTCTGAGGGTTTCATACTTCTCTAATGACTTATGTAGTAGAGAGCAAAGTTCCTTGAGGTTTGGTTCTGCCTCACACACCTGGAACACAGGGAAGTACTAAGTGTGGTAAATTGCGTATGTTATGAAAGAGGAGTATGTGATGGATTTGATTGCAGATGTGTCATCACTGACAGTGTTCAGTTCGTGTGATTTCACCTCCAGTGAGGACTTAGGGATCCTCCTCACTCCAATCCATTTTCTTAACTTTTTCTCCAGACTCTGCAGTAATGTGTGTATTACGTACATATGAATGCATTCATATATATGTATACACATATATATACAGAAGGCAAGTATGTTTTCAGAAGAAAAAAGCCCCTCACGTGCATGTGCGTTTTTCTTCTCTCATAGATTTGTTAAAATGCAGAATACTGATCTTTGCTTCCTATATAATATGCAGGCTGTTGTATTCAAGGCAGAAAGCAGTCTTGATCCTTGAAGCAGCTCACTAATTGCTAAGTATTTTAAATAAAAAAACAGGGTACATCATGCTTACATTAGAGGGTAGAAAGCTACACAACAAACTGCCTTGTACTGGAGTATAAGTGGTTGCCTTTTCCAGCCTCCAGTGAAGAAAGTAGCTGAATCTGAGCTTAGAAGCATGTTTATATCTGTATACATTAGACAACCAGTGCCTTTCTTTTCCAGAAGTCTGTCTCCCGGTGAGACTCCTTGGAAGGAAGTGAGGGTTTTTCCATGCTCTTGGCAAAGTAGCATAGGGATTCCTATATTTAATAAACTTGGTGAATGATGCACCTTTGTCACTAAAATTAATACTTCCCCTACACAGGAACATCTGTTTCACTCAGCTCACTGTTCTTCATGTGAAATGAGTTGCTTTCAGCTATCATCCTTAAGAATATAATGTTTCTTCCAAGTCCATTCCCAAGTGAAGAACTCCCTGCATGTTCATATATGCAAACACTGGGGAAGTCTTGTGGAATTAGTCATGCAAACAGGAACTGCAGTGGTACTGGCTGAATAAACAGTACACTCCCATGTTTTTCAGCATGTGTCACTAGAACCAGTCCTGTGGCAAAGCCAGTAGCTCAAACTGTTGGAATCTGGAAGGTACTATTTTGAATTAGCTCTACCCATAATGGTGGGTCATTTAAGAAAAAAAAAAGTGATGTTTTCCGTGTCGTAATGCTTTAGAATTTAAGATACCTTATAGCACTAGTTCAGTTCCTGGTTTAAAGAAGGATGCTTGTGTGCATTGTTGAATACCCTACAGCATCAAGGAATCAAGGTTTAGGCATTGCAAAGTATTGATTACTTTTATAGATGCCTCGATCTCTGAAGTGCCAGTGATGTGGTTGGTCAGATATTTCAGTTAAATTCGGAAATAATAACAGACAGCTTTGGAGTTACTCTCAATTTGTGCAGGTATTGCAGAACAAGGTTGTTAACTGAGATTTAGAGGGAAAATAATATATGTTGTCAGCAAACTCGTTGGAATTAGTGGTGGGTCTGGAACCACTGCCATTGCTAAATGCAAAGAACAAAAACGTGGTTTTATGATATGCTGGCAGTGCCCAAAGCTTTCTGTGAAGGGATAATGTACAATACAGATCAGATTATTTTCCTTTTTTTAATCCAGTGTAGTTGTAAATGAGCCAATTTCTAAAATGGATACATGTTTCCATCTTGAAAAAGTAATATAACTTCTTCCTCTAGCTATAGGAGCAGACTGTAATGTGGAAGATGCTTTCCTCTCAGGGATGCCTAGCTCCTATCCAAAAGAAGTTATTCCATATGGATGGGTAGGATACAGTCTTCTGTCTCTGTCTTTCAAGAATATAATTAAAGGCCCAGTCCTGCCTTCAGGAATCATGGGTGAAGTAAGAATGAGCCCTGTTCATTTTTTAGAGTTGCAAGGTAGAAGAGTAAACAGAAACAACTACTGCTCGTGATGCTAACTCTTGAAAGACCCCAAAAGAATGGTTTTCCTACAAGAGCTGTGTGCTTCTGTAGGTGGTTTGGATTTTGGACAACCCTGTACCTTGCTTGGCTGTCTCTGCTGCACTAATATAGTGCTGCACACTGGTCCCCAGTGCTACTGTTTTCCTATTCTGCAGCCTGCACGTGCTCTGTGCTGCAGACTTCTGGGAGGGCACCAGCTGGAAAAGTACCCAGGGCCTTTCCAGATTGCACGCATCTCTCCCCTACACACACACACTCACAGAGGTGAAATTTGTGTATTAGTGCTTCTAGTCCCATCCCTAGCCATGCATGAAATAAATTTAAACAGTAGCATTTCATTGTGAATCAGAAATAAAATGTGCTGTTTGTCTCCTTCACGAAGAAGGGGCTTTCTTTAAGGAGAAGGAATTGATCTGTATGTCCAGTTGCTGCTCTTACTTGCTTTTCTTGTAGAAAACTTATAATCACTGTAGAAATAGGGTGCTTCACTGCAAGGAACTGTAGCCTGACTTTACAACTACTTAGAAACTTCTTGTCTCAGTTAGTTTGAGATTATTTTTCACAGGACACTGCAGATAAACTTACTCAATTCTCCTTGTATGTTTTAACCCAACCTTTTAGCTTTTTAGTGTAGATAAAGATGTACCTGGGGAATGCAAACTACAGCTTTTTGATATTATCAACCTACAGATAGAGAACTTTGGATCTCTTATGCGGAGATCTTTCTATCGCCTTTATTTGTCTCTCTTAAGTGGTGAAAAATGATTCTTCTGTGGTATGACACAGTGTCCTGGCTGGCAGGACTGATAAGAACTGGCAGTTGTGAGGGTTTCTGAGACAAACGAGAGCATATACTTTTTGGTGAAGAACTTGAATTCTTTGCAGTATGCTGTGTGGCCGTGAGGAGTGAACCGTCTGGGTACTGCTAGAGTTGCTCATGCCACGGCTTCTCTTAATAAATAATACCAAGATACTGTGGGCATTATAATGGATTGATGATAATGTCCTGAAGGGCTTTAAAAAAAAAATGGAGGATGTCTGATGACAATGAAATGGGGAAGCTGCACAGTTTACTTTGCTTTTTCCTGTAGCAACAGAAACCACTGAGTTTCCCAGCCTTTCCAAGGTCACAGTCTGGATTGCAGCCGACTGTTGAACTGTGTAAAAGAAATGTAATCGAATAATCATCATAATCTTGCTTCTGCTGCTCAGCTGCAGGCCAGTCCACTCTTTCTTTCTCAGTGTCTGTCCCTGCCTTGGCTCACAGTGCTGAGCCTTACAGCTAGGCTTCGAGCTTCACAGCTGGTCGTTTTGCTTTTGAACCAGTTGAGTCTGATCATTCTCTTTCATAATTTGCCTTCCAATTTTCCCTTCCCAGTAGGAGTGCCTTACAGTACTGTATATTAGTGTTTATCTTCCTGTTTTGGATTTTCTGACTGAATCTGCAGTTTGATTAACCTGTAGGCTTAAACTGAAACTCTCCTGTGGCTGCGCGTGCACTTTTGCAGGGACAGCTGGGTAAATCTGTTTGCTTGTTCTGTCCTCATAAAGTGAGCTCTACACGCTGTATATACCAGCTCTGAAGATGCCAAGCTGCATGGAAACCCCTCACTTTTGCTTAATTTGGTGCCTTAAATTTTAAAAAATGAAGAATTTTGTCAGGAATGCTCTGCCATGACGCATGTTTGGCACTGGAGTTCTAAACCCTTGCTCATGGCAGTTTCCATCTCGCTCGGAGCGGTGACCATAAAATTTGTTTACTATCTGTGCTTTGAGAGGGAAATGCAAGAAAAGATAGCATGGAGAGGGCATTGTTTTTTATTACCTACATTTTGGAGACTAGTTTTCAGTCAGAAATGAGGTTGTGCTTATGTGAGAACTTGAGAAGCTGTGGATGTATAACAATGGCAAGCACTGGGCATTAAAGCGGGATCAGGTCATGTGCAGCTTTACTCCTCCTGGAACCACTGGCCAGCTTGCACCACGTGATGAGAGGGTCCCACATGGTAAAGCTGAGACCAGGACTGTGGCAGTGAAGGCATTTCCTCAAAGTTTTAGTGTAGCCTGGTTCCCTGAAGGCTAATCCTGTGGGGGGTTGGTCAGCATTACCTTAGGGAGAGGGTTAACCTGTTTAAATTTTAGCATAATTCACTAAAGTCTGCAGCTGACCCTTCCTGTGTGTGTCAGTCTTGGGCACAAATCCATGCTAAGTGGAATCTTTAAGTCCACTTTTGACCCCAAGTAGCAGGAACCCCATGACAGATAACGTGTGAAGTCCTTCTTTACTTGAAAACGCTGGTGTGCACACTCTGGTTTGGGTCATATCTTAAAATGCACGTTTCCTCCAGATCTCCTGAGGTGGGCATTAAGCCAGCTCAGTGATGCCAGCTGTGGGCAGCATTGGAGAAATTCAGGCCTGGAAGACTGTTAACTGTCCAGGGCCAGCATGTATCAGGCCTCGTCTACATACACAACTATAAGTGGCTCTGTTACTTATTTGTGTCTAATCTGTGCATTAAACCAATGTAAGTCATTGAATGCATAGCTCTGTTCTGGTGGAGAAAGGATTTATTTCAGTTTTGCTTATGCACTTGTCTACGAAGTCGATATTGCTTTAACAGAAGTGTTTTCAGACTGATTTTGAGTGGCACTGATACCTGTACTGCTGGGCTGGCTTATACCAGTCCCTTCTGTACTTGAACTAAACAAAAGTAAGAATTCATTAGCAAAATGTGTGTTTGAAGAGTACGAAGAGGTAAAAGCAGCTTCCAGATCAGCACTGGTTGAGGCAGTTTGAGGCTGGAGGAAGCTGAGCAAAATCAGCAGAGTGCAGGGTTTGGTGCTGGTCCCATTGGCCTGGGGTTTCTTCCCACCTGAGCACCAGCTCACTTTCCAGCACCTGTGAGGAATTTTGGCATTAGTGGCTGCACACCCTGAGTTTTTTGTTAACCATTATGTTTGTGTGCTACTCTGTCAGTTAACTTATTGGCAACATTGCTGTGTGTGTGTCGCTGTTGTTGTGTTTATTTTGTGAGGGTGTTTGTTTGTTTGTTTGTCCTTGTTTTTTACTTTTGAGAAGGATTTTTTTTTAAATTATCTGCAACTGCGAGGCAGCAGAGTTAATTTATTATTGATGTGTAATAACGTAATTTAAATTCAATGAGTTGACTTGCTTGTTGTGACACTTGAGCAGGGTTTATTTGGGTTCACTTGTGACAGCATCAGAGCACCAGTCCCTTCTGTATAAAGGCAACTCTCAATAAACACTACAAAAAAACTCACTCGTCCTTTTTAATCTACCTTCTACTGGGTACTGCACCATGTATAAGACAAGCTTTATAAGAGTGCTGGTTTCCTTATAAATACTAATCTGTTGGCAAAAGTTTTCTGGATCTAAGAAAATGATAATGCTTTTCTTGGCTGTGAGGCAGGAGGCCTCTGGAAATGTTGTCAGCGACTGCATCAGGCTTTGTGTGTTTGGATTTACATTTAAATCTCTTAAATGTGTTTGAAAGCCACAAATGCCCACATTTCTAAAAGGTGCTGAGTGCCGGCAGCATGCAGGTGAGTTTGTTAGGAACTGTTGTTGGTTGGTTTTGGGTATGGAGCTCGTGGGAGCCTCGGAGAGGCTGCCCCCCATCATGTGGCTGCCTTGTGGGCCTCTTCCAGCAGGCTCCAAGTTAAAGAGCCATGGATCCTGAATAAGAGAGGCACCTCTGAGCTCACTGCAGGGCCTACTGGAAGGATTGGAGGTCTGAATTTTGGGCTTTCTTGTCGGGGCTTTCTTGCCCAGAGAGCTCTCTATCCAACAAATGGAGGAGCAGGTGTAATTCCTGCTCTCAGGCTGCTTCTCCAAGTGCACCAGCTGAGGAGCTTCAGCAGCTCCCCAGACCTCCCACCAAATCAGCAGATTTGGTGCTGAGCTGCGGTAGAGCTTGCAGACCTAAGTCACCTACATGAGGGGCCTCAGAGAAATCCGCACTCAGTCTCATGCTCTCCTGTCTTTCAAAGAGAAGGACATGTCCCATCTCTTGCTGTCCTCCTGCCCCTCCTCAGGAGGACCAAAAGTCCACCAGGAATGTCAATCCTTTCTCCTGCAGGCATCTTTGGACTTCATCCCCATGATGAAATTGACTACAAGCAACAGGTTAATGTTTGACCAGGACCAGGACAAGCTGCACAGGAAAACCACATGCAAGACCTTCTCTTCCTCCTTATTTGCTTTACAAGGTGAGCAAATTCTGTTATGACACCTTTTCCCCCTTTTGCTGCCACCTCTCGTCCTCACTTCACCCTGTAAGAGATGCTGTGAAGGAAGCTTCAACACAGAGCAGGGACTGTGGGATCTAAGGAGCCCTGGGAGGAACAATTTGGTTGTTTTTTCACTTTTTTTGGAGACGAGGGGAGGAGGGGGGAAGGAGGAGAGGGAGGTGGTTGTTGATCCTCCTGTGGCTGTGTACAGACAGCTTCTCTCCTCCTTGCCCCTTCCTAGGCTCCCTATTCTGCTGTGTTTCAGTGTATGAACCCCTCAGTGAAATGACTTGCTGAAAGGACATACCCCAGTAGCTGTCACAGGCAACTTAGGGGTGGAGTTTCAAGCATTGTTGCTTTTGGTTTTGGTCAGGAGCTGAAGTGTTGGGATTTTTCTCCCTGTTGTACATTGTTGTTACATGAGAGCTGTGCCCTCCAGTGAAGTGCAGCTCTGCCAATAAAACCTTACATTGGCATCCCAGTTCTTAACCCCTGCACACACACCCCACAAAAGCCATGGGTTTTGGGTAGTTCTGTTAACCTTCTGTTAGCCTTTTGTGTTAACTTATCAACTCAGCAGGCCACAGAAAATACCAGTCAGACTGTAAATTGGAGCATGCCCTACAGGTCCTGTGGAAAATAGAAGCAAAATTAGCGTTTGCTTCTGATGCTGAGTGGTGGGGACAAACTGGCACCCACGGAGTATCCACCCACCTTGTTTCCTTCCTGATGAACACCCCTCATGGTGGTGGGACAGTCAGTGTTGTATCGTCATACCAACTTAGATGTTTGGCAATATTAGGTCATGGGCAAATCTCATAACCCCTTAGGTCTAACAGCCTTTTGGATTTTGTTCTTTCATGTTCTCTTTGCACTTTAAATGTTTTGCAATGGGTTGAGCCAGGAGTATTGACAGAATCATATGGCCAAGTCCCATGAGTGGTTTTATAGTTCATATCACCTAAACATGTCAAACCAATCTCCAGCTCTTCTCTTAAAGGTCAGGACAGTTCTTTTTTAAAAAGTTACCTTTCTGGCTTTAAGATGAAAATTAACAGTAGATTTTATGTAGAAATTAGTGACTTTATGTAGTGATTTTATGTAGGAAATTGGTTTTCTAAAGGTGGCAGAACGAGAAGACAGACCTTCTTTCAAGAATAGGCAACAGTGCACAAATTTAAGAAGTCTTGAGGATAGCATCTGAATTAAAATAGTACAAGCTCCTTGTCAAAAACTGTGCTTCAGGCTCAAGAAAACACTTTTTTTTTTTCTTTCAGCTTTCCAATTTTCTATAATATGTATGATACAATCTCATTTACGACAACAGATTAACATGAGGGGAACTAGCTTCCTTGTTCTTCAGGGCCCTTCCAGGTCTGAGGGCCACTGTAGCTTTTCAGTGAAAGGCATGTTGAGGGCAAATGAAAATACTCTGGGAGTGTGTGTACATAGCTTTGGACTGTCTTTTTAAACTAGTTCTTGTTTAACTAAATGCTCTCCAAAGTAGTGGCTCTGTCTAGAGGTCTGAATATTACCACGATGTGAAGGTGGTGAAAAGCATCTCAGATAATCAGGTGTCACAAGTAAAACCAGACAGAGTCTCCAAGGCAAGTAGGAGTAAACTCCAACCATTTTAAGCATAGACAAATATAAACTTTTTGGTATTGGGGCTGCAAGCATGCTCAAGAGCTGTTTCAATGTCTATAGTGACTTCCCTGTCTATAGTTGAGTCTGAGGCGTTAGCCTCAAACTTTACAAGTAAAGTTGTGAGGCTCATCTAGAAAGCAAGAGAAGTCAGATAAGAGCTTCTGTTAAGGACTGAACTTTACACTGACTTGGAAGTTAAACACCTAGAGGTGTTTATCATATAGATACAATATGATGTGCTTACAAGTGAATAGGAAGGAATTGTTATTAATGATAAACATTGTTTAAATGTAAGAAAGTGCAAGTTACTGAATCTAAATAGGAAAGTAATAGATGTAATCAGTGTGCATGAAACAATTCAGTCCGAATTGTCTTTGTAGCATGAAAGGTTATAAATTAATCTCATCTGTAACAGGTACCTAAAGTATAGTAATGAAGGCATGAAATGTAATGAGTGTCACTCCACTGAATTGTGTCTTGCATTGTAAGTAATCCCACTGATATCTGTGAGCCAAGGGCACAGACACCTTTGGGAGCAAGGATAAATAGGGTAGAAGAACTGAGACCTCAGCACCATTTTGTTGTGAGAAATTGGCATGCAATTGCTTGCAACCCAATTGGTTGGGTGGATGTTGTTTATAGTGTACTTATTGCAAAATGTCCTGTTATGGTTTGGACTCTGCACTTTTGAAGAGCATTCGTCTCCGATTTAACAGACAGCATGATTGATCCTTTAAGCAGTTACAAGTTCTGCTGACTTCAATGAAAACTGCAGTTTGTGAAAGAACCAGAGCTTGGCTTTCAGTGTTTAGAGACGTGAACTGTAGCAGTTTATAAAATTGGCAGATTACTTGTAAAATGAAGTGACTGCATGTGCATTCAGCACAGAGTTAACCCTGAGTGATAGCAAGTAAAAAAAGGGTGAAAGTATAATAGAAGTATGGGTCTCTACTACAGGTATTTACACAGTATTGACATTGTTAGCAATGCTTGGAGATTTATGTCAAGTGTTACTGCACTGTCATAAAACAATAAAGTACTTCTGTGAAGGGCTTAGGGCAAAGGGGAGGCAAAGAAGCCTCTCTATATAAGGCCCTCCTCCAGCTCCAGTGGTAATCCACGGGAATGTTTCCATAGCTGTCAGCAGGAGCTGCATGGAGGCCTGCTAGGGGAGGGCAAGCTGAAGTGGCACATTTGCTATGTTGAAGCAGGTAACCAGTGTCTTTGTTTCAGGGAGGATGTTACTACCTCCCAGTTTTAGGATCCTAATGCAGCTAGTGGCCTGCCTTGCAGTCAGTGGAGATGATGGTTCCTGCTGGGAGCAGTATCAGAACCGAATGATCCTTTTGCATTTCACAGATATGCTGACAAAGACCCACAAAAGCTGAAAGATAACATTAAGAAAAATTCTGGGCTTAGTGAGGCTAAAAGGCAAGAGTCCAGAGTCCCAGGGTTGCTGCACCACGCATCCTAGACTCAGCACACTTTCAGCTCTTGACTGTCACAAGTCTACTTCTCCCCAGGCTCACAGTAGGCATCCTTTCAACATTTTGGCTGCAGGACCAGACTTTGCAGCTGAACTCAGTGTTTATATGTAGTGCAGAACTGAAATGCCAGTCCCAATCAGTCAGAGCACTGGAGAGTTTGGATCCAGGCACGATGCCTGCTTGTCCATGGGTCTGCAGCTCCAGTTTGTGCCCACTGCTTGTCTCTGACCCTCGTGAGGCTATGGCAACATTTATTTTCCAAGCCATGCTGATAAATGGGAGCTGTTATGCTTGCTGCATATAAGTACTGCTACAGAGAAATATTGCTCTTCCACTAGAAGGGGTTCTCTGGTTAGATGCTACTGCATGGAAATGCATCCTGCTACCTCTTTACAAAGGAAGGAAATAATTCTTTTTCATCAAATAATTTAGCAAAAGTGTTCCCCCTGTAGCAGTCTTATAGCTGTCTGCTGTCAGGAAGCAGAGTTTCCCAACTCTGCTCTGGATAATGCTTCTCCAAAACCAGCCAGCTACAAAAGTGAGGACACCCCTGTTGATAAGGGAGTTTTCAGAGCCCTTCATAAACCTGAGTGATGCTGCTGGCTCAGATCCCTGCTTTCTCCACTGGGAACCAGAGTGCTTCTCTGTTCTCTGGGAGAGCTGGTACAGACTGTTTGCAAAATATGGGTTGGTAGGTGTTGAGCCTTTCAACAGCTGACCCCACGTCTCCCAACTGGCTGAGCTAATTTTCTGCTTAGACAACTAGATGAGCCTTCCTCTCTTCCTATGGCCGTACTTCTTGCTGTATCCTGTGTCAGCAGCATTGTCCATGCCATTTCCTGACCCAAACTGTATCTTAAAAGCTAACGACTGGGGCTGAAATCTGTCCCTCACACATCAGATATATCAGCCTTCAAACTCTAGCGCTGACTTACATACTGGAGCACACTCCAGCTGAATCTGTGTGAGGCTGGGAGCTGGTCCTCCTTGAGTCCTGGAAGGATCCACAGTGGCAATGAATAGCCTTGGTCCTGTGCCACCTGGTGTCCCTTTCAGTCCTCCAATTCTTAGCTCGCCTGGCGCTGAAGACACAGCGCAGGTGCATTCCCTTCCTCCCAACAGCACCACAGGCTCCCGCTCCTCGGGTCCGCCTGCAGCCTGGCAGGGAACTGTAGGACACGCTGACCTTCTGTCCTGCCGGCCTTGTGCAGCAGTGAGGGATTTGGTTTGTTCGGGAGTGATCACACTCTTGCACATGTGCCCTGCACAGTGCTGTGGCGCTGGCACCCCTGGCTTTGTGTGTGATTCTTTCCCATGAATGTCTCAGTGTTGTCCGCAGCACATGAACTCCTCAGCCTCTGGGATGGTGAGAAAGACTCGGAGAAAGACTTGGAGATCGAGGAGACCCTTTTAGTTTGTTCATCTTTTGCCCTGCATAGCCCCTCATTACAATTGTTAGCTTCACTGGTCGCTGTAGGAATTTGGGGGGATCTTGGAGCAAATTGCTGGGGACTGGTAGAGGCGTGCGCGCTGCAGAGCCGGGAGCTGAGCGTCTTGCTCCTAACACTGCTTCTCTTCTTTCTATTGACCCAGCTCACTGATTGGAAAAGACCCGTGTCCCCCCCGGCCCCCTCTTCCTCCCCAGCCGCACGATTGTCACCGCCAATTAGTGCATTGTTAGGGCACACAATGGCGCCGTGGCCACTGGAATGGGCTGCTTTTGTGTGTCTCCAGTCGGCCGTAGGGGCAGTCAAGATTCATTTAGGGCCTTACACAACATGGACAGAAAATACTATCAGAAAAGCAAAAGGGGGAAAGAAAAAGGGAGAGAGAGGTAGCAAGAGGAGAAGGGGGGGAAGTCTGCTATTCAGAGGTTAGCCCAGCCGCATGAAAAGCCCAAGAAGCAGTGCCACATTGAAGACACCCCTTGGAACACAAAAAGGAACCAGGGCTTAATAGTAATTAGTGGGCGAACTGCAAAGAGCGCCGTGGCTCTCCAGCAAATTGCTGGCTGCCACCGCTTCCCCTTCCCCCTTCCCTCCGGATCCGGCCGGGACGGTAGCAGTGTGGGGATGGGAACTGGCGGTCCTCCCCTAACCACCGTGCTCAGTAGAGGCCCCATCCAGCAGCTCTTTGTGGCAGGTAAATTGGATGTCGTTCTCTAAAGCTGAGCTGAATGCAGGAAGTGTTTTGCAGGATGTAGAGATATGGTTTCAGAATCAGCGCTGTGCCTGTTTCAAGGACCTTTAAAGCAGTCCTGTTCCTTTTTGCAGCCTGGCAAAATGCACCTTGCAGCTGGACTGCTTTTGTCAATGGCCTGGCCCTCTTCCTCCAGCAGAGCCTCAGAGATCACCACTGTTCTTCTCATCTGTGTCCATTATTTCCCTCTTCACTCAAAAACATATACAGATGATTATTTTACATAATACGTTTAGGCAAAGGAGCTCTGTAAACTTTGTAGCTATGAAGAATCTGCTCAGGCTGAGTACTCAGCCTTGCTCTTGCTTCTTCATGAAAGCCTGCACAGTGTGACCAACATCTGCATCAACCCCTTTCCCCTCATTTCTGTGTCAGCTCTCAGTCATCCTAAGGCCTGCCCTGGCATTTACAGTATTTCTTCAGGCACATTTTGGCCCAGCATGGCTTGGGCTTGTCTTAGGTAGCTGCATTAGTGTACAGCTGAATACAGTTAATCTCTACTTCTGTAGAGATCAGCTTGTTGCTGTTCAGCTCATCCTCTGAACTGCTCATGCTAGGTTTAGTCGAGAGCTTCTGAGCCTAACAGCTGCATCTCAGGAATATGCTGAGTTAAAAGGTCCGTAAGGCGAGATTGAACTCAAAAATATGCTTAAGTATCGAGGAATTTGGGGCATCATAGCCTAAATGGAAAGTACACAGAGACAAAATTAGGAAGTATTCCTTTTATTTTCTCAGGGAATCTAAAGAAAATCCATGAAGGAAAACTGCAGATTAGTGTATTGGCTGTTCTCAGCTATAATGGATGTGCATATCGGTTTTCCTTGGATATAGGTGTGCTAGAGCATAGCTGCACAGAACCTCACAAAACTTAACTGTGCTCTTGTGGATTAATCTCTGTATATGTTGGACAAGACACTAACCAGCCAAATTTAGTATTATCTGCTGGAAATGTTCCCAGACTGCAGTACATGAAGGTGATACACATGCACGCATATACAATTCTGGACCACTGTCTTGTCTTCACATAGAGGCTGGAGAAAACTCCCCATTTCCCCTGTTAGCTGCAGCTTAACACTCCTCTCTCTAAGATACCTATGCAACCCTGGGAAATGCAGTTGCTGCTTCAGTGCCAGTCTTCTTTACCACAAGCTGGAAGCCACAGCTACTTTGTATGTTTATACAAAATCAGTCTGATTGCATCAGGACAGTGCAAATGGGATTCACAACCAAGACTTTTAGTCCATCCAGCATCCCATCACAGGTTTCACACAGAGCTGAGGTTAGCACAGCAGGTATCAAGGACTTGGCTGGCATTGCTGGGTTGGCTCCTGCAATGCAAATACGATCGGGGAGCTTGCAGTGTACGTGTCTCACAGATAGGGCTTCTTGAAGGCACTGTCTCGCAATAGAGGACGTGTCTGTCTCACACCAGCCACAACACATCCTTGCTCTGCTAATTAGCAACATCCCTGCCAGAGTCTCAGCTGAAAGGATTGAACTGTCTTCTCACCTTTGTCCTGCCCCTTCCTCGCCCAAGGCGGGTGTTTAGTCCTGGAGAATGCAGGCTCAGGTAAGGAGGCAACCATCTTCCCCTCCAGACTGCACCTCTTCCAGAAGGGGATTTTGTCTCCAGGACAATCAGTCTGCCCTGACCCTCCTGCCCGGACACCTGGCATCAAATCCCTGCAGTGCAGCACCAAAGGTCAGCAGCCTAATGTGCTCTAAGGGAGTGGAAACAGAGTGGTGTCTGCAGCAGCAACCAGTCTTTTTCCAGCTCAGTACCAAAAGATTGGTTTCCCAGCTCATTGTGGTAAATCATAGAATTTTTCTGTCTGCAAAAGCAGAATTATCTGTCCTTTCTCTCATTTTTTTGTTCATTTGTTGCTCAGCCTGAGAGGTGTTTGTACTGCTGGTGGTACCTTGAGCACCTGGCACAGTGAGAGGCAAATAATGAAGCTGTGTGGTGGAAGCTTGCACAGTAACTTCTCCAAGCACACCCAGCAGGGTCCTGCCTGCCTGCTGGTGGTGTAGGTGCTGGGGTCTGGCAGTGCCAGTCTCTGATATGATAGGCATGGGAAAAGGGCTCAGCTGCTGCCTGCCCCAGGTAGTGGAACAGTTAATTTCACCAGTGTAAGGGAAATACAACAGAGTGAATTCTGCTGCAGGCAGGACTTCTCTGAGCAAAAACATGAACCAAACTACTCCACTGTTTTTAATGCCATAAGGAAGGTACTTGTCTGTGTGAACCAAATCTCATATTTGCAGATGTTGTTCTATTCTTTTTGTCAGGTTGTTGCTTATGTAAAATCAGTTTGATTGCATCAATTCAGTTTAAAAAAAAAAAAAAAAAGCCTGTTTAAGAGTACTACATAACCTGATCGTCAAAGATATTTGGCAGCCCTTTGCCAGCACTTGAGGAAGATGATTGAAAATATTTTGGAGCACTTTTTTGTATCACCAGGACATATCCCAAGCAAGGTAGCATCACCACGTACTTGACAGTACTGCACATTGCAGTGTGATATGGGATTTAGAGAACAGATGCCTTCTTTTGCCCAGAAAATCTCGACATGCTCCAATTCTGTAACACTAGTTCCTGCTAATGCTGTTGCTTTTTAAGATCAGGATCTGTGGATTGCTTGCATTTGTTAATTCTTCACATGTAGCTAATGCCTGAATATGAAGGTTGCTAGCAACATCCTTTCCAAAAGTATTTGACTTGTGTATTACATCATCGTATGAATAACTTACAGAAGGAAGTGATCAAAACGTGTATAGTCCAAACTAGTTCTAATTGCCTTTTCGTTTCAGTTTCTTGTCTTTTTTTACTTGTGTCCAGTAAATGTTGATTGTGCAGGGATTTAAATCTGTATCTCAAAGTAATTTGGTTTATTCGATGTGAGTGACGTGACTCAGTAAGCCTTGGCTCCAGATATTCCTCCAGCCCATGTCAAACACTTCAAGGATGTCAAAAGCACATACTGGGAATCCATAGTGCTTGGCCGTAGCAAGAATGCCTAAAAGATCAGAGGGAAGACATTGCTTCAGAAAGTCTCTGGCCCTGATATTTACTCACTGATTTGTGGAAACCTGAAAACAGTATGTGTATACATAAAGTTGCACATAAAAGTTTTCTCCTAGTGTACTATAGATCCGTGGGTGGCCAGTGTAGCAGGTCATGGAGGCACCCAATCTCTAGAGGACAAGTATGTTACGAGTTCTGAAGATTCTTTGCAGTTGCCTCAGGCAGGTCCAGAATCAGTGCACCTGGAAAATTGTGATCACAGCACCTGGAAAGGCTAGTCAAGAGCAGTCAAAGCCCTTCAGGTGTTTGAAATGTGTTCTGATTGCATGAAACTTTGTGTTTTCAGAAAAGGCCAGACTGAATTACTCTTAACAGTTGCTGCCATACATTTTTCACCCATTCATAGACTTTTAAGGCCAGGATAGACCACCCCTATCCACAGATGTTCATACAGATAGCAGTTTTTTTGTAAAGGGCTGGTTCAGCACAGACAGACAGTTTCTTGGCAACATTTCTGTTCTGACTTTCTCTGCAAGCCGCTCGGAGCTGGAGGCAGCTGACCATGCTGCCTTCTGGCTGGAGTCTGCCTGCTTCCCAGCAAGCTCTTGGTGCCCCAGGATTTCCATGTCCTCCAGTCCTGTCCTCCCAAGGCCTCCCAGGCAGGGGGCTTCAAGACATTTTTCCACCTTGGGACAGGAAACTTCCTAGCTTTTCTTGATGCTGCAGGATTTCTCAGAAGTACGACCAGCTGGCCCTATTTGGCACTAACTGGTATGTTTCGCTTTGTTTTTTAATGTGGGATTTTCCACAAAACGGAAATTAAGAGTTTCAGCCAGCTTTGCTGCGGACTGCTTGAGCATTTCCTCTGAGGGATTGTCACCTCAGCAATTACAAACTTGCATCCTAGCTCTGAAGTATTTGCAACTTTTTCAGCCACAGGTTTCTCCTATAGCCTGTCCATCTCTGCTGGGTTAGAGAGCTGCTTAGGACCTTTGACCTGAAAGTAAAGTACTGCAACTGTGATGGATTTTATTTAAATTTCGATGTAGGGCAAACAAGTAGAAGTGGGTTTCCAAAGGTTGTGGCCTGAGGTAGGGCACAGAAAGCATTATGCCAAAGCTGAACTGCTCTTAGCCTGTATTATTGTTGTTTTAACAGAGGAGGAGCCTGGCCAGCTCCTCAGCCCTGCGGCAGTGCCCTGAGCCAACACTGGCGGTTCCACACGCTGGCTGCGGGAAGTGGTGGTGGTCCCACCTCACATGCAGGTAGAGGGTTAGCTGTGCCACAGAGGCAACCATAGATCTGTGGCTGCTAAGGTCATGTTTGCTGGACATTTAGATCAGACTGGGCAGAATGCTGGTGGTTTGCAGGAAACACACAGCTCTCTGCTGGGAAACAGCCTGAGCTGCTCAGGCTGCTAGAGAGGCCAGTGCTGGCCCCTTGGTCAAGAAAAAATCTCAGATTTCATGCTTCAGGGTTGCTCATTTGGCAGCTTTCCTGAGAGCTTGATTCATTTATAGCTGTAAGTGTACAAATGGATGTTCAGTACAATCATCCTGCTTGGAAATATCAGCAGAGCGAAGTATTAACTCTGAAAAATAATTGGAGTGACTTCTTTGCAATATATAGAGCAGCGAGCATTTCAGAAACAGTCTAACTATGTATTTAAACAGTCATTACTGCCTTCTGGGTAAATAACACGTTTTCAAAATGGTCTCTATACACAATAGGCACTAACACAATAAATCCTAATTGCTCTGAAGGACCCATTAGGCTCTATCAGGTCAATAAATGGTGGAGGTTTTTTGAAAGTCACTCACCATGTTGTTACATAAGCCACAATTTGAAAGTCCATAAATAAGTATTTGCCCAATGAAGAGTGAGGGCTTTGCCAGGGCCATACTAATTTATCATGTCAACTTCACTATGGGGACTGTTTTCTTTTCAAAGGCCAATGTTAAAAAAAAAGAAAAAAAGAAAAAAAAGGAGAGTGGGGGTGGGGAGGAGGAGTTGGAGTACTGTGCAAAGCGTTTCAAAAACCACGTATCTGAGAAGCTACAGTATGACCACCAGAAAAATCAAATGTAAAGTTCGCTGCCTCCTCCTTATCTTGGCGCTGTGTGAATCACGAATCGTGGTGAGATCTGAAGAGCAGCATGGCTGTGACATGGGGCGATGGGGATCCTTCCTCATCCCCACTCCCCCCCCAGGGCCGTGGCCCTGAGCCCGCCTCTGCCTGCTGCGGGCTGCAGAGCACCCTTCTGCGTGTCTGCTGCACTGAGCACAGCCCCAGTCCCTACAGAGACTGACAGAAGGTAGTTGTGTGCATTGTGGGCACCATTACATGCACAAATAAGTAACATTAGGTAAGAACTGACAAGTCTGGCAACTCAAGATTCAAGTAACAGCTCCTCCTGCTTTTACCTTAATTTTATGCATCTGAAGTTTTGGTAGCATTTTACAAATCACAGCACTTGAGTCAGCTGCTGGCAAAGCCTGCATCACTGCTAGAAACCAGGTTTTGTGTTGATTCACTGTAGCTTTTTGAACATGACTGCAATTTGGCATGGTTTTGTTTTCCCACACTATTTTGAGATGTGTAATTGTCCAGGGATCTGTAAAAACAAACAGTAATGATGAAGGTTTGGGTTTTCATGGGAATTTCAGCAAGGCATGCATGGTGAAAAGCATTGAGGTGATTTAAATCCAAATTCCTGTCCCCAGCCCACAGCTTTTAAATCCTCTTGCTCACGAGAAGATACTGGCCCCACTGCTGCTGCACTGGCAGTGGATTTCCACCTGCCTGCCCACTCAGTGTCCCCCTGTCCCCCCAGCTGCTCCCCAGCATGCAGGGACCTCACTCCCTTATGGAGCCCCACTGGGGCTGGCAGCAAGGGGAGGTCAGTCATGATGCCAGCATTTGCAGCTGGCACGAGGCCACGTGGCTCAGGTGGGAGCACAGCAGCATCCCCCGCTGAGCCACTGTTAGCAGCGGTCACTGCCGGTGCGAGCAGCGCCCGAGCTGGCACAGCCTCCAGTTGGGGGGGGGGTGACAGCCTGCCCACAAGTACCAGGAGCCCCGAGTCAACCTGCTACTGGAGCCTGGGCTCTGAATTGGTGTGGGCAGAGCTGGGATCTGCTGCTCTGAGCTGAGGGGCTGAGGGCCAGGGCTGGTGCTGGTCCTGCTGATGGGGCTGTGCTCCTGCCCTGTGCTGGTACTGCAGGGTCAGCGCTCCCGGCTCTGGGAGCAGCCTGCACTGAGCAGCTCTTTGCAGGTGCTGCTGAACTCTCCAGTGCAAGGGCAGCAGCTGGTCTTTACAAAGGGCACTCACTTAGTCCTTTCCTAAAGTCCTTTAAAAGTTACAGTAGCGCTCACAAAGGCAGTTCGTCCAGGTAAAAAATGAAGGCTGACAATGCAGCAGAGAAAGAGCTAAATGCAGCAATACTTACCACTTTGTAATTTTCTGCTCCTGCCAGGAACCAGTGCACCCCGGCTGGAAGCGCACCAGTGGGGAAAGGTCCGTCCGAGGGGCCACGTGGCAGCAGCCCCTGCCCCTCTCCCTGGGGCCAGAGCCAGCGCTGGGCCTTGTGGGGCACCCGGGCACAGCTGTCTGCATGGGGAGCTTCGTGGGCACCTCTGCACGGGGACTGAAGGTAAAGCAATGTCCTGATAATTTGTAGAGCTTATTGACGATGGCAGAAGGGCCTCAGGGATGGGGAGCACTTTGTCTCTGGGACTCGGCAGGGTAGGTAGGCACAATGTGTGCATGCTGTGCAGTGAAGGTGGCTGATGGCCTGTCGGCTGTGCTCGCGCTTACAGTGTATTGCATCCTGTTCTGGCTGCTCTGCTACATATCCATAAAAACAAAAAGGAAACAGAAGCACAGAGCAAGCCAACAGATGTCTACCTGGCTCTTAATTGGGTTTCATGTGTCCCCAGTGTAGCAAATGCAGCATTACTCACAGCCAGGCCCTGAGCATTAGGTGTGTCTGGAGGAGTGGCTGTGGGCACTGGTGGATGGCCTGAGATGAGGGGCTGCCCCGCTCCCCTCCTCGTCCTCCCCCTTCCCTGCCTACTGCTCCCTGTTGTGTGCCTAATCAAACCGGGATACCGCCCAGGGGAATGCTTATAAAAATGAAACACACCGGCAAAAATGGGAATTTCTGCTCTGGTGCTGCTTCATCAGTGTTTTCTAATTGTCCAGCAATGACGATAATAAAAAGGCTGCCCTCTGCTCTCGGCTGTAATTTGGGTAATCAGCTGAGAGCTGTAATGAAACCGTCTGTGATTGCTCTCCACTGGGCTGCCAGCTCACAGAGCCGCTGCCGGGCATGGTGAGAAGTTGTGTGCAGGGCCGTGCAGCAGGGCTGTGGGGCTGTACGGCTGTGGGGCTGTGCCATGCCGTGAGCTCACAGCAGGCAGGGCTCACGTTGGAGCACAGTGCGACAGGCACCTGAGCTTGTTTTGCCTTTTTACAAAAGTTGTTCAGCGCAGAGCCAAGCGGTGCGTGCCGAGGTGGGCACGGGGCATTTTGGGGTGGCACTGAGGTCCATGACTTCAAACTGCAGAGGACTTTAGTGCATGGCTGGTACTGCGCCGATGAGCGGTGGGCAGGGAAGGGCGCGCTGCCCTGCTCCGTGCCGTGCCTGCTGCCCCGCAGCGGGACGGGGGGGCTGCCTCGTCTGAAGGCGCGGGCTGAGCCGTGCCCGGGTCGTGCATGGAACTGCGGGAGGAAGCAGCGCAGGGTGCCGAGCACGCCCAGCCGGCGGTGGGTCGGTGCGCAGAGCCCCTGTCCCGGGGGCGGCAGAGGGACGGCNGGGCTGCCGGTGCCGCTGCTGCTGGGGCTGCCGCTGCTGCTGGGGCTGCCGGCGGCGGGGCGCGCCGCTTCCAAGGCGCCGGTGTGCCAGGAGATCACGGTGCCGATGTGCAAGGGCATCGGCTACAACCTCACCTACATGCCCAACCAGTTCAACCACGACACGCAGGACGAGGCTGGGCTGGAGGTGCACCAGTTCTGGCCGCTGGTGGAGATCCAGTGCTCTCCGGACCTGCGCTTCTTCCTCTGCAGCATGTACACCCCCATCTGCCTGCCTGACTACACCAAGCCGCTGCCCCCCTGCCGCTCCGTCTGTGAGCGGGCCAAGGCGGGCTGCTCACCCATCATGCAGCAATACGGCTTTGCCTGGCCCGAGAGGATGAGCTGCGACAGCCTGCCAGTGCTGGGGGACACCGAGGTGCTCTGCATGGGCTACAACCGCACAGAGGCCACCACCCTGCCGCCCTTCTTCGGGAAGCCCACGCACCCTGCCAAGGACACGACCAAAACCAAGACAACACACGGCAGGCAGCACACCTCAGAGACCGACTGCGGCCGGACCTGCAAGTGCAAGGCGCCACTGGTCCCCATCTACAAGGAGTCCCACCCGCTGTACAACCGCATCCGGACTGGGCAGGTACCCAACTGCGCCATGCCCTGCCACCAGCCCTACTTCACTCAGGACGAGAAGACCTTCGCCACCTTCTGGATTGGCCTTTGGTCCATCCTCTGCTTCCTCTCCACCTCCACCACCGTGGCCACCTTTCTCATTGACATGGAACGTTTCAAGTACCCCGAGCGCCCCATCATCTTCCTCTCTGCCTGCTACCTCTTTGTCTCCCTGGGCTACATTGTGCGGCTGGTGGCAGGGCATGCCAGTGTGGCTTGTGACCCCGAGCACCACCACATCCACTACGAGACCACGGGCCCTGCACTCTGCACCGTAGTCTTTCTGCTCCTCTACTTCTTTGGCATGGCCAGCTCCATCTGGTGGGTCATCCTCTCCCTCACCTGGTTCCTGGCAGCCGGCATGAAGTGGGGCAATGAGGCCATTGCGAGCTACGCGCAGTACTTCCACCTGGCTGCCTGGCTCATCCCCAGCGCCAAGTCCATCGCCGTGCTGGCACTTAGCTCTGTGGACGGGGACCCGGTGGCCGGGGTTTGCTATGTGGGCAACCAGAGCCTGGAGAACCTGCGGGGCTTCGTGCTGGCACCGCTGGTGGTTTACCTCTTCACCGGCAGCCTCTTCCTGCTGGCCGGCTTCGTCTCGCTGTTCCGCATCCGCAGCGTGATCAAGCAGGGCGGCACCAAGACCGACAAGCTGGAGAAGCTGATGATCCGCATCGGCATCTTCACTGTGCTCTACACTGTGCCCGCCACCATCGTCATTGCCTGCTACATCTACGAGCAGCACAACCGGGAGGCGTGGGAGCGGGCGCAGAACTGCTCCTGCCCAGGGGACCCCCACCGCCCCAAACCCGACTATGCTGTCTTCATGCTTAAGTACTTTATGTGCCTCGTGGTGGGCATCACCTCTGGTGTCTGGATCTGGTCTGGCAAAACTCTGGAGTCCTGGCGGCGCTTCACGTCCCGGTGCTGCCAGCCCAGGAAGCCCGCAGGTGCTGCTGCATACGGCGAGGCCAGCCCAGCGCTGGCAGGCAGGACGATGCTGCCCAGCATGGCCTCCTACCACAAGCAGGTCCCGCTGTCCCACGTGTGACCGGAGGGAGCCGCGGTGACCCCAGCCACGGAGGGAGGAGAGGGTTGCAAAGACCCCGTGCCGCAGTGGAGGGAGTGGCGGTGGAGCTGCCCCTGGTCCCACCACGGTGGAGCAGCCCAGGACCGAGCGCAGCCCCAGGCAGGGCAGGGGAGAGGTGCCATTGGCGATGCGGGGACAGAGGGACGGGCTGGGAGCCCGGTGCTGCCATGAGCTGGGACACCGTGAGGCGCTGCGTGGAACGGTTCGGTGGTGGCAGCCCCACAGCCTCTGGGTGGGTTGTGCCAGTGCCAGGATGAGGAGGAGAGCTGCAGGCGGCAGGGCTGGTGGTGGCCCCAGCCCAGATGATGCCCGGCACTGAGCCACTTGCTGGAGCTGGGGAGTGTGCGGGGGCTGAAAGAGCAGGCCAGGGGCATCCCGGGGCCCCAGGCATGGCCGTGTGTCACCAAGCAGAGGGCTGGGGGCCATGGCGTGGGACTTGAGCAGCAGAGTGGGAGCGGGGCTGGGTCCCAGGCTGGGAGGCAGGGATTGCGCTGCATGAGCACTGGCAGTGCAGGAGAATGGGGCCCGGCAAGGTCCTGCCACCAGCCCACATGGGCCCTTGCAGACTGTCACACAGCCTGGGACCCGGTGTTGTCATTCCCCCAGCCAGTGCATGCTGGCTCCCCAGCAGGGGCACTGCTGGCTCCGGTGCTTTGGGAAGGGGTCGGCACTGCCCCACAGCCCTGTGCTGGGGCGAGTTTATGGCATCTCCCCATGCTGTGTGGGCTGCCTGGGGGAAGGCAGGGGCCCCGTGCGCTGCGTGCCTGCCCAGGCACAGCATGGCCGCTGAGTGCAGCACCGGCGGGTGTGTGCCGTGGGCGCGTTTCTGAAGCGGGTGGTACGCGTGGGGTCTCTGAGGCAGACAGCAGGCTGCGCAGAGTGGGAAGCAGCTGGGTCCGGCAGCCAGCCCGCTCCAGCCCTCCTTGCTGCTTTTGTGGAAACTGTGCCTCTGTCAGTCAGCGCTGGGCTCGGGAGTTTGCAGTTAATTCGGGAACAGCCACAGAGTGCTCGTACTTTCCCAGCCTCACAAGCCTGTTTCTCGTCCTGGGGCTGGGCAGCAGCAGGGTGCTGACAGAAGCAGTGCGTGGCATTAGGTGATGGCTGTGCTTTGGTGGGTGGAGTAGGGCGGGGG
>WBMW01002129.1:29926-43739 GCA_013396635.1 Penelope pileata | reverse complement strand
GGGGACAGCAAGGATGAGTGGCTGTGGCCAGCTCCTGCCTGCTTGTGGTAGTACCTGGGGGTTTGGGCTTGTTTCCGCAGCCCTAAACAGGCAGCACATACGTAGCCTTGCAGAGATGACTCGAGTCCTTTTCTCCCCTCCAAGCATGGCACTGTGACCTGGCCACATTGCTTCTAAGGGGCCACAAGTGTCCCTGGATATTCTGGACACCTTCAGACCGCTTCAGTCGAGGAGGTTTCCACCCTGTTTTAAAACCAAAGCCTGGGAAATGGAGAGCCCTCGAGTAGCACAGCTGCTGCCACAGGCGCTGCCCAGCCCTGGCGTGCAGGCAGGGACGGAGCACTCTGCAGGGCCCTCTCACAGCTGCAGGTATCAGTGCTGTTGCGACAGAGGCTGGCTCGCACCAGTGTGTTGCAGTGCTTCATTGTGGGCAGCATTGCACCATGTTCTGCTCCAAACTGTAAATAGCTGTATATAGCCTGTTTTGTACGTACAGGAGCTGTAGTGAACTTTGATACGGGTTTGGGACAGGTGTGTTCTCAGCATTGGGGCAGGTCAGGTGCAGAGCTCGTGTTGTAATCCTGGGCATTAAATAGTTCTACCCTGACCCAACCCACGCCTCCCTGGACTTGTCTCTTTCTATAGTGCCTTTTGTAGATACAGCTAAACACACACCATGCAATACAACGAACAAAACCATGTCAAAGGTGTTTTTTTTTTTTTTCCCCAAGTGTAACTGACTGTGTAAAACTTTTTTAAAAGAAAAAAAATTCCAAGATCAGCTGCAAACTTACCTACTGACAGATACAAGGCCATTGCCAGCTTTGACCTCGTGGTGGGTGCATGGCTGTTTGCCCCCGGCGCTCGACGGCACACTGCAGGCAGGAGGAAGGAGCGCTGCCTCTGTCTTGTGCCCCATGTGCCGTGTGTAATTCCCGTGGTGTTCTCGCGGTGACAGTTCTTGATGCTGTTCAACCTTGTTTAAATAACTGTATTATATTTTGTGAAAAGCTGCAGAAATTTTATTCAAAGAGAAGTATAGAGATTAGTAATTTATGAGGAAAAGTGTGTGTTGTTTTCTTTGCTCTTATGCTAGCCTAATAATTACCACAAAACCTTCCTGTGCTGCAAGGGGAGGAGTGTGCTGGAGGGCTGTGCCAGCCTCTTATCAGCAGGGATCGGGTGGGACATGGGAGGCAACCACAGCAGCCCTGCGCAGACGTGCTGCTGGCTGTGCTGAGCCCCACGCAGCTCTGCCCTCAGTGTGGGGCTGTTGTGCAGTGGCCCATGAAGGCCATGTGCCCCTGCCCGCAGCAGCAGCCCACCTGGCTCTGGGTTTGGTCTGTAGTGTACTGGCAGCGGGCGCTGCTGGCACTGCACATGGCTTCGCTGACAGTGCTTCCCGACGGTCCAAGGTCACACCTTGCTGGTGGAAGAGAGTTAACGATCAACTTTTATTGGTGTTTTGCAGTTTGCACAGTATCGGTCCCTCACCCTGCACCAAGGTCAGATACTGAAGAATTGCCCTTTGGTACTTAGCAGGCCAAGCAGGTGACAGCGCTTAGCCAGGTAGGATGTTGTGTGCTGATATAAGTAACTGTGTTGCCATCTGCTGTGCACTGTCCTGTGTTGGGAAGAGCACATAGGGAGGACAGCAAGGGGTTAAGCTGGCTGTGCTGTGACTAATGGTGCAGGACTGTGCTATCTGGTTAGGTGTGTAGGCACACACGGTCCCACTAGATAGGATCTCTTACCTGGAAGCAGCATTCCAGCACTGGGCGATAAAACTGAGGGAGCCGGCAGCGCAGACTGACTCACCTGAGCCCTCTGTGCAGAAGGTGCACCAACAACCCGTTGGCAGCCAGTTTACCACCACCGCCTCCCAGGAAGCCTCCGTGTCCTCAGCACTCGCTAAACAGGGGTTTGGCAAAGCTGCCATCCACTGCCACCTCGAGACTGTTTTCAAGCAAGGGAAGGGCTGTCACTGCAGGCAGCTGCTGGTGAGCCACCTGTGGGACTCTGCTCCTGCATGGCCACAAGCAGCCCACCCTGATGGTGTGGTGTTGTGCCTGTGTGCTCTGTGTCCCCTTTGGCCCACTCAGGCTGCCCTTGAGGCAGGTGCTGGCTTCCTTGGAGTTGCCCAGTGCAAAACCAGCAAGATTTCAGCCTCACTTGTTGGTGTGGGGCATGACAGTCTCTGACAGCACGGGGACCACAGAGCCTTACAGATAGATTTATATCATAGGAGCAGGAGATAAAGTGATGTTTTTTCCTAGAAATGCCTTGTCCCCAAAGGCAGCCTTAGACTTACTCATACAGCAAACAAGCCCATGTTCAGCCACGTGCTTTCCTTAACTATTAAACTGTGTATGTGAGCGTGTTAGTACAACAGTGGACTATATTCACTGCTACAGCCTCACACCGTGTCTTTGGTGCTTTTGCTACTTTCCCAGAGAACACTGTGGACAGTCAGGCATAAGCACTGCTGTACTATTGCGCTGCCGGAAGCGACACCTCAGACCATGGGCAGTGGTCCTCCTAGCTCTAGGCTCTGAACCATCAACCAACACCGCCCATGCAGCTGCCAACCCCTCTGCAAACTCTGACCTCAGTTGCTCTTGTGGCCTCTTCTGCTTGCTCAGGTTATTGGTGATGCCTGTATTCTTATCCAGAAGCAATGTTCTTGACATTTATTCTATCTCTGAAGTGCCTGTCCCCTTAACTGCCAAACCCATGCTGAAGTAGCTCTCATACAGTTCCCTTAGAAACGAAATGCACAGTCCCTGTACACAAAGGGAAAGGCCTGCTAAAACCCAAGAGCATCATGTAGCCCAGAAACACATCGGTGACTTGCTGCCTGTACAGACCTCTAACACCCAGTGCTCACATTATTCTTGATGGGCTATATGACATTGCTATTGTCTAGGTAAACTATTTCCTGCTAGTTGAGCAGTACTACCCTGAAACTGAATGCAACTGAAGGTCATCTCACCTTAGATTTATTATTCAGAAACAAGTGTTCTCATCACAAGTGACAGCTGGTTGCTCTTCCCAGGAAGCAGAGGTAGGTAGCACTTACTTTAATGCCAGTATTCTTATTTTTCATTTTGCCTTTGTAAGAAAAGTACTGCCAACATATAAAGCATAGTGGAAGCGTCTCCTCGTCCCCATTTCAGCTCCCAGCAGAGCCCTCATAAATGCAGTTCCCTCTGAAATAGTATCACTGTTCTTTTCACCTGTGCTCTTTAAGTTTTACTTCATATTGGTTACCTAAAAAATGCTGTAGATGTGTTTTCCAGGATCTCTTTCAGATGGACCTGAACTTTGAAGGGAATTGCTATTTTCCCCTCTCTTAAGAAGTAAGTCAGGTTGTAGTTGAGCTCTATTTAGCATCTGCTGAACAGATTGAAATCCTATTGATGAAGTGCTCTGGGATAAGCTACAGGAATAAAAACCAGCTAAATTCTAGAGAAAATTAAGTTATGTATGTTCATAACTTAACTGTTCAGCAGGCTCCTGGAGACTATATTGCAGAAGCAGCTCTCAGCTTGAGTTGTCATTTCACCTGCCAGCCAGATCAGCAGGAAGAACCTCCCTCTCCTTTGGCAAAAAGGTAAATGACTGCTGCTGAGCACCCTGGAGCTGAATGGCTGCACTTGTAGAAGCTGTGTGCCAGCCCACAGTGAAATGAATCCAGACCAGCCTCACAAAGTAAAAGGCTCCTGGTCACTCGTAGCTTCCAATATAGTGCTCCTCAAGGGAGGACTCAAGAACATCATATCACCACCAAACAGACTAGCCCTATTTAAATTGCTTTTAAGTGTAAAGAAACTGTCAGTGATTAGTTGTTGTAGCAGCTCAAGTCAAATTCCAAACCTAGGCAACAAGTGGAAATAGCCAGGAGGCTACTACATAGGGCTTCTGCTAGTCTTTCACCAAAGCCATCTGCCAGGGCCCTGGCCCATGCTGCAGCCCAAGCAGCTCACACTTGACACATGAGCTCTGCTGCAGGCTCTGGAGATGTTCCCAGGTAACTGCAGTGAAATGAACACGAGGGGCTGGTACAGGGGATGGAGCATTAATGCACGCCACTGATTTTTTTTTTCCCTCTTTTTTCATACATGAAACAAGCTGCAAAACACCAAATAGTCCTGAGGGGGGAATGAAATCAGACAACTGTACAGAACACACAATTTACCTTTAACTTTAATTAAAATAGAGTTTATTAGCTTTTCTTTTAATACAAACATGAGAAAGGAAAACCACCTGAAGATGTAGCATTATTTCCAAAATTGAATTGTGATCAATACCTGAAGTGCCAAGTTCCATAGATTTGAGAGCTAGGGGTTGGCATATCTGCATACCACAAAAGACCATATGCAGCACTTTAACAGCTGAGTGCAGCCAGACTGATTATTGCACTCAGACAGCCCCACTCTCAACAGCGTGTGGACTTGCTATTCAGTGTGAGTTTCTGGACCTTGGCTAGAAGAGGAAGTGCACAGAAACTGTGCCATTTGGAGGGAGATCTGCTCCTAGGACAAATCGCCTAGAATCTATTTGGATCCAAGAAGGGAAGATATTACAAAGACTTGTAACAGGAAGAGTCTAATAATACTTATCCTGTTTAGAGTTCAGTTTCAGAGCCTGAAAGTAAGGTCCATTCCAAAGTCATAGAAGGAACAAAACCCCAAGCCTCAAGAGCAGTTGCACAAGATAAAATTCACTTTGGAGGAAAAAAAAAGTTTTACAGAAATATTTTCGATAATTGAACACAAAATTTTTCAATCTACCTTACTAGGTAGTCCAATATTCTCCAACTCTGTACTGTGTAAAGACTGTAAACCCCTCCCAAGAAACAAAAACTCAAGGAGAGCCAAATGGATGCACAATATCAGCTTTAGGAACTCCACTGTATATAGCACAAGAAATCTGCAGTAGAACTCGAGAAGCAGTGCTGCACACATGCCATTCACCACTGGATTGCTACGCTGTTTGGGATGGTGATGATGTTTCCAGACCAACTTTCTCATTCAATGCCTCAAAAAAAATAAACAGATTGCATCTCTTCCAGAGCAATTCTAAGTATTAGAAAATGGGAGAAGCACCATAATTCACAAGAAATGCAGCATGGACCCTATATATTTTAACAATTCATAAAACCGTCTCTCTGCCCCCCCCCAGTCAAAACATTCAAAGTCCTTTGACAATCTCTGCTGGAGAGAAGGTGTTGGTGCAGAGTTGGGATTCCTTCCTGCTGTGCAGCTTCTTGGTTATGAACAGATCACCAATAATAGCAGCTTTTAGTAGCCAAACCAGGGAAAAACCGTCAACACGTGTCTATGCTATTGTTTTCAGCTCCAGAGTGGCTTTATACTTTACAGAGTCCTGTGTTCTGGTTTTGTTTTTGTTAACACCGCATTGACCTGAAATACGAATGCGGTGAGACTCTGAATGACAGGGAGAGGAGGGAAGAAGACTATAGTCATGTGGTTAGTGTTTAAATTCTAAAATTTAAAACTACTTATTATTAAAAACCTCAAGAGTTCACAGCTATAGGCCTACATAGTAAGCAAACATCTGTGGGGAAAAAGACGGAGAGAAGTTTGTTTTTGCACCTCTGGATGAATTAAAAAGGAAGAGAGAGTTGATTTGACAAAGGTCTTGTCTTTTGCACCAAGTATTCTCCTCAAGCTCTGGGCTTCCTTGGCTAATGTTACCCCTTCTCTCCTCCTTTTGCTGGAAGACACCATCACCGCTGGCTTGTGTGCATGGAGTGGTGGTATTCCTCCAGTCTGCATGGATGCTGGTTCATGGTGCTGCACCTTTCTCTCTCCTCAGGAGAGGATGGCATTAGAACGGCGGATACCAACTAAATTATCAGCACTGAAAGATCGTCTCATAGCAGCTTTTGACAAGTCTTTGTATTTATCTTCACACAGCCGGGAGATAGCCTGGGTAGCACGGTCAGAAACAAAAAGGAAAGGACACATTAGAAAAGCTGAAACATTTCAAGGAAGCTTTTACAAATGTCATACCAACAGCGCAGGCACTCTAGCTGTGATGCTACTGGCATTTTTACCCAGAATGACAGTAAAGAACGAGTACTTGGAGGGAAAATATTACAGGGGTCCCTCCTCATGCTAACAAGAACCCTATCCGTCAGGAATGAAGACATTAGAAAGGTGAGTCTTTAACTAATGCAAAACTTGGATCTGTTTCAGGCTTACGAGTTTGTACAAGTTATGTTCCAAATTGTACCTAGTAGCTAGGGCTGGTGTTTGGGCTTTTAATGGCACAAAAACGCAGATAGCCACTTAGGAGAGAAAAGGCTCAAGCTGAAATGGTTTCTGCACTCCCTCGAGTACCCTGCCCTCGGTCACCCGTGCAAGTGAGCCTAGAAAGCGAAGGTGTACTAGGACCTCTATTTTGCCTTTACTGTCTCTAAACCTTCTCCAGCCTGCTTTTCCCACCCAAGACCACTCACATGATCAGGTCAAGAAGGGAGGGCAGCCTCTGCTCAATGGCACAGCAACAGCCAGGGCACTAATACAGCTATTAAATATCCACACATGTGGACAACTTGGTATTTAACTGCTTTTTCAGCCACTCACTGGCTTCCCTCTGCTCTGCTTATTTAGCTAGTCAAGCAGCCTTTATTCTGGTGCAGCCTTTCTAGTATCAAGCCTAATTATTTCAATCCTTAATACCACATGATTGTCCAGAAAATAATGCGTGTCGTCCCCTACAAAGTCTACTTCTGACTGGAGCTTTCAGACACTATCAGTGCAAATAAATAAGGATTCCAGTAATAAAAGGCTGAACTGAATTTCAGTCCTGAACATTTACTTCCATTAATAATTTACCACCTATCACCAGATGAACTTGCAGAGTGCTGCAATCAGCTATAAGCCTACACCTTCCCTTTAAGGCAGCACCCATTCAGCACAGCCCAGTGTTCTGGAAGTTCAAAAGGTGAAAAAGCACTCTGAGCATGAATAAACTCCTAAGTGTATTTTAAAATAATTATTTACATTCATTTCTGCCGACCTTCTGGAGGCATGCATTTGGCTCAAGAGTGGCATTCTTTAAGACACTGGCTGTATGAGCTCTCGGTGCAAGACCAGACAGACTCTCCATCCTGTTTTAATGCTAGCACATCAATCATAAGGCAACCTGTGTTGACATATTTAGCCCCAGTCACCCATATGTTGTAAATCAGTTTTCAGTCCCTGGAATACTAATTCAGAGCTTTGTATGGGCTCCTATCAGCTCCTCATGTGCTTCTAACAAAAAAAGCAGAATTAAAAAGTTTAGCAGATGGTTTAAATATTTACCATGTTTTAGAATTAAAAACCAAAGTGTCCTATGTATATGCATTAGCAAGCACATTATGGCAAATGGCACACTGTACTGAAAATTGCTCTGGTTTTAAATACCAAGCCCCCAGATGCTAGCAAAGAAGAAACAAAACAGGCTTACAACCTGTAAATCATCCACTTATGCCATAGGCACTGAGCAGTTCAGTAAACAATTTCCTGTGGAATATGAACTGCCCTACAACCACATTTACAATTAGTGACAGTGTTAGCTTAAAGTGCAAGTAACAAGGGTGAGACAAAGCAGAAGAGTTGCATTGCTTAACTTTAAATAGAGGAATCTGTAGGCATATCATACCTATCATTCCAAAGGACCAGGAAGGATCACACTTTTATTCCCAAAGTTCAAACATTTCTGGGATGAAATAAAAAAAACTGGCACTTGGCAGCATTCTCGGGGGTGGACAATAGAACAATATAAGCTAAGAATCCCACAGAACACCCCTCTTTGAATGGGGTATCAGTGTACACAGAGCCTGCGTTAATGCCTTTGTTGAAAGGTCAACAAAAACAACATGCAGCGGCATCGATTAAACCTGGACAGGCAAAAGGTTGCATTAATCCAACTGGAAATTTTGCCCGGAAACCCAGGCAATTTAGGTATTTTCTAAATGTCTTACATATATCCAGCAACTAGGAAGAAAGCCTGAAACTGCACTAGTTCTTTAAAATGAAGCCTCCACGTGAAAGAACGCCGTGGGGACTTGCAGCAGGGCAGCCTTCTCCATTTAAGCAAAAAGGGCTGGTAATCTGTATTTACACTCCTCTGGACATGCTGAAGCATTCCTACAAAGTGGCTCTTCTAAAAGTTAGTCTTAAAGCAGCATTTCTATGGAAAGGTAAAGTTCTAAAGATTGTGAAAAGACATTATTTCTGCAGCTGTCCCCTAACAAATGATTTATTAAACCATGAGAACAGTAAGAGCACTCCCTCTAAATCTAAAAGCAGCTGTGCAGTGGGATGCAGTGGGAAACCTTCAGCTGGTAGTATTTAGAAAGGTCCAAGTGTGACTGTCTCTAGGTGCTTGGAATACAGACTGTGACCAGGGAAGGACAGACAATCCATTAAGTATGACATTAATTCTTTCAATCTTCAGTAGCCCAGCTGAACTGTGGTTCCCCAGATGACATCCATTTTATTTTGTGATCTGCTAGTCTTCCATAATCTGTCCTGTCCTTCCTCAGAATGCTAACTTAGCCTAGGCGTGGTTTTAGAAGCACTAGCTGCAGCCATAAAGGGGTTACATTAGCCTGTAACACACTAATCTAAAAGCTTTTTAGTTTTTCTAACTGCCACTTAATATGATCAGCAACAGATGCTCTCACTACGTACACACACACACACGGAAGAGCCCCCGGCTCAGCCAGCCTCAGGCCATTACCTCCAGTTTCTGTGCTCTCTCTTTACTAAGAGGCTCCAGCAGAAAGCTCAGGTTATTGTCGTCTGCTAGGGAGCGGAGATCGAAGTAGTATTTGGCGTAAACACTGGCAGGAACATTGATATTAAACTGCAGTAGCTCCAAGAAGTGTCTTTCCATCTCGTTCCTAGGAGGTGTAAGGGACAGAAAACAGGAAAAAATATTGTTTTAGCTGGCAAAAAATACTGAGGAGACCTCTAGGTTGTTTTTTTAAAGCCAGTAACTTTGAAATAGCCGTCGAGAGGCCTGCGTTATTAGTTTCATTCATTCACTGATGCTCGAAACAAGGTGCAGCTTTGGAGTGCTGGCACCTTCAGCTAGGAGAGAAAGGTAGTGCCTGCCGTGGGCTGGCTGCGCTGACCGGCAGCCTCATTCTTCGGAGTTCCATTAGTGCAGCTGTACAATTCATGCGCCATTCTCACTCTCTCGTACGGCCCCACACTATAGTGATCAGATGAAAGGAATGATGTATGCTGTTTATTAGCTCTGAAGAACTTGCAGACATTTTCACCAGGCTGATAACAGGAAGGGGTTTATTGAAGTAGAGGCGGACTAACAAAAGGAGTAGGCAGATCACCACGGCAACAAATGGATCTATGAAGAGCTGCTGCTATTATCTCACAGAAAAAAGCCTCTTGAAGCAACATGGATTCATCTCCAATAAATAAATAAATAAGCAGCATTAGGTGGGAGAAGGAATTTTCTCCTCAATAGCATTAGGCAGGATAACAAAGTACTGTGTCAAAGGGCACTGTCCGGTTTTTACTCATGCGTCTGTTTTCACTGGGCAAAATATTTGGAGGAAAGTGGGGAAAGAGCTGTGACATAAAGAAAGGCTGTTTCAGCTACTGTACTGTGGTCAACTAAAATCAGGACAAAACTTTTTTTTTTTTTTTTTAAATAAACAAATCAACCTGAAAGAAATTGGTGGTACCTAACCAAGCAATGAAGCTCAGCACTATCTCATAGTGATGTTATTCCTGCTGGTAACAGACCTTTACAGAATTAGCAGCTCTGTAAGGCAACTGTAAGTATACCAGGAAGTTGCACACATTCAGTGCCAAGGCTGCTCTTGCTTTTTGGGAGCTTTTAAAATGGAGGTTTTACCTATCAGAAGGGAGAAATCATCCAGGTTGCGTCCTGGATTGGATGGTGGGTGTCAGTATCAATAGCAGCTTTGTGCTTGTTTCCAGTATAGTGGACTTGAGTACCATTGAAGCTAGTGCCAAAATTAATTTCCTGTTCATACGGTCATAAGCCTATAGAAATGTAAATCAGATAATGTTTTGATGATCAGCTGATCAGAGCTTGATTTATCCTGTGAACAAATGCTTCTCACTGCCCCTTTTGTACTCGCTACACTAGTACATTTTAATTGTATAAAAATACCATTCTTCATTGGATTAACCAGTCTATTAATAGTGGTTTAAAACCTGGGAAAGCATAATTCCCCTGTATTTTCTGTGCCTTATTTATGAATATATGTGGCTGAAAGAATGAGCAGCGTGTGTCCCCTTAACAAGCAATTGTAGCAAGATTAGCAGCTGCACTGTTAATTTTTCAGTGATTATGGATTCACTCTCATCAAAGCAAGCAAGTTTTGACAAAGGATGACTGCCCCATATCAGTTTAATTTCCTTTGATCTTTTACCCCCAATTGGAATAAGTAAATAAAACCAAACCAAAAAGCCCTTTTCAGTAACAAACAAACAAAAAAGAACTTGCTTTGGTCAAAGGAGAAAGGGCTTGTGGTAGAAACAAACTCAGAGGAACACATCATTCCAGATATTTCAAGCCAAGGGGAAAGTTCACAAACCAAACTTGCCACCAGTCCCTGCAGGCAGGCCCTTACTGCCCAGGAACAGCCTGCCTGCTAGAGTCCTGCCAAGCAACCTGTGTCTGGGGAGCTGCCGGGCTCTGGGGTGATTGTTTGGACAGCATCATCATCAAACTTCAACATCAGAATGCAACAATGCCTAAAATCCTTTGCCAAGAGTTCTTTCTCAGAAATGCTTGGATTCCAAATAACTAATGCTCACCATCAGGCGACTAGTTTAAAAATTATTAAAACTATTAAAGCTGGCAATTAAGTATAGTACCAACTCGTAATTGAAGGTAGCACTTTATGCTTTAAACTCAGTTTTGCCAAATATTCTATGCAGTTTTCCAAGGTGCTGATTGTGGTAACGTTACCCAATCCAGAGCAAGTGAACTCTGCCCTGCTGCGGCAGTGCAGGGCCTGCCTGGACACCCCCAGCCACTGTCAGAAAGGGGTTGTGCAGTTTCTGCCCATACTCAAATGCAAAGGTCTAAACCATTTCAAATTAGATGGGATTACAGAAAAAAAATCTTCAAATCTGGGGAGAAAAATAAGCCTAAAATCATTTTTTCCCTACCACCACCACTGCTTTGAAAATGAAAGTACTAACAATTTCAGGAGATCCAGCACTAGCAATAGAGAATAAACATCCTGCTTGTTATAGATATTTTCAGTGCTATCAATTTGATTTGTCCCAAATAGGGCTAGAAGAAGAGACATCAAAAAGAGCAAGATGCATGCTCCGGCACTCCTAGCATGGCTGACCCCACTTCAGCCTTCTCAGAGTTATTTGCAGCAATGCTTCGAGTATGTTCCTCAGACAGATGAGCACTCTGAGCCAGGCTGAGTGAAGATGAACATTGTATAAAATCACTAATTATGCTTTCCTGAAAGCAGGGCTGGCACAGTCGGGCTGTTAGAGACAAAAAACTCCCAGGCGAGGGGTCTGTATTTACAAGATACTATGTTCACTGGTGCTGTTTGCAAAACAAAATGACTTGAAAAACCAAAATCTAGTTTGGTGCAGAAAATTCCCCCATTTTTAGATATTTCCTTCTCCCCCTAAAAACTAAAAAAGGAGTATATTCCTCCTACAGGAGCCCTAGATAAATAATGTCTTTTAAACATCAGCTCTATGCTGAATCCAGGGAAGAAAGCTTTGGGCAAGAACAGAGTATCTCAAGGTGGGTAGCCTACCAGTGCTGCGCACAGACTGTTGCCGCCTCAGTTTGCTCCTGTACTAGAACTGACTTTGACTACAGAGACTCGGACACACAATCAACCACAGCACAACACTGTGATAAAACAAAAAGGTACAGAGCATTTCATGGTGTTTATTAAGGCCAGAAAGCATGATACTAAGTCAACCTTCTGGTATTTCTACCACCATCATTAGAAATGCAGAAGAAAGCTGGCTAAGAGAGTTAAAACCAGTGTTGACATCTCAGTGCTCTCAGGGAGAGAACCTCAGAAGAAGGAATTTAACAGAAAATCTTATGGGCCAAATCCACTCCCCATAAACACGCTTCTAGCCCATAGTACTAGCCTGGAGCCACAAGAACCAACGTCCTCTGAAACTGCAGAAACTATAGGATTTAAAGGTGAGTGCATCAAGAAAAAAAAGAGCAGATTCAAAATTTTTCAAAAACTGAAACCTGTACCTGAGACGAAGAATATGTACAAGAAACAGCTCTACATAAACAAGCAGCAGTAGGATTGAGAAATTTGTTTCCAGCATTGTAGGCAAGTCTAAGAACTCACCCAAGGAGGAGGACCTGTAGCAGCAGCTGGATGCAACATACATACAACCATAGATACCAACAGAAATGACAGCTGTCTGCCAGGAGCATCAGCTAAGAATTCAGACCTTGGAATATTTATGCCTTGGCTGGATGTAGGAGCAGACACATAAGTCATGAGGTACAGCTCACCTTGCAGTTTTTCAAATTCTAAAATAGAAAAGGCAGGGAACAAATTGATTTTTTCCCCCCCAAAAAGACTTTTGGTAAGACCTAGAAGTTACCACTTCAGACTTACACCAATGCAAAGCAGCCAGTCCCATGGCTCATCACTGCGGGAAAGTTAAGGAAAACTGACTTTGAAGGTACTCACCTCGGTAGTTAGAAATGATGATACAGATTTGTCTCAAAGTTTAACCAAAGTTTCCTAGGTTAAAAAAGGCCATGAAGCCTGACAGCAGACATGCATCATGTGCATACTGCAGCACCACAGACAGACATTTTTTCAATAAGGCATAATTACGAAAATTGCCATGCAGAAAACACTACAGATTAGTAAAACCTTGCAACTTACATGTCCTCAACAGTAATGTCCTTCAATATTTGGCAATAATCCACATTCCAAACAGCCTGGTCATCCCAGACTTTAGAAGCCAGCAGAATAGCTCCTAAGACTATCCTCTTCCAGTTACTTGGGCAGATGTCAATCTCTGCATAGGTTAAAAGCCTTTCCAAATAAACCTATTAAAAAAAAAAGTTTTACATGTGAAATTAAGATCTGGAGCTGATTTCAGTCAAGCATGCCAGTCAAATATGACTGTTTTACCCCACTAAGCGTGTACAGACAAGTGTTGGTAACTATGTAGGTTGCTCCAAAAGTGATGCCTCCTATTTATTTCCATGGGCACTACAATGGATGCAAAGAGCACAATAGCACTGTTTGATAGAGCAAGTTCTCAGTTACAAAACAGTATTTTTCAACACAGAGCTTCATATGCACCTCCATATCAGATGCCATTGGGTCAGACTGCCCCTCTGCTGCCACCTGTCACACAGCAACAACATGTAAGGGAACATTGGTGGGAAGGTTCAGCCTCTGCTGCCATACCACCAACATCCACCTCCAATGATGTGGGCCAGCATAACAAAAATAGGAGGCATTACTTTTGGAGCACCCCTCATACTTACACTTCAGAACTGCAGCTTTAAAGAGTTAAAGGTTCCTGGCTTTGCTGTTCCATCGCCTAAGCTAGGTCAAAGGTCCCAGTGAAACCTCAGATAAACCTCGGGGGTGCAAGCAGCTGCTGTACAGGTCTAAGGGCAGCATCGATCCCTGTTAACCAGGGTCTCCCTACACTCTCTTCCCATCCTTTGCTTGCAGCCTTCCAGTGGACTCACAGTGTTCCTGTAATAACAGAGCCATCTAGTGGTAAAGTCCACTTTAAAAACTACCTTTTTT
>WBMW01002129.1:5804-29894 GCA_013396635.1 Penelope pileata | reverse complement strand
TTTTTTTTTTAAATACTTTGGCTACATTGCCTGGGGTTATCATCTTGTTCTGTCAAATTGTGTGCATGTCTTTGGAAAAGCAAAAACCTCAAACTAATTTCAGAGTTCAATAGCTCTAACTATGTAGCCCTTTAAAGTACTTATTTCATTATTAAAAGCAGGTCTTCAAGCTGAGTCTGCTTAATTGCCACATTGTCTTTTCTTTTCTGTACTCCTTTCAGACTGCTTTGCAGACAAGCCACAATGAAGACTAAAGTCTTGTATGCAACGAAGTGCAGAATTAAGAGATCTTTCAGTGCAGCAATTACACAGGTTGTGCTTTTTTCCTTCCCCTTCATGTACTTATATGTACATGTGTGTGTGTTTGTATACGTGCAGGCGTATAAACACGGAGTTGCAGTGTGCATCAATACAATGATCAGGATCATTATTTTTTAAACCCTTCTTGCTTTCGGAAAGCAAACAACAAACCCCAGTGAGATTATTTTCTCTATTGTTCTCAAGTACCACCATGTCACCTGGGGAAAAAAGGTCCAAAAAAAGAGAAAGAGGGGCAGACAGAAAGGTGGCAATGATTGAAGGACATAAGAGTTCATCTCCTGGAATTCCTGCACTACTGATTCTCAACCCCCCAGAGCATGTTATTTGCACTGCTCTTGTCAATATGAACTCAAACCTCCCCTCCGTACCATAGAAACAGAAGATGACTTTGTGTCTGATCTTAGAATGCCCCACTGCTTATGGTATCCCATGATTTGCCCTTTTCAAGCTTCCTCAGTGAATTACATATCATGAAATTAATAAATGTTGATTTGACAAGTAATTAAGTAAAGTTCCTTTTAAGTTAACCACTTCTGTGACTACTTAGAAGTAGAACTCATGTAGTGTCTTCGTTATTAGCATGGTTTCATGAGATTCTGTGAATATTTAAATCTCAGTTCAGCCCAGTTCACTCATTGAGGGGAAAAAAGTCTTCTAAAAGCTTCAGTTTCAGTAGCCGAGCATCTCTTACCAGTGTCACTATTGCACATTCAGCTGTCAGCTGCGCAGCACTGAAAAGCGTCCGAACAAACCGGTAGATGTGCTTGTGATCAGGGTCATGCTTGTAGTAGTCATCTGGAACTTCTTCCCGCTGAAATACAGTTCTCTGAGTTACTGAAAGTCTGTCTTACTATTAACTGGGAGGAACAGCCACGCAGTTATTTCTTCTCACCCAGCAGGAGCTTATATAACCCTTCCCCTGTCACTAAGAGCCAGAAGAAAATCATACCTTGAAATAAACAAATAGCCTTGCAATACTATGAACACTAGAAACAAACAAACAAAAAAACACAATAGTTTTAGCTGATATCTTTGTTACCAACACTTTTTTGATCTGTAAGGCTAACAGGAAAGAACACGAACTACTGTCATCATTACAGGAGCTTACTATTGTACATGAAACTTTACAGACTGAAAAAAGAGAACCTGAAAGTTTCTCCCAGCAAGAAAACCACACAAGGGAAATGCTGGCTTTTCAAAAAGCAAAATTAAGAAACTTCACAAGATTTCCAGCCTACAAACAGATTTCAATAATTCCGTCATGGGCAGGACTGGAACGTAGCTTACACTGTCTTCACAGGACTTCTTCTTGAGAAATTCCAGAAAGACAAAGGTAGCCAACAGCTAGATTCAATTTTGATGTGATGCTAAGCTGTTTCTAAATACAGCAAGAATAAAAGCTTAGAAATAGGTCTGTAAAAGCAATCCTAAAATGACTGTTAAGCAACATCACGGCCCCAAAACCAAAGAATTCTGGAGTGACAGCACAACGGTCAAATAGTGATCTTGGACCTAAAACTTGGCAAAAAAAAAAAAAAAAAAAAAAAAAAAAAAAAAAAAAAAAAAAAAAAAGACAAGTGAACAAGATACTGCAATTAACTGCAATGCAAAAGTACCAGGCAGAATGGCAAATGGAGCCATCCAGAACCAGTCAGGATGAGCAGTAAAAGAGCATGTGGAAGTACGTTTTTGCTGACTGGAACTGAGGAGGTAAAGACTAAGATGAATTGTGGTTAAGCCCTGGGATGCTACTGACTTGTGTTACTTCTGCAGTGAGGCACAACGGAGCCTGGACAGTTCTCTGGATTTGGTCTTCCTCGATGCTGACTCTTCAGAGGTCAATGTGTGCAGACATTTCTTCCAGCAAATTTTTAAAGGAACTGTAGGTAGCTGGCCCCAAGCCCCACCGCTGTAGACACTTTAAAGTAATTTTTATCTTTCCCCTCAGCAGTATGACACATTGCCTTGACTGTATTCCTGTCTGTGTACTGAGCTGTGATAGAAGAAACCGTTAAGTGTTCCCTGAAGGATACAACGATTTTCCTCTATCCATACTCACTAAATGGAAGGTAAGCTGTATGAACAGATCAAAAATGTCAGATTGCTAAATAAAGAAAATAGATTGTGTGATGAAGTAGAGTTCACCTTGCAAAAATAATTCTCAAAGTCAGTCAGCTGAGGCAGTTAGAACAGTTTTGGTGCAGACATTTCTCTTGAAGTGCCACAGTCCGTACAAGAAGTCTTCCATACAGCTTTTCCCCTGAAGTTCATTATTTTCATTGAGAGTTATATTTACTAACGTGTACAATTCCTAGCAATGGATCCTGTTTATGGATGAACTTCTACCAAAACTTTAAACAATTAATTGTTTATTAACAAATGAACTAAGTTAAACTGCATTCCCTCTGATAAGTCACAGAACAAACAGAATTTTTAAAGCTTTGCTAACTTCATTTCAAGTGACAGACAAAGTAAGCAGTTCTGCAGGACAATCCAAGCTTGTAATGCTCACACTGGACATATAAAGCACACGCTCCACTCCTGAGCTAGCCTGTACTATGAGGCTTTGCATCTCAGAGATTGTCCAGCAATCACATATAGCAATGCCCCTAGATGTTAGTGCAAGCAGCATTAAGCACACTGGGTTTAACATTTTGCCTTTCAAGACAAGATGTACTGTCTTGGCTCTGTTTGTGTGATGTTCCATGCGTTAAATCCTCCTGTTTACAATCTCAAAAGGTTTGGTACATACCTCCTGTGTCTTCCCAAATAGGAAAGACTTCTAACAGATTACTGTTAAGAGGACAGGAGTCAGACAAGAGAGTTTTGATATGAAATATACACATGAATTAGCATTTGCTTGCTACAAATGCATGTATTTTTTTCAGATATTGCATAGAAAAACAAATATACATTGTGCTATTGAGAATGACTGGTACAGCTGATACCAGAAATCCACAGGACACTGCCTGTACCATATCTTAAAGATACAATTTTAAATAATTTTGCTTCTGACCTGGTGCTAATACATTTTTGCTACTTCTAAAAATCATGATAAAAAAATTAATACACGTTCAGAGGATCAAAAAAGATGCACTTACTGTGAGAGGATGAGATTTTTCATCAAAAATATCCAATGATCTGTCTGAATCTCTACAAAGTAAAAATCTCTGTTTTAACAGCCAGACTTAATTGGTAATGCTATGCTCCACTAAACAGTATTATTCATTGAAAAATAAAGGAACTTTTTTTTAATAGTTCAGCTTTTCCTACAACAAGGTATGAAGTTATATTTCATTTTTGCAAACTTTTGACAATAAGATCTTACAACTGCATATTTAACAGGATAAACAACAAACAGCAATCCATGTTCTCAACAGCAAGTCAAGCTGAATTTCCAAGTACAGAAGCCACAGTTCACATTATGCTTGTACACTTCTCCCTTAAAATGTGAAACCGTCTCATTAATAAGCATTTATTTCAGAAAGACAGCTGCAGTTTTTAAGAATATGCTGTAATTTGCTATAATGGCAAGAGTTATCTGTACCCAGGACATAGTGTTCCTTCAAACATCAAAACTGATCTGTCCCCCTGCATTCAGGGAAAGCTAAGCCAAGTCTAAAGCTGCTCTGCGGTGAGTCAAGTGTACCTTCCTCACTCCCTCTGTTTTGACGTTTTATGTTTCATTCTTGAAGCAGCATGTGCCATTGGGTGGTGTTTCACTGACCCTTCTGTATCAGCGCGAGGTACAAAGCGAAGGCAGATACACCATGAAGCTGCCAGACTTTTTCAACTCCTTGAAGCTGTAACTAGCTGTTACTGAAGTGACCAAGGCCATATCCCTGGCTCAAAAATAAAGTTGTTATAGTTCAGAAAAAAATTGGAGTTCACTCACCTGTTCTTTATGTGGTAGTATATTGCTAATGTTACACTAAAAGAGAAAGAAAATAAGTCTTAAAACATATTCTGTGCAGACCATTCCACTGCAAAAGCTGTTGTTCAGGGCAAAAAGTTCAGAACCTATCGGCATCCTCTCACATTCCTGTGTATGCTGTGCCACATTTCTGATGTTTACCTGCCTGAACAGAAACTACCCAGATCAGATTTGCTAGCCAAATGACTTTTACATGAAGTATATATTTGTATCATGAAAGAATTATACCAAATTTTAAGGACATACCTTCACTGTGATTTGGTTGACTGAAAACAGGGACTACTCACAACTAAAGCATGGTAACAGTTCTATTTGATGTTGCATACACTGTTGCAGAGACTGCTGATGTTTTAACTTTGTATCTCTTGCTTTCAGGATATGTCTAAACACAGAGCAAAATACAGGATGCAAACATAACCCAAGGTGGATTCAGTCTCTGCTGAGCCAAGTAAGGCAATAAAGTTGACACTCATCTAATGTGGCCAGATTTCCCATTCTTGCAGTGACAACAGGAATACTGCCATCACAGGAAGTCATCACAGACGAGCACTGATCTATTGCCAGCTGTACAACACGATGGCACCAGCACCATCAAAGGACAAGAGACGTGCTGGATACCTGTTTGAAACAAAATCTAAAAGCAACAGATCACCTTAGATACTTCTAAACTCTATTAAACTGTTAAGGCAGTAAAGCCTTCTGGGCCTGAAGCTGCCGTACCTTCCTCTGAGTACAATTCTCACCTGTATAGGCTATGTGAAAAGAACAGTTTCTGTGGTATCCAACAGATAAAACAGCCATTTCCATTGGAGAACCACAAAGACTAAGTAATTATCAATCTCAACTACCTAAAGTAACAAATATACCAAGAAAAAGTAGGCAGGCTAGAACTACAACCAAAGCCAGCAACATACTTGTACCCACCGCTAGAGGGCAGACTAACACCACTGCCAAGCAGCAAACAGGCCTAACAAACTTTTCCTGAAACTTCCTACAAAATCCTTTTCAAGTTTTCCCAGATCTACAATGTGAAGACTCCGAACTCCTCCCAGCACACACTTTCAGACCCAAAATGTTGACACACTTCTGCAACGGTTCAGGCTCTCAAGTGTATGACAACTCATTGGAAATACAACACCACATAAGCTCTGTAGCTCAAAAAAAAAAACCAACCAACCAACAAAAAAAACCAAGAACACACCCACAAAACCCCTGTTTCAGTAGCTGTAACTAACCAGACCTCTACACTCCTTCCATGACTAACCTGAACGAGCAATGCTGTGCTCCTACCACTCAGGTGCATGACTAGCTTTGGAACAGACATCACCACACAATCCCAAACAGACTGCAGTCTTACCAAGCCCCTTACTGATAAATAGTTCTTACCACTTAATTGTGCTTCTAAGATTAGGCTGGCTGACCGTACTGTCATCTATAAATATTGTTGAGCACGAGCTGTATTTTTTCGTAAGCTGCCCTGGAGAAACCTAGGGGAGAAGAACAAGAAATAAATTCAACAAGATTGATTCTGTAGCTTTAAAGCTACTGAGGAGAGCTCTTTGTAGCTGATTGCTCCTGGTGCGTAAGCTACCTCATAGCCACCAGTCAGGTTGTTTACAATACCCTCTGTGTAAAACAGGCTCAAGCCATCTCTGGTAACATACAGCACGTTTTCAGATGAGTAATGTCAGCAGAGATAGCTGCAGCTACAGCAGCAACTCCTATGATTTTTTTCAGTTCTCCTCCACTCCATTCTTGCCAGATCTCAGGTCTCAAGTCTTTCCTCTCCATTATATATTTTCTTACTATTCCCTACATCTCCGTCATCTTCTCCCTCCTTTTATATCATTTCCTATGCTTTTACACTTTCTGATTATCTGGCATCTCTCCCTGTAAAAACAGTTGCTTTTGGAGTTGTGTTTTATTGTATTTTAGAAATCAGTGTAAATCTCTTCCTAACATTGCTCTCTTCAATCATATATTGCAAAGCATCTGGGATCTGGAAATAAAGGACCATTATGTTCCATCAAGTAATGTTGTACCATGCTAATGCTGTAGATTTAATACTTAAAGAAATTTTCTAATCTTATTGTAACACTAAGTCAAGCTTCCTCAAGTAGTCTTAGAGAATGCCTGCAACTCAGATTGGAACATCATAACTGAGGGAAGAGTTTTAAGCTAGCAACTGAAGATTCATTGGTTTTGCCATCGTCTTTTTAAATGTCCTGTCCAAAAAACTGAAAGACTTCCATATGAAAATGCTGATACCTTTCAAAAAGTAATGGCTGCCTGGGAACATCTCCCATTCCAGCTGAAGCTGCCAGCAAAACCGATCCAGTCACAGTTCACCTTGGTGCTGGCAGACTGAAGCTGGAATTGTAAGGGAAGAGGGCGGGGAAACACAACTCCATAACTGTATTAAATACAAAGCTCTTGCAATACTGTTGTCTTACCAGTAACTTATCAGTAGACACTTCTGCCAGACGCTATTTTTAAACTTTGTTTTAGTAACTTCCATTCTCAGCCTTACTAGTCAAAATTGTTTGCATCCACTTATTAATGACATTCCATCTTTTTTATCTTTTTTTATGTCTTGTCAAAGAAAAATGTCTGATGTGTGCAGGAGCTCAGAGCACACTTTCAGACTTTAAAGCTAGTAGTTTGTCATCTGTTCGTGCTGATGATACCATTCGTTCATTACTCCTTCATGCTGTTCTTACAGTAAGCCTTGCAGCGATGCTCAGATAGCAAATTGTTTAAGATTTGTCATCTCAGCTAAGAAATTAATCCGGTTTTATTCCTGTTTCAAATACTAACACAGGCAGTTTGACTTGCATTTTATTCTTCACTGTTTTGAAATGCTTAAGAGTGATACAACAGACTCCTCTATTATTCTGCTGCCATCAGGCACTCTACGCTCTATAATACTACACTTGTTTATTTTTTAAAGCCGGACAAAGATAATTCAGTTCTATCTTGCTAAGAAGGATTTAGAATGTATGCAGGACTACATACGTAGAACTACTCCAGCTGCTTCTTGAGTTTGTCTCAGTGTACTCATTAGCTAAATGGTACGCTGCCTCCGAGAATTTTACTTACATGGTTGATGTGGTTACTCTTCCTCTTCTCTCGCACTAAAAAAAATGCAGAAAGAATGCCAATTTAAAAGTTTCTAAAATATAATCTTGATTTACATTGAACAAAGTCATTCTATTAACCTAGTCTTCTGATGTACATAAGCATTAGAAGTTTCTAATTTCACTATAGGCCTCTGAAAAAGTGACTTTTTAGAAAAAATGCTGTGTTTTATCGAGCTAGTAAACTGTGTACTACTTCCAGCTATCCACGCTCATTATGGAACAACTGCTACACACTGCATTAAGGGGAAAACATCTCAGTATTCAAAAGGTGTTACGCATCATGAAGAACTGGATTTAAGACAGTTCTAGTAGACAAACCCTAATATCAAACAGCAACCACTTAGCAACTAGAACTGAAACCATCACACATTGACTTTGCCAAAGACACACAAAGCAAGTGAGATGCCCAGCATTATTTACATGTTCTCTCTCCTCCTCTTAGACAGCAGAAGGTAAAAAGGTCTTTCACTACCCAGAAGATGCTGGTACAAGCTACATCTCGGTATTTATCAGATAACTGCGACCACTTTATTCCATCATCTCAAATTGTGGCAGACTTCTTAAAAAAAAATAAATAGACAAAGGTCAACTTTCAGCCATAAGAGCAGCAATGAAGCAAAACAGTGCTGTCAAATGAGAGCTTCGAGCTGCACGCATACAGTTTCCAGAGTGCAACCAGCTCTACATGTATGACCAGCCTGGGCAGGGGACTGCACCCTCTTCTCCAAAGGCTGACCTGAGATCGTTACCATCTGTAAGCAGGACACATTATCTTACACATTTCCAAAATGGAACAATTTGAAGAGTGTGTCCAAATTTGCTGGGTTTTGTTTTGTTTGGTTTTTAAATAACATCTCAGAGAGAGAGAACTTAAGGATATTAATTCTACCAATTCTGTGAAAGGTTAGCTGAAGAAGACCTAGTGAAATTAGAAAATAAATTTTTCTGCTCGAGTTGTTAATAAAAATATCCTGTAAAGATCGATTTGTACAACTAAGACAAACTTAGTTTAAGAGTTGTTAACTGACCTAGCAGACCATTTTCCTACGTGAATGCAAGTGTATACATTTCAGTACATTACATTTGAAGAATATGAATCCGGTTTAAAAGCAACACTACTCTCAACACATGTTCACGTTGTTTGAATGTTGCTTGCATCAAGGCTTAAAGGCTGCACAGTGAAACTGTGCTACAACATTCACGAATTACATCAGCTCGCTAGCGGCAGCTTCAGCAGCGCTGCCTGAGAGGGGCCTGAAGCTGGCAGGCCTGATGCTTTGTCTGTTTGGAGGCTGACACGAGAAGCCCCCAGAAGAGGCCGACATTTCTTTCATTTCATCTCTTCTGGTGAATCACGCCACTGCTCGCTTCCACGGCCTAGGGACTCTCCGTGCATTGTGAAGTTGGTAGAACTGACCATTTTACTGCTCGCAGTAATGGTGTTAGCAGGACTGCAGGTGACAGACCTGCCAGAACAATACTGCTTTTCTGTGACAAAGCTTCTCCAAGGTAGAAGACACTGCGGCTTTCCATCAATCCAAGTGCAACACTGGCTTAGAAACAACGCTTCAAACGACAACTAAAAAAATGCACATAAGCATTTTTAAAATTGTATCTTAAACGTCTTTTGAGTTGCAGCTTCAAGTTTTCGTATTGTCAGAATTATTGTATTTATGCAATATGAAAATGCCTCTCCTTTTTAAAAGTATTTTGCTATATAGCTATAGTAATTGTTCAAAATTGACTTTCTGATTTAAACATCGGATCTGTAAAGAATCCCAATACATCCACGTAATTAAAAACAGGATTCAAGAATAATTATGCTGCTGAAATCACTCAAACACTTTAAAACAACATACTCAAAAGCAACTGATTCAGACTGATGGCTTAGGTTTACAGTTTTTCACACTAAACTGTCCTTTATTTATTTAACTTTACAGAAGTTTTTAAGAGTCTTTGGTTATAAAAAACAAAACCAAACCAAAGAAAAACCCCAAGCATTACTGCTCAAAGCTTAAGTTACACTGGTAAAGCAAGAAAGCCTTGCTCTGAAATCTCCTGATATTTAAGTCTTTAAAATAACAAGTGTTTTCAAGTGACTGTAAATAGCCTATGAACACAGTTCTCTGTAAACATGGAAATTATTGATCCCTATGCTTTGAAAGAATTAATTCAGAAGTTCTTGAGGTATACAATTAAAACAGGCAATTTTTCCAGTTTTCCTCCCCAGTGTTTAACTGGAAAAGAACTGAGCTTACCATCTGTTTGAGACTTGCTCAGGAAAATTGTGCTTGCTCTGGGATGATCAGATGGATTGGATTCCAAGGCTAAATCTGAAAGAGAAAGGATGAAAAAAGAGAGGCCGTCAACAGAAGACTGATCACTGTGAAGATTCTCATCCAGCCTTAAAATGCTCTAAGTACAGTGATGGAATCATAGAATGGTTCAGGTTGGAAGGGACCTTAGAGATCACCTTGTTCCAACCCCCAGCTATGGGCAAGGACACCTCCCACCAGACCAGGTTGCCCAGAGCCCCATCCAGCCTGGCCTTGAACACTTCCAGGGAGGGGGCATCCACAACTTCTCTGGGCAACCTGTTCCAGTGTCTCACCACCCTCACAGGGAAGAATTTCTTCCTTATATCTAGTCTAAATCTACCCTCTTCCAGTTTATAACCATTACCCCTTGTCCTGTCACTACCTGTCCTTGTAAAAAGCCCCTCCCCAGCTTTCCTGTAGGCCCCCTTCAGGTCCTGGAAGGCTGCTATCAGGTCCCCCCGCAGCCTTCTCTTCTCCAGGCTGAAGAGTCCTAACTCTCTCAGCCTGTCCTCGTAGGGGAGGTGCTCCAGCCCTCTGATCATCCTCGTGGCCCTCCTCTGGACCCGCTCCAACAGCTCCACATCCTTCTTGTGTTGGGGGCCCCAGAACTGGACACAATACTCCAGGTGAGGTCTCACGAGAGCAGAGTAGAGGGGCAGAATCACCTCCCTCGACCTGCTGGCCACGCTTCTCTTGATGCAGCCCAGGATGCGGTTGGCCTTCTGGGCTGCAAGCGCACACTGCCGGCTCATGTTGAGTTTCTCATCAACACACACCCCCAAGTCCCTCTCCTCAGGGCTACTCTCAAGCCATTCTCCGCCCAGCCTGTATGTGTACTTGGGATTGCTCCGACCCAGGTGCAGGACCTTGCACTTGGCTTTGTTGAACTTCATGAGGTTGGCATGGGCCCACCTCTCAAGCCTGTCCAGGTCCCTCTGGATGGCATCCCTTCCCTCTGGCGTGTCGACTGCACCACACAGCTTGGCATCATCTGCAAACTTGCTGAGGGTGCATTCGATCCCACTGTCCATGTCACCGACAAAGATGTTAAACAGCACTGGTCCCAGTACCGATCCCTGAGGAACACCACTCGTCACTGGTCTCCATTCAGACACTGAGCCATTGACCGCCACTCTCTGAGTGCGGCCATCCAGCCAGTTCCTTATCCAGCGAGTGGTTCGTCCATCAAACCCATATTTATCCAGTTTATCAACCAGGATGCTGTGCGGGACAGTGTCAAACGCCTTGCACAAGTCCAGGTAGATGACGTCGGTTGCTCTCCCTTTATCCACTGTTGCTGTGACTCCATCATAGAAGGCCACCAGGTTTGTCAGGCACGATTTGCCCTTGGTGAAGCCATGTTGGTTACCACCAATCACTTTGTCTCGATTTTCCATGTGCCTTAGTAGAGCCTTCAGGAGCATCTGCTCCATGATCTTGCCAGGCACAGAAGTGAGACTGACCAGCCTGTAGTTTCCCAGGTCTTTTTTCCCCTTCTTGAAAATGGGGGTTATGTTCCCCCTTTTCCAGTCAGTGGGAACTTCACCAGACTGCCATGACCTTTCAAATATGATGGATAGTGGCTTGGCAACCTCATCCGCCAGTTCCCTCAGGACCCATGGATGAATCTCATCAGGCCCCATGGACTCGTACACCTTCAGGTTCTTTAGGTGGTCTCAAACCTGATCTTCACTTACAGTGGGCGGATCTTCCTTCCCCCAGTTCTTACCTTCTCAATCAGTGCGTTCCAGGAACCTCTTTGATTGTTGATGCCAACAGGTATTGGGGTGGTTGAAGTCCCCCACAAGGAACATAGCTTGTGAACATAAAACTGTTTCTATCTGTTTGTAGAGGGCCTGGAGATCAGAATCGAGATCAGAAATGCTCAGAATGAGCTCCCTAAAGCAAAATCTCTCTTTGGCCAAGATAAATAAAAATCTGGCATTTTCCTCTCTGAAAAAAGCCTGTGGACTTATTTCTACTGCCACGCAACTCTGAAGTAGCATACAGCTTCCATGAAAACAAGATCTGGAAAGGTAACTGCCCTGTGCCCAGTACAAGGCAGAAAACTGGAACTTTATTGAGAGCATAAGTTAAAAGAACCCAGACACTGCAGACCTTACTTTACCTCTATGCTTTGTGTGCCCAATTTGTCAGTAAACAATCTTTGTGGTCTTGTAAAAGAGCTTAATAAGTAACTTAAGAGTGCTGATAAATGTCAAAACGTGGATCCAACACTATTCTGTCTGTTCTATAGGAATGTCAAGTAAAACTGTGCAGCTAATCTAGAAAAAAATAAAACGATGGCTTTAATCCTTTGCCACAATGAACCAGTGACGGCATTAGATGAGGGTATGTTATTCCCTAAGACAGGAATGATCACAAGAAGTTTGATGAAACTGTCATCATCATGTTGAATTTTTGATCTGCATTAGCAAGACCTCCTCAAACAGCTGGCTTCGCTGTCAAAGCCACAGACACAGCAACATCTGTGAGCAAGCAAGCAGGGCCATCTTCCTAACACTGTGGTCCTGGAAGGAGCAAACCCTCAGCAATTTACATTCCGATCTTCGTGTGTGCTACTTCTGCCATGCTAACCATAAAAGCAAGCAAGCTCACAAACTTGCACATTAGTGTTCCAAGGCAGTACGCCAATGCTTTCTGAAGGGTGTGACAACTGCAAAGTTATCTAGGAATCACCATCAACTTTCCATGAAAAAAACTCTTAAGAGGTTTCTGTGCACTCAGCCAACAGAGCTCTGGTTGAGTAGTAGCCGAAGCACGCACAACTGTCTCGGTGCTGGAAGCCTTAGCTACATGAATGTTCTGTGCTACTGCACCAAGCCACAGTGCAGCCACAGCCCCCACGTGTCAGCAAGTGAACGTCACTGCAAAGCGTGTGTGTGCCCAAGAGTTCTTGCTCCAGGTTCCCATTGGTACGCAACACCAGCATCGAGGCCTGGATGCTTTCCAAGTGCTCAGCTTACACCACTGATCTCAGCCCAACGGTGCTGTTCTGACACTGGCCTGGGATGCAGACCACTGTGATTTCTGGGGAACACGACGATGTTTCAGCCAGCAATCTCCCCCTCTCAAAAAAAGCCACAGGTCACGGTGAAAGAAGATCACCCTGAGCAGGTTTTAACCTGTTTAAAACTTGTCTAGTTTCTAATGTTAGCACTCCATTAAAAGAAAAGAAAAAGACCAACACAAACCAAAGAATTCACTAATGATGGTAAATTTTACACAACTTCTTGGATTTGAGAAAGGGGTTGTTCAGAAATGGAAGCATTTTACTAGAATTCCAATTGACTGAGGTATCATCAATAGATGGAACAGGATTACAAAATGCAGAATTAAAATACAGATGATTATTAGCAAGTCATGATGTAAACAGAGGAAATCATTTGGAATTTATTTACGGTTCAGCATAACTTCCAGAACAGGATAAGTCAGGTGGGAATGGGGCATCAGGAGGTCTGTGGTCCGTCTCAAAGCAAGGTCAGATGTGAGGTGGAAGGAGGCTGCTCGGGGCTTAACCCAGCTGAGTCTCAAAAGCCTCCAGGAATTGAAGGCTGCACAGCAGCTCTGGGCTACTCCAACGCCCAGCTGTCCTCATGGTAAACAGTGCTTCCTTATCCCCAGCTGGAACTTCTCATTTCAGTTTATATCCTCCTGATGTCCCATCTCCCTGCCACACAGCACTGAAAGCCTGGCTGCATCACCCCAGTGACGTCCCTGCAGGTACTGACAGACTACATGAGGTGCGCCAGCAAAATTTGGCTTTTCCTTCAGGCTAAACAAGCCCAGCTCCCTCAGCTCCTCTTCATCAGTCTCCAGGCCCTGGAGAATCCTGGACGGCTGGACTCCCCTGTTTATCAGCATCTCTCACTGGTACTGGGGACCCAAAGCTGGATGCAGTTCCTGATACAGCCTAGATAGAGTCTAAGAATAGCTGAGAAAAAAGGGGACAATCACTTCTTTCCAACGACTTGCTGTGCTCTGTTAACACAGGCCGGGATGCTGCTGGCCTCCTTTCTGCAGGGCACACGGCTGCCTCAGGGTCAGCTTGCTGCCCACCCAGAGCCCAGTGGAGGGGGTCAGCACTGCCCAGCTTGCCTCACCCACTGAGGGGGGCTTATGCCTACAGGGCTCATGGCAGAATGGTGTAGAAGAGCACGTACAAGACTTAGGTGACACTGAGGGAAAAGACCAAAGGCTGGGAAAGGGAGGGAGCGAAGCAGACTGGGGAGGAACAAGTACAGGACAACAGCGGGAACAAGGGGATAAAAGGGTCAGGCACTTGCAAGCAGGCTGTTGGTCAGCTGTCTGGCCAGGCCTGGTGCTTGATCACTGCAGCCTGTCCTGTCTGTGCAGGTCCGAGCACCAGCACCTGCAGCAGGTCGGCAGGCCTCAGGGCTTGTGGCCAGGTGTCAGCAGCCGGGGAGATCCAGGACCCAGGTACCGGACAGACTGTGTCTGAGACCAGCTGCTGGCAGGAGCCACGCTATGCACCCGCATCCGAAGAGGTTACAGGCTCTCAGCTAGAAGGTTTCCATCCCCATCAGCCACAGCGGGGAATAGGATGAGGTCACTGATGCTGTTATATCTGTACGTTGTGTTTTCTGTCCACACTGATCTGTGTGCCAGCTGTGTAATCGTGCATGTGAGCGCCTTTTGGGAAGACACGTACAGACCTATAGCTGCAGAAGCCTCTCCTCTACCGGGCTGCTGAACATGGTAGCCCCTCAGACGTGACTTTGCATTTCTCCTTGCTGAATTCCACAGGGTTCCTGTTGGCCCAACCCTCCAGAAAAGCAGCCTGCAGCATATTGACTGTTGCCCAATAGGACATCATCTGCAGTTTGGGTGCACTCCAATGCCTCCTCCAGGTCACTGGTAAGTATGCTGAACAGGACAGTGTTTTCTTCTGAGAGGAGATGGTAAGAGGTAAAGAGCACCCATCCTCCTTCACCCCACAGAAAAATACACTGTTACCACCTTGATTTCCCTCGGGTCTTAATTTACTTCGAAATGACACTTCTTGATAAAGCTTTCTTGTCTTTTCCCTGTGTCCATCCTTAAGATCAGGAAATCAAGTCTAAGGCAAAAAGCACAAGAAAAACACAAGCAAATGTAATCAATTTTCACCCTGCACAAGGTGGCTCTACAATAGGCCTGCACCAAGGGACACAATATGGACATGGTTGCACAAGGAAAACGTGCCCTCCCGAACCCCAGCAGACACACGCTTCCGAAGAGAGGAACAGCAGTGAAAGGAAGAGAGACTTCACTGGCTCCAGTTCTGCAGCAAGAAGTCCCTCCCGCCAGGCACAAGGTGCTTTCTGCTGGACATTGACAGGGGTCCCAGCCGTAACACACACAATCCACAACATCACACAGCCAAGGAAGCTGCAGTACTAACGAACTCCAAAGCACACGGTGCGGTTCCAGGTACCAAGCGCTGCAACATGTGACCCAGACTAACTGCAGCCAGGGTTCTTATCCCCGAATAACGCGGCATGAACAGAAGCAGCACAGCTGACTGGAGTTGCACAAGACTGCGAAGGACAGACGCGTTTTGGAGGCTGCAGATTCCCCTTCCTAAGCAGCCAGAGAACGTTAACCCTCCCCTCTGTACTGTTCTCCCTGGACAATGCTTTTCTCCAGGCAAAGGAAGAAAAACAGTCACGTGGTATGCTCTTCCCAAACTGCCGGTTTTGCTCGTGAAATACCAAAAAGGAACAGCAGCACAATGCATGAAGGAAGCGTAAGGCAAGAGGCAAATCAGGATGTGAGAACACACAAAATGCAGTGGGAAACACAGCAAAAGAAAAGCCATACAAAGAGATTAATCATCCGCAACCAGTCTGACTCACAACCAAGCACAACTCCTGATTCTTCATCACCGTAGCACTTGCAAGTCCAAAACCAAGATATCTGGCCTGAAAATAAGGAGAAGCCTTGCCCAGGAGTTGCATGAGAAGACAAACTGCAGAAGGCCCAGGCTCCACAGGTAGCTAACTGAAGGAGGAAGCATGGTATGCGACAGGACGAGCAGAAATACGGGAACTGACGCATGCAGAAACAGGAGTGACAGAAACAACAGAATGATGATTAAAAAAGGCAAGAAAAAGTTCCAAAAGATTTTAGAGGCTACCAACTCCGTAGAAGTAAATCCACACTTTTCTATCAGAACCTCATACTCAGCGATACAGAGGTGAGAAGGGAAAGCATTCTTCCCAGCAGAAATGCTGTCTGTGGGAGTGGCACAGCAGTGCCATGCTACAGCGGCCCTGCATCTCCCTGAGAGCTGTATGCCGAAACAGCCTTTCCTCTGTGTCTCCACGTCTCTCAGTGCCATCTACTCACAGGGCACTATCACCCTTGTCAGACCAACCCTCTGTCCCCAGTTAGAGCACAGAGAAGCCTGAACCTGCCTCCCTCTCTCACCACCCCCGTGTCACAGCCCCTGCTGCAGCGTGCCTGCCCTCAGACAAGCTCAGCCCCCCCTGCTGCACACTGGTGAGAGCGCACAGCCCCGCGCAGGGCACATCAGCTTACTTTGTAAAAGCAAACCTCTGCTCTCAGCTCAAGTGCTTACGCCTTTTCCTCGACACAGAATCAGCACAAAGAGTCCTTTCACTCCTCGATGTCACACGAGAACGTGTGTGGGTTTCAGGAATTTCTAATGCTAGCTTATCCTCAGTTTCACACACCTCCACAGGTGATCTCTGACTATTAAGAGCACACTCCACACGCTGCATCCTGTTACTTACGCTGTCTCCGGGATCAAGCTGACAGACAAAGATGTTGCTGTTACTAAGTAGCAGCACATCAAAGATTTCACTACTTCAGGACACTAAAATATTCTATTTCCTGTGACAGTTTTACCCCCATGTAACATATTGGCAGTGCACATAGATGAAGCATTAAATCATTAAGTCATGTCCTTGCTGTAAACTGGGTTTCTTCCCTCGCTTGGTGGGCCGCTAGCTCTGACCAGTGGCCGAGCCTCCCTCATTTCATCACCTCACAGTGCATAAAGCACACGAATTACCTAACTCGCACGAAAGATTTAAAAATTAAAGCAAATCAGACGGACAAGCTTTTGCATCCATTTCACGAACTGCTATTTCAAACAGTGACTTTGTATAAAGTAGTCTGTCCTTCAAAGTTATGTTCCTCTACTTCTATTCCCAACAACTTAGCTACACACATGTAATTCTGGTTTCTGAGTCCAGCGTGCTCTGCTTGCTCTGCATCAGCCGCACAGAACCAAGCACAGGCAGGTTGTTTTCCATCGGCCATACATATCCTGTGAGCTAAGCTGGCCTCCCCACAGGCAGCTTCCTCCCCACACTGGGATGGAATGACAGCATCCTGATCTCCTGATCAGTTGTCTTCAACAAAATACACTCTTCCATGTAGGGAGGGATTCATAATGCACAAAATGCGCTCCGTTTCGGTAAGTAACACAAGCAAATTTGAATACATAAATGAATAGATCTGCTGTGTAACAAAATGCTTTCAGCACAACCAGTTCTCAGACACAAACTCTATTTTGAGGGATAACCTCGGTGAGGACATGATCTTAACCAATACTTGCCTATGTATAGGTTCTTTAAAAACACCTCTAACTCCCCGCTGCCCAAAGGAAACCAACTATTTATTTAAGAAGAAAAACAAATGAAAACAACCAACACAGCTGGTGCTTGTTCCCCAAATGAACGTTGAGGCTGGCAAGGAACCACCTGAGCCCGCCCAGCGCAGCCCCGGCTCAGGCAGGGACAGCTGGAGCTCGCTGCCCAGGGGAGCACACTGGGTTCTGAGCATCTCCCACAGATGGGGACTTCACAGCCTCCCTGGGCAACAGGCTCCAGCCTTTGACCCCCGTCGTTGTTAGGTGGTGATTTCTAAAGATCATGACTTCGGCCTTTCTTAAGCTGCAGAGGACCCGCGGTGCTGTGGCAGGCCCCTGCAGCCAGCCCCAACACAATGTGCGCACAGTTCACAGCCCTGGCCAGGGACACATGGTAAAGGAGGTCTGTTCCACCACACAACATCTAGCCTTTCTGCACTGAAAAATCAGGCAGGATTCCCCGTGTTTCACTGTGTACTGAGAGTGTTATAACCACTTGGACACATTTCAGCTAGGGAGAGCAGCAGGAGGTCAAGAGCGCCCAAAATTCCACAGTGAAGGCAGGGCCAGTTAGAAGGGAGGAAAACTACAAGTTCCCAGAAGTGTATACTGGGACTAGAAGGAAAACAGTAGTTCAGAAGTTAGAAGCAGCTAATGTTTTGTTAGGAACGTGCTTCTGGATGGCATCTCATGTAGGACCATGCAGAAAGACAAGGAGAACGAACCAGTTCTGTGCTGCCCGCTTTGACCGCCCATACAGACCCTGGCAGGTACCACAATTCGCTCCCACGAGAACACACAGCACAACTCCACAGCTTTAATTTTTTCACAGATACCTAAGAACAAAAACCTCTAACTGCACACTGAATTGAGATCAACCCAACCTTACACTCTTAGTTCCAAGCTGCAAACTGTAAGCACGAAGGTTGCTCTGAAAGTAATGCCTCCTGGTTACTTCCACAGAAACTCTGACAGCTACAAAGAGCACAAGAACACTGTTTGATAGAGCGCTTTCTCAACTACACATTTCCACCAGTGATGAACAAGAGCCTGCATGCCACATTTGTAAAAAAATCTGCATAAAATGCAATGGTGGGAAGATTCAGCCTCTACTGCCATAGCACCAACATCTGCCTCTGATGTCACGGGCAACACAGCAACAGAGGAGGCATTACTTTCGGAGCAGCCCTCGTATAAGAAAAGCTTTTCCTGTAGCAACACTTTGCACGCACGCTGCCTTACTTCTCACAAGACAAGGCTGAGGAAAACACAGATGAGTACCAGGAATTCCAGCCTCACCCGGTGCCTACAGGTAAGGCACACGTGACGCACAGCACGCTAGCTCTGACGCCAGGCTGTTGGGGGGCACATGCTTTTTCTCCTCTTCCAAATGCTGACATAGATGCATCAATGCAAGCTGCACCTGAGGTACGGGCTTTTATTAAAGTTAACAGGGTGGCATCCCATTTCTGGTGCCACCTCAGGCACAAACTCAAACACGGTCACTCTTTACTGTGTCTGTATGGAGTTTTGTTTACCTGCATTTTGTTCAGCCAGAGAGCAGTAACTATCTGCTAACAACGTCTGTCCAACAGTTGTAGAGAAAAGCTTTCTTCAGCCTTGAAAGCAACCGTGTTCAGGAATTTGTTACCTAAGTCTGACTGACATGTTTGATGACAAGCCAGTGTTACTTCTCACACTGGAAGGAAAAAAACCCAAACAAACTACATTTGATCACTGCAATGACTGCAGACCCCTTCCCAATTCCAAACACAAGCAAAAGCTGTGCTATAGACACAGAGCTCCCCACACACTGCGGGATGCTCTCAGGATTTCTGTATACATGGTGAGGTAACCCTGACACCTGCATCCTCCGCAAGTGGCAATCTTCCTGGCTTTACTACACATTTAAATAGTGTTGAGCTATTCAAGCACAGTTCCATCTTCTTTTATCCCTTCAAGCGGAAACATCCAGAGTTTTCTTCTGAAAACATGATTTTCATAGTGAAACACAAGCGTACATTTGAGCTCTGACTGTAACGAAGACAAAACAAGTAGATGTAGAAATCTCCAGCTGACCTTGTTGGCAAGGGCCTTGGTTCTTAGTGTTTGGTAGTGGCTTCCCCCTGCCTCACCCAGCACCATCCTCCTCCTCCCATATGCGGAAACAGCGTTGTTAGAAGCCTTAATTCAACATGTGAATTTGAGAGGAACAGCTTTTTTGCTTTTTGTTAACTCATGCAAGAGTTAGCTCTCCTGTGAGTCAGCCCCTTGGTCTGACTGCGTCACACTGCAGGGTACAGATACTTCAAGACACAAAAACTTCTGTTGCTTTACAACATCCACCCTGACAGGTAGGAGGAAAAAGAGCAAGTCTTCGAAAGGAAGCCAGAAGATGAGAGGGTCCTACAGAAAAGTCACATGGAAAACACAGTAATTAAAAAGTCAAGGTGAAGATGAGCTCAGCTTCCTTAGTTCTGTAAGTTTGATCAAAACTCTCAGGTTAGCTGTACATTTCCTTTCAATATTCCCCATTTTGTGGGAATCTCCCAGTTATTACAGCCACTATATTGGAAGCATGAAGAAACACACCAAAACAAACAAACCAACCAGCCTCCCTCCTCTGTTCAGTATCAAGTATTCTCAGAAACCCAAGGCTTACAAAAACGTGCCAGCTGCAGCAACCTCCGAGACTGGGAGGAGAAAGTAACGGACAGAGGATTCCTGAGCTGTTAGCAGTACCCACCCTAAGAACAGAAATAGCGACATGGCAATGTTTTCTTCTGTTCCCAAATGTGTCGGACAATTTCGGCAATGATTCTGAAGGACTTCTCGATGCTGCCATTTCCACTACGCACGCTTTTCAGGTCACTTCATAAAGGCTATGACACTGGGCATCTTAAGCCAGCAAGAAGGAAGGTGTTTCAGACCCAATGAAGAATCAGCTCTCTCACCCCTGTCGGGACCGTGTTCTGTCCATAACAGCCACAAATACCTTTGCAATCAATTCCTTGCAGCAGGAAAAAGACTGAGAGTTCTGGGGAAAAAAGAGTGAGTTTAAATTATGTGGAAAAAACACCTCAGCTAACGTGAGGAAAACAGGAGGAGGGATAACAGAACAGGGATGAAAGTATCTACTGGTTTTTGTGCCCAGCTTCACATGTATTTAAGTAGATAACTGAACGGTCTCACAGGAAAAAGCCGATTTCTTGCATTAAAGTGAGGTTTTTGTTTTTTGTTTTTTTTTTCCACAACACCCACAAGCTTAAAGCAAACTGACATTATAAAAGGGACAAACAGAATTTAAACCTTCTGCAGGAAAATTTATAGACAAGCTGCTGACCCTATTTGCTTTTTCCCCTCATTCATGACGGGCTCTTCCCCTCGCTCCCCAGCACCCAGCTCTTCAGGGGACGGTGCCCGGCGGCTCCGTGCCATCGGGCCAGCAGGCCAGCACTCCTCCCCTTGGTGCCTGTGCACCAGGCAAGTCCCGCGTCAAAACCGCTGCACTCGGCAAACAGCAGTGGTGGGAGGAGATCGTATTTTCAAGTACAAATGAGAAAAGCCTGCTGAGCGAGGCCTTGTTCTAGTTTCACCAAAGAACCTACCGACAGCCAGATCTATGTGAAAGCACAGGGATCTGGCAGGGAAGGATCAGCTGTGACAAGTTCTCCCTAGAATAACCAGAAACATCCCACACACAAACAAGTCCCAAATTAGCAGACACTCATTTGGAAAAAGCAGTAATCAGCAGAAACCAGCCCCAATGGAATGTTAAGATCAAAGAGCTGCTGCTTCTGGAACCAGAGAGGAAAGCCTTGGTCAATTCAATGTCCTTGGGGCTGCGGCCACACGCACAAGGAGCGAACACAGCGCTCGGCTGAGCAGTCCGCCAGCAGCTTCAGGCTCCCTCCAGCTTCTGATACTCAATGGTAACAGAAGGCACGCGCCTCTTCAGAAGAAACTCAGTTCTCAAAGTTGTGTTTGCTCTGCTTACTTAACAGGACTTGCCTCAGAACAGCAAACCACAAATGCAGGCTTAGTTCTCATTCAGAAAAACTGTGCACTGCGTAGGTTCTACCTCAGGATCTCCACAATAATAAAACACAAAGTAATCCTTCAGACCCTCCCTTCGCAGCAGAACCAACAAGCTCTTCCCATCTGAACCAACCTTTGTTGAAACGCTACATTTTCAGTTTCACAGTATGTTTTATCTCCCTCCCACTTACCTTCCTTTTTTGTCTCCTATAAATATCACCTCATAACCTCCCCATTTTAAGAAAGGGTATGAGATTTTCTGGTTTAATTTTGATTTGACATGGACAATCTAAGCAGTTCTGCCTGGAAACCTTCTGGAGCCAGCTGACCGTCACAAACCCTACTTCATCCCCCCAGGAATGCTCCAGATAAGGATTCTATCTCCAACAGCCATTACTTTTTAGATTAATTTAGTTCAAATAAGGCTTACCTCCGAACCTGAAATATACGGCAAAAGATGTTACTGTTACTATCTGCTGAAAATTAAAACATAAAACAGCGTACTGTGTTTTAATTCCCAGCCCTGGCAGACACCAATTAACAGCGCTGCTGAAAGAGTGAGCTCACTGAAGAAACTCACTTCGCACCTATATTTCAGACAGCAGCTGGAGCTGGTATGTTTGTAGCAACAAGATGTAACTCAAGTATTCTGGATTTATATCCTGTATCTCACACAAAATCAAACTCACGTTCAGAAATTAATGGTTATGAAACACAGTGTCTGTCAAGCAGCGTGCTGGAGAAGTATCAGAGCACGGACCTGTGAGGACCGCTGCCATTTGCTCCAAAAAAAGACAACATAATAAAATGCCCAAAGCACAGCTGGTAACTTCTGCATTTCTGATACAACCAAAACACTCAATTTTAGCAAATAAGCAGAAAATGGTTATGAGAGACCTAAGAACAACAAACTTTAAAGACAAATGTAAGGAATGAAGTGTCTCCACCCCATTTGGATGCAAGCTTCCTGATACGTTTAGCTGTGCTCTTTGAAACTCCTAGAACCGTGCACCATGACACAGAAACAGCCAAGATGATGGTGACTTCTCCCCTGTAGCTTTTTGCTTTTCTCCAAAGCACTCAAGAACAGGCCAGTTACTGGGTTCCGAGGCTTCTCTTATTGAAGACATTGGCAACTTAGCTAACCTGTCACACTGCACCTGAGAAAATACTGAAGTATTACTTCTGTCTAAAACTAAACCACAGGGCTACTGGCCTCTATGCCAACAAACGGGCGCTGTGCAGCGGCCAGCAGCGCAGAGCCACGCGGGCTGCCTGCGCGGTTTGGTATGCTGACAGCTCGTGTCCCAGAGCTACGAGGGATGAGCACAGGTACCCAGGACGTGCATGTGCTGCATTCACAGATTAAACATTTTCATGGAAGGTCTCAAGTTAATCAGACAGCATCACTGATAAACTCCTCATGATGTCCGTGCCGTAACACGGTATTTCAGGCTCTCCACAAGCAATGTTTCGCAATATGAAGTTGACAACCCTATTCAGTTAGCACTTCACAACGTTCAAAACATTCACCGTACAGAATGGTATTTTCATAAAGATATCAAACCTTGATGTTTTTTGCAGCCCTAAGCAGTTATATCAGCCAGAGAACAGCAGACAAAGCCTTCACTGCCTGCAGCAGGACCCACCTCTGAGGCCACGCAGTCGTGAACCACACACACCACGGCAAAAGTGGTCGTTAGGGGCATGTAACACCCAACTACCTCAGCAGTGCTAATTTCAGGGCTACCTCAAGATCAAAGCTTCCACAGCCACAAAAGTGAAGTTTGTGACAAAGAGCCGTTATCTCACTCTTGGACCGTACACTTTTACTCCTGTCCGCAAATTCAGAAATAATCAGTACTTCCCCACTTGGAGGCACATCCTGACAGCTGGGTGGTACCAGGGCTCAGCCTGGCTCTTCAGCACCATGGCACACTCCGGATCCCATCAAACACAGCCCTTACTCCCGAGCACATCTATTAGCTCAGGCATTTTTCTTGGCTTATGAGAACCATTAGAGTTCAGGCCCCTCTCACTTCACGGGTGTGGGAGAGTTCAGGCATTTCTGCAATACCTTCTTGCAAGAACAGTTTTATTTTTCCTCATGGACAAGGAGAGCTCCTCCTGCTGCACAGCCCAGCGGCACCGGCAGAGCAGCAGGGAGCTGCCTGTCGCTGTCACAGGGCACCGCTGCGCAGAGCCATGTGTCTCCAGCGGCTCCGTGCCCGCAGACCCATGCGCACACAGAGAGCTGTGCTCCAGCACCAGAACTCTGCCCCTAACCCCAGCGTGAGCACACAGGGCCGGCGATAGCTGTCACCACACACATCCCACGCTGGAGATGTCAGCCCGGCTGCTTTTTTCCAGCTGAGCGTATCTCACGTCAGCGTGGTTATCGTCATGAAGAGGAACGGCGGGGCGCTCCGGGGAGCGAGGCCCTGAGTGCCGCGTCCCGAGGGGGGGCACCTCACCCGCTGGGCCGGGACCCCCCTGTTGGGCCGGGCACGGCTGGGCTCGGGGCGGTCGGAGGGAGCCCGCACAGCGCCCCGTCCCTCGCCTCTGGCTCAGGGAAGGTTAGCCGAGGGCAGCGGCTCCGCGCGGGCAGCCCGGGGAGGCTCCGCAGCTGCGGCCGGGCCGTAAATCACCGCGCCCGGCCCGGTGATGTCACGCGCGCACAATCTCTGCCCCCGTAAC
>WBMW01002128.1:229102-333133 GCA_013396635.1 Penelope pileata | reverse complement strand
CTGGAGCCCATGGGAGCCCGCCCTGAACTGCCGCTACGAGATCTGCTCCTACGGGGACGTCATCCAGGTGGTGGAGGTGGCACGGCGGGAAGCCGAGCCCCTGGAGCAGCCCCCACCACCAGCCCTGCCCGGGGGCACGGTGCCAGGCCGGGCACTGGCCTGCGTCGCGCTGCTCGCCTACGGCTACTGGGTGCTGCCGCTGCCGCCCTACGCTGCCGGCCTCTGCCTGGGCCTGGCCTGCGGCCTGCTGCTGGGCCTGCTCGCCGTCCTGCTCCTCCTGCTGCAGCCACCGCCCCCGCGCCGCCCGCGCCTCCAGCTGCTGCCGGGGGGCCCACGGGGAGCCCACGGCCTGCAGGTAGGAGACGGTGGCTGTGGGTGGCACAAAGCCTGCCCGAGCCCACGGAGCAGCCGGGTGCCGTCCCCGCAGGGCTGGCTGAACCTGCTGCACGCCTACGACCCCGAGCTGCACCACCCCGCGCTCACGCACTCGGTGATGGCCACGCTGGATGGGGCTGCCCTCAAGCTCTCCTACCCCAAGAGCAGCATCCCGCGCCGTGCCACCTTCGCGGAGGAGATCCTTGACGCTGCCTTCATCAGCCATCGCTGCTACGATATGGCCGGTGCCAAGGTGCCGTGGGGGGCGGGGGCTGTCCCCTTGCAGGGAACCCCCAGTGCCTCACGGCTGCTCTGGGCGTCGCAGGTCTTCCTCTGCCCCCCCGGCCTGGCCCGAAAGCGGCTGTGGAACAAGAAATACCCCATCTGCATCCTCTTCCCGGAGCGGGCGGACACGGAGCACAGGAGCAGCGATGAGCACAGCACAGAGCTGCAGGGGGACGAAGGGACGAGGAAGGCACAGGTGCCTGGCCAGGACGTGCCGGGGGACGGCAGGGAAAGGTGCCTGTACCTCTTCGGGAGGACGGGAAGGGAGAAGGAGGAGTGGTACCAGCACCTCCTGCGAGCCTGCCACAGGACCCCGAGCAGCAGCCGCGGTGAAGCCGGGCCAGGTGAGATGCGGCCGCTGCTGTGTGCCAGGAGGGATCAGGGCCACGTGCCGCGAGGATGAGCTTGGAGAGGCAGCAGGGAATGGGAGGGAGGTGGAGGAGTGGGAGCGGGGCTCACCCACCCGGAGCTCTCCAGCATGTCACCGTGCACACATCACCCCTCGCTGCAGCCAGACCCGTGCGTGTCCCCCTGTCCCCAGGCAAGGGTCCGGCTCCGCAGAGCGGTGCCAGCAGCAGCGGAGGGAGCACCGAGGACATCCCCTCTGCCATCAGATCCAAGGACCCGGCTGGAAACTTCCAGCAGAAGATTTTTCTGGATTACAGCACCTACATGGCCCAATTTGTGCCAGTGGATGCGGGGGGCAGCCCGGAGCAGAGCCCCCCTCCCAGCACGCTGGGCAGCCCCGTGCCCACCAAGGTGAGTGGGGCAGATCAGACCTCAGGGCTGGACACGAGCACTGAGCAGAGCCAATGAATCGCCCACGTGGCTCCACCCCAGCACTGCAGTTGGAGCAGGGCTCCAGCCTGTGGGGTCCCACCTGGTCCAGGCACTGTGGCTTCTCCCCCTGCAGCTCAGCGAGGATGTGGCTGGGTGCAGCGAGGGCTGCGTGGCCTGGGTGAACGCGCTGGTGGGACGCGTCTGCTGGGACTTCCTCCGGGAGCAGTACTGGGCCGAGCAGGTGTCCAGCAAGATCCAGAAGAAGTTAAGCAAGATCAAGGTGAGAAGCAGGAATGGTCATGGGGGATCGCAGCACCCACAGGAGCCCTCCCCTTGGTGGGTGCCGGGCTGCAGTGACCATCCCTGGGTGGTCTCCCTCCATCAGCTCCCGTATTTCATGAACGAGCTGGCACTGACGGAGCTGGACATGGGCACGTCCATCCCTTCCATCCTCAGCGCCTCCAAGCCCACCATCAACGACCGAGGTAAGAGCCCTGCAGAGCAGCAGGGACAGCAGGGCTGGCTCCACGGTGGCTGGCAGCGAGATGCCAGCCTGGTCCCCAAGCAGGGAGCTTTCAGCAGGCACGAGCAGCCCCTGACAGGGGCTCACCCCTTCCCTCCCTGGCAGGGCTCTGGGTGGACATGGAGGTCACCTACAGCGGCTCCTTGCAGATGACACTCGAGACAAAGATGAACCTCTGCAAGCTGGGGAAGGAGGGGGCTGCAGAGGACAGCGGCCTGGTGGAGGCAGGCGGAGAGGGGTAAGGCGACCACACAGGGCTGGGTTTCACCCACATCCTCCAGCCCTGTGCGAGGCGAGAGGGTGCTGCTCCTCCCAGGGCACCGCACTGATGCGGCTGTGGGCTCACAGGGCCCGGCCTCGGCTCACTGTGCTGGCAGACAGCGACGCGGAGTCATCCAGCGCTGGCTCCTCCGACGAGGAGGACATGGCTGCCGCAGAGCCCGCCGGAGCCCCAGGGGAGCGGGTCCCACCGCCTGGCACCGAGGGGTGAGGGGGAGACGCTGGGGGGTCCCGGCAGGCACCCCAGCGCCTCGTGGCAGCCCCTGGTAAGGGACCCACGTCCCTGCGGGGTCTCACCCTGCGGTTCCCTTCGCCTCAGCCACGTCAGCGGCAACAGCACGGGCCGCAAGATCCTGCGCTTCGTGGATAAGATCGCCAAGTCCAAGTACTTCCAGAAGGCCACGGAAAATGAGTTCATCAAAAAGAAGATCGAGGAAGTTTCCAACACGCCGCTGCTGCTGACAGTGGAGGTGCAGGAGCTGGCGGGCACCCTGGCCGTGAACGTGCCCCCGCCACCCACCGACCGTGTCTGGTACCAGCTCTCCTTCCTCCTGGGTGGGCTCCTCGTGCACCCCTTGCCACCTCCCCTTGCTCCCCACAGCTTGGCCAAGGAGCTGGGGCTGGGCTGTCGGTTCATGTGCGGTCCCAGCAGGGCTGCTCTCCCAGAGGGACCCTCAGACCTCATTTCTCATGCTCTCCACCCCGGCTAAGGTGGGATATTGGCACCCAGAGCTCCCACCACAGCCTGGCCACCTCCTCCCACAGGACACGTCCCCAAAACCAGCAGTGGGGCCTCTAGCAAGCTGGCCACATGGGCTGTGCCATGCGTATGGGATGTGATGCTCTCTGCCTCTGTCCCCTTGCAGGTACAGCTTCCGCGTCCCACCCCAGCTGGAGCTGAAGGTGCGCCCGAAGCTGGGCGAGCGGGAGGTGACATTCCTCCATGTCATTGAGTGGATCGAGAAGAAGCTGCAGCATGAATTTCAGGTACCTGTCCCCAAGAGCTGGGCTTGTTAAAGGGTTGAGCAAACCCTCCTGGTTTGTTTTTTGCCTCTCACCTTCGAGAGCTCTGGTCAAAGAACAGAAATATCCCCGCAGATGTTGAGGTACCCAAATGCCCCCAAAGAGCACCCCATGTGAATGTCCTCAAATCACTGGTCACCGCCTTCTGCCATAACCATGCCTAAAACCCTGCACACGGGTGAGCAGGACAAAGGAACACTGCTCCTGCTCATTCCCACCCTGAGACAGCCAGAGCTGGTGATCCTTTAGGGCCAGCTGCTGTCTAGGGGGTGGGAGCCCAGGACCTGCTCTCAGCTCTGACCTCTGCCTCAAGCTCCTGTGGCTCTTGCCAAGGCCACTCCCAAACCAAAGCATCAGCACTCAGGTTGTGGTACTCACAACCACTTACTTGTTATTCTGGGCTCCTCTTTACAGAAAATTTTGGTGATGCCAAACATGGACGATCTCATCATCCCTATCATGCGCTCTGGCCTGGATCCTCAACCACCCGCTGGGGAGCTGCCCATGGACCTGCCAGCCAGGGGAGAGAAGAGGCTCTGAAGTTATCCCCACTGCAAAGGGCTCAGGGACCTTGTTGGGACGTGGAACCAGCCAGGCCCTGGCCGCTGGTGACATCCAGTGTTATGCCATGGGGCCCGAGTGTCCCAGTTCATCTCACCCTCAGCATCCTGCACCTTTGCAGAAGAGCCTCTTCCTTAAATACTGCAAGCACACGTTCAAAGCCAAACCAGACCCAGGGGAAGGGCTTTGCTGGAGACCCGAGAACTTCATGCACCTCCCACCAGCATCTCAGGACTCCTGGCCAAGGGGGCAGCTCCAGAGTGGAGGGCTGAGCTTTCCCCTGTCTGATTCCCAAAGAGGGTGCAGGACGCCCAGACAGGTTCTGCGCTCCAGGAGTTATGATCACCGCTGATCCAAGACACACCACACCCTCCCCACTGGCAGCTGGGCTGCAAGGAAAACTTGGGTGGGAAATAAATCCAAAAGCTGAATAAATCCATCACTGCCCCGTCTTACCTAGCAGCCATCTTCTTGCACACGAGTTCCTGTGGCTGCTGAGGAGGCCAGATGGGCTCATGGGGCTCATGCAGAGAGAAGGCCATGGCTCAGCACGAGGAGCGCGTGTGTATGTGTGCAGGCAAGAGATGGCCAGGGGACGGGCACTCAGTGAGGCTGGGCAGAGGCAGGCAGCCTCTGGTACCCCTCTGCTCTGGAAGAGAGGAAGGAGATTCCTTCACCCTGGTTTGGGTGGATACAGGCAGTGAAAAAATGCATTGGGAAAGAGAGGATCCAGAGGACAGAGCAGATGTGTGGCTGTCCCAGTTAGTCCCTCTCTGTATGGGTCTGTCCCGGGTGCCTCTTGTCCCATCGCAGCAGCTGAGGTGCTCACTGTGCACACACAGGACACTCCTCCAGAAGGAAGACAGGCAACAGGCACAGCTTGGAGCCCCTTTATTGAAGGTGCCCAATTAGGAAGCCTTGTGTATCTCACCCCTTACAGCTCTTCTTGCCCACCTGGCTTCGCTTTCACCAGGTGTTTCTTCTGAGGGCCCTACAAGAGAGCAGAGAGGAGAGGTCTCGGTGTTAGTAGTACACAGACATGGCTTTCAAGGCTCCACGTGAGCTGTGTGCCAGGGGTGTGCTACCAGGAGCCCCCTGTGGCAGAGCAGCCACCCAGTTGATGCATGAGCCCTGGAGGAAGTAAAACATCCCACAGCCAAAGGCACAGAATGCCATCAGCCATCTCACTGGGGCTGAGGAGTTCCTGCCAGCTAAGAAATGGGGTTTTCTTGGAACAAAGAAGTCCCATGGGAGCAGGTTGCAAGAATTCCTTTTGTGCCAAATTACTTCTAGCCAATGTAAAGTTTCACCACGTTATCCACAGAGGAACCTCTCACCCCCCAGTAGAAAACAGCAAATAAAACACCCGCAGCCAGGTAAACATCGCCTGTCTCTGAGCTCCACGTCAGCTGCTCAGGACTCACAGTGACAGCAAGCCCAGGACACGGATGTTCTCACTGCAGAACAAGCTCTGACACTGAGCTCAAGGAAAACAGCTTAACCTCCAGAAGAGCTCTGCAAAGACACTGCAGAACCAATCCCCCTGCCTGGGGCTAAGGAGGCTTAGTGAGTTTCACAGCGGATTTCTGGCTGACAGGCCAGAGCCAGGCACAGTTTGTGTCTGCCTCGTGTGCTGGCAGTTTCTTCCCTTTCTGCTAGCTGCAGGCTTAGCTCACTAAACATTTCCTCAATTTTATATGCAGACATATGCACCAGCCTCGTGTAGGTTGCAAAACTATTCAAGAAGCTCCATTTGTTTTGCATTTATTTGGATTTTTTTTTTTTTTGCCCTGGATTTAAGAAAAATATACTGTTTGGCCTTTCTGAAAGCTTCCTGACAGAAAAATCAGGAATTTGTGGCTGAATTTGACCCAACCTTTTCCTCTTAAGAACATTAAAGTTATAAATCATTCCAAACAAATCAAAGAAGTGCACAATTAGGGGTGAAAGGGACCATATGTCCAACACGGTGCCTGCCAAGTTAACTGCTTGTGTAAAACATCCCGTGGTGAATGGGAACTGGTTGGCCATATGGTGCATTATGCGCTAGCTGCATTGTCTTGGATCACTCACACCATCATCATGTTCCTCCTTAGCATAATATCTGCTGCATGAATTGAATTCATGCCTGTCTCTTCTGCAAGATGGTCCTGATCACTCATTTGGCTGCTGTTGTATCTAGAAGCAGATGCTTGGCTGGAGTCAATCAGCTGCTTCAGCCCCAGCTGCAAGCATGGCCCAGGAGCTGGTGCAGAGTGGAACTCACCATGAAAGCTCGCTTCTCCTGAGCTGTCTGGAAGCAGCCGTGGCCAAACTTGGAAGTGGTATCAATGAACTTGAGTTCGACAGCTTCATGAGCCCGGCGGCTTGTGTGCACCAGGAGGGACTGGAAGGGAGAAGTCACGGTGCATCAGGCTTATCCTCACAGAAAACCTGGATGTCTGCTCTGATGGAGGCAGGGCTCAAACATCCCAGGTGCAACCCTCAGACAATTAGCTCCACCAAAATCTGCTTTCTCAGAGGAACACCCCGGTGCTCAGGTGGCAGGTGATGCCTTTGCTTGCAGGGCAGCTCTGAAACGAGCCAGCTCTCTGCTTTGCATTTCATTTCCTCACAATCTGTTTACAGCCAAGGTTTCCACTCACAGCAACCCCCCCACAGCCTCAAAGGTTTGCAGCTTGTCTCCAGAGTGAGCACATCTACATTCAGCTGCACACCGATCAGCCTCGCTGCAAGCAGCCTCGCTGAGCACCATGCTCACGTGCCCTCTGCCACCCAGCCCAAGCACTCTCCCTGCCCAGCACCCGGGGGCAGCAGCATTCTTTCTCCACGTGTTGCATCTGTTAGCAGAGCTAGCAGTCCCTCCCCAGCTCCAGCTGTGCTCTCACCTTCCGCAGCGTGAGCACACGCTTCTTCGGGCCCACGACGCAGCCCTTCAGCATGAGGAAATCGTTGTTGACCTCCCCATAGTGAGGAAAGCCACCCTGGGGGAGAGGCAGAGAGGGTTGGCAGGCAGGAGCGCTGGGTGGGAGCACGTGTGACAACCTGGTGACATTTTCTAGTAGAGGCAGTGGCTGACAGTCCTTCCAGCATCACCAGAGCAGTTCAGCCTCACTGAGTGCATGGCCCCAGCCAAGCTGCACCCAGTAAGAGCTGGGGAAGCAGCAGCCCTGCTCCTCCCCTGGAGGACGTTGGTAAATAGAGAGCAGAGCTGGACAGGCTCACGAGTTAGCAGTTTTTATAGGTAAAAGAGATTTTTTAATCCAAGTAACAAANTTTTTTTTTTTTTTAAACAAAGTTCTCTGTTCTGGCCCAGAGTATCAGCTGAGAATGACATGTTTGGGTATGCCAACAGGCCTAAAAACGCTCATAGTTTTTCCACGTCCAAAACATCAGGAAGAAAATTACTGAATTTCCTTCAGTGGAATTCAAATTATTTCTTATTCAGTCATGTCTGGCCAAGGAATTACTTCTCTGGCCCAGATTCCTGCAGCCAGGCCCAGTCTCAGCCCTGCTCCCCCTTACCAGAGGTGTAATGGTCTTCTCTGTGACATCGTAGTGTGTCGAGGCGTTGTTCTTCACCACTTTGCCATCTTCCACGTGGATCCCACGGCCAATGCGGTAAATCTGAGAAAACGAAGGAAATGGAGATTTACTGTCCCTGCATTGATGCACGTCACACAGACAACACGACTGTCACTGATGTGCCCCCTGTGATGCATCCTGTGAGCAGGAAACAAGCACCTGCACAGCCACACAGAACAACAGCACTGCACAACTCCAGGGAAACATCAGAGGAGCTGGGGGGACTGAGGGCACTGTGCAAAGAAGGGTGGTGACAGCACGGGAAGGAGGCACAGGGGTGCTGGGCCCTACCTTCTTGTTGAGCTCCGTGCGGTGGTGGTAGCCCTTCTGGCCAGCCCGAGCGATGGAGTAGCCGACCCGGGCCGGGTGCCAGGCTCCGATGCAGGCAACCTTGCGCAAGCCCTTGTGTGTCTTCCTGGGGAGCTTCTTGGCGTGCCAACGGCTCGTCACCCCTGCAAGTGGGACCAGACAGGGCCGTGAGAGCACTGGGGGAGATGCAGGGCTGATGTCTGAGTGCTGGGAGGGAGCGTGAGGCGAGGAGAGAGTCTCAGCATTCTTCTGAAGTTCGCAGAAGACACCGTGTTGGAAGGAGACCAAGAGCTGTCACCACAGTGAGGGGCCAGAGCACAGAACTGTTCTCACTTCCCATGGATCTGATCAGACTGCGATATGTTCCTGCTGAGCACATCCACAGAGGCACAGAAACACCCACATCTCCACACACGTGGGGCTCATGGGAAGTTCAAAGTCTTTACATCCTCACAACAGCCCTGGGCCTCCTGGGAGGACTCTGGGCATGGCAGACAATATGGCCAAAACTGACACAAAGGAAACCAGGCTCTGCTACAAAGGAAATGCACATCTTGGTTGAGGTACAGAGGCTCTTTGCTACTGCCTCTGCAGTAGTTGGTGGGTTCCCAGCACAGCTCACACTCTCCTCCCCCAGCATACCATCACAGGCAGCATCAGGAGGCCAAAGCCAGGGTCCCCCTGATGCTCTGTACCTTTCATCCCATGCCCCTTGGTCACACCAATGACATCAATCATCTCGTTCTGGCTGAAGATGCTGTGCACAGAGATCTGCTTCTCCAGCTTCTCACGGACCCAGTCAACCTTCTCAGCCACCGTCCCACCGTTCACCTGGATCTCCATCACGTGGGCCTTCTTCTGCCGCAGTGGCAGCAGCTTCATCTGTGTTAACAGAGTGCATTAGGGCAAAGTGTTGCCCCCTGTGAACACGCAGCCAGGGCTGCAACACCCAGCGCTTGTGAGAGGCACAGGGAGTGAGCAGAGCCAGCTCCCCACCAACCCCCCATCACACTGTCAACCTCTTCTGTGACAGCCAGCGTCCCTGTGCAAAGCCCCCATCAAATTGCCACAGTGGGACTTGCACTGAAGGCTGCACCAGCCACAAGTGAAGTTAAAGCAGCTTAGCTCTGCCTCATCTTAGCAACTCTGCAGTTGCTAATTCCAGGGATCAGTATGAAAGCTGGCGCTGTATATCCAGCAATCTGCATCTGGCAAAACAGTGTCTGCCCAGGAGTTATTTTTTCCCCAACACTCGACACCGGTTGCTAATTTGAGGTGATCATGGGGCCTGAGGTCTCCTGCTGACACAGAGCTCACTCCATGTCAACCCCTGAGCAGGGAACTGCTGGGCCCGGCTCAGATGGACAGGGCTGGTGTCAGGAGGTGGCTGGAAAGGGCAGCCAGCACCTCCCACTGTCTGCACGCTCTGTCCCACAGCCTTTGGTTGGCCTCTTGCAGGCTCAGTCTCCTGTGAGCCCCCAGGACACTCCCTGTTCTAGCCCCCCAGCCCCTAACCACTCCCCCAAGCTGAGGAAGACCCTGACCTGTGTGTGCATGATGACACGAATGACCTTGCAGTACTTTTTCATAGCCGCAAAATCTTTCTCCAGCTGCTTCTTGCCATCCTCATCCTGCCATTTTTTGCAGTACTTGGTGAAAGCCTTCTTCTTGCTCTTGTGCCTACGACAGAAGTGTTTAACATCTATTAAGAGCTGAAGAGCGAAGAGCTTCTTCACTGTGCCCTGCAGACAGAACAGGATGGGGACAGATCACCCTTCCAGGCAGCTTCCCTGAGGCACGAGGTACCCCTGGGTACCTGAACCATACCTGGCTGCCAGGCTCAGCAGAGAGGGCTCTGAGGGGGGAAGAGGAAAGTGAGTAACAAGCTGCAGCAAGGACTGGCAATTCAGACCTTTTTGCATGAAGAATCCAGTTGTCTCCCACTGACTGGCTGAGTGCCATCAAAATACAAGCACAAAATCAGAGCTGAGTGGAGAAAGGAGAAGGCAGCCTCCGAGGGGGATCGGAGGCATGTGGTGGGCGGATGTGACGGCCAGCAGGCGCTTTGCAGGAGACACGATTCCCATGGTTATGAAATTCATGTTTCCATTTTCCTCCTTCTGCCAGTGTGGGATTTGGGGTGTTGCTATTTACAAGGGCCAAGGGTCACATTTTGCATCAATATTCCCCCTGAAAAATCTGTTCTTACTCTCTTCACTCGATGCTCAAACATTCCAGTTTAATGGGGAGTAGATGGGCCCAACCTACACAGAGAAAAACAGACCCACAGCACGCACTGCGTATGATCTTGTGGAGAGCACTAACTCAGTTCAACTATTAAAACAACTCTCAATATGCATATGCTGATTCCCAGCATCAAGCTGTTTGCAGTATCTCTGTGCATGACTAAATAGCTGTTTCACTCCACCCCAGAGCCAGCTGCTGGTAGCTGAGCTGTTTGCAATGGCTGGGCTTCACAAAGAGCCTGTGGGAAAGGCCTGCGAGGGACCCCGGTGTCCCACTGCCCCCAGGGAGGCACGTACCAGTTCTTGTAGAAACGCCGTCTGCACTCATCACTGATGTGCTCAGCAAAAACAGTCTTGAAATTCCTCAAGCCCTTTGGTGTATCTATGTACCCCACGACTCCCACCACCACCATCGGGGGGGTCTCAATGATGGTCACAGCCTCCACCTCCTCCCTCTTGGAGATCTCTGCAAGATAGCAAAGAGAAAAGGGATCAGATTCTTACCTGGGAGCAATCTGTGGCCTGTGCCTCTGGCCCACCAAGCAAGCAGTGTGCTGGAGGCAAGGTCACACTCTGCTGTCACTGCCAGCTTCAGCTCCTCCAGCTCTTCCCACCACCACAAGCACTGCTGGAGGGCCATGCAGGGATGACCATCAGGCACCCAACAGGATAGATCCTACAGCCCAGGACACTTTAAAGCATCTTCTCCATGTTGGAGAGAGCACTATGCTGGATGCCCTGGAGTTTGGCTCCATCCCACAGATTAAAATTCCCCATCAGGATGTCCCACAGTGCCCAGGATTTGTCAGGGTCCTTCTGCCAGCAGGATCCAACAAACCATCAGCCACCACGCTGGTGTGGGGACATGCCAGGAACCCACAGCTCAGCTCACACGGGCCATGTGGTGGTCTTTGGCCATCAAAGATCTGGACAGCATTACAGGACACAGCCCAGAAGCTATGTGCCCCCCCACCCATTTCCACGAGCAGCCTTTCCCAACAACAAGCCTGTCCCTGGATGGGATCCCCCTCCCTCAGCCAAGCCTTACTGAGCCCAGGCCTGTGCACCTCCCGCAGGGTGTGCGTCATGCCAGCTTTGTAGCCCAGGAAAGCCGTCAGATGGATGGGTTTGCTGGGATCATCCTTGGGCCACGTCTTCACCTTCCCTCGGTGGCGACGGCTTCTCTTGTGGGGGAGGAAGCCCAGGTGCCCATGCCTGGGAGCAGAGAACTTGCGGTGGGACTGTGGAAAAACAAAAGACATCAGCCTCACTCTCGGGTCCCAGAAGACACTGAAAGGACCAAGCCCAAAGCACAGTGGGGAATCTCCCTTTTAACGAGTGAGTACTGGAGGGATTCTGGGCTCTTTCTCAGTTCCAACACGAGAAAAATAACCTGTAATTGGCTTTTGTTTAAGCTTCCACCACATGCAAAGAACTTATTAAGTTTCTGGACAAATGATGGACACTTACTGGAAACATAATCTCTTTCCTTTCTGCTTGAACACTTTCAAGGAGAAATGTGATTTAATAGGTCTGCTCTATTGTGATGATAATTATAATTATTAATTTTATGTTCAGAAGCATCAAAAAGGGTCTGCTCAGTGTTCATAGGGGCACGCTCAATGCTTCGTGTCATCAAGGCAAATGGCAGCAAGCGAGCACAGCTAACGATCGGAAGCCAGAAAGGATGCCCAAAGGAATCAGTAATAAGAACATGTGCAGGTTAAAGACGCACCTTGAAAACCAAATTAGAAGAGCTAAATATATAAACCCCACTCCCAAGGTCAGGTTGTGCCAGGCAGGGACAAGCAACAGCGTTTCAGAGAGACACTGACAAACTCTCACGGTCTTGGCTTCACGGCAGGGGAACGAGGGGCGAGTCCAGGCACTGGGCAGTCAGCTCTATCCCAACTCCCTTCTTGCACAGCCCAGCACGAGAACCTGGCTGCATTTCCACCAAGCCTTTTCCAACCCAAGCAGCACCAGGCCAGGCCCAGCCCCACCTCCGTGGCACTGATTTACCCACAGCCCAGCCCCGTTGCTGTCCCTCACGCAGCCCAAAAGCACAGTGCAGAGCTTTACCAACCATGGGACGTCTTCAGCCCAGGCCAGCGGCAGGAAGAGGCTATCACTACGTGTCTCCCCTGCCTAATACTTAAGACACAAATTTAGCCACCAGCTTCATTCCCTGTGATATTCATTTCACACTTGGCCAAGCCACCAGGGTCACTCCACCAGTTGGGATGTGGTAAAGGTCAGGTGCTGCCGTCTCAGCTTACGGCTCGCCCTCCTAAACCCCAACATGAACGGAAGTGACCACAACAGCTTCCCCACCACACACAAAGCAGTGAATGCTCCCCCAGGGCTCAGCCAGCAGCCAAACCGCACAGCCAGACCCTGTGCGTGGAGCTGCTCTGGGTAAGGATGGGTAGAAAAGGCACCAGCCCAGGGGCAAAGGCCATAACTCTGCCTGGAGGAGAGCCCAAGGCAGCAGCACAGCAAGGAGAGGCCCTGCTCCTTCTCCCTGTGCTGGAAGAGGTGGGGACAGCCCTCACCAGCGGCCATAGCACAGCCCTGGGTGGATGTGGGTGGCTGGGGAGGTGCTGGCAGCGCCCTGTGTGAGCAGTGGCACCAACACGGGCTGCTGCGGGCTGCAAACACCTCACGGGTCCCGGCCTGAGGCTGCCCACAGCACTGACTTCTATTTGCTTGCAGTGATGCTCTGCAGTTTCCTCACTTCACAGCTCCCACAAAACCAAGGTTGCTCACAGCGTGACCTCAGCCCTTGCACTGGGACATCCTCAGACGGCACAGAGCCCTCTCCCACCCCGGCTGAGCTCCCTCAGGCTGCCAGAAGCCCCCAAATAAGGCCCGACCCTGCCCTCAGCCGCCATTTTAAGCTGTACTGCGGGCACGGCCCACCTGCCCACGTCCCGTCATGCCCCGGGCGGACTACAACTCCCAGCATGCACCAGGCCCCTGCAGAGCGTGCGCAGAGCGGCGCCCTCTGACCTCGGCGTCCGCCGCCGCCGGGGCTGTGTGGGGCGCCGCCATCTTAACCGCGTCCCCGCCGCCCGCCGGGCCCTGCCGCTGCCATGGCGGAGGACAGCGACCGGGAGGTGTACAAGGCGCCGCCGAGCCGCACCCCGGTCGTGGAGAGGATCACGTCGGTGCCCAACCCGGTCACCATCATCCAGACCGTCTTCAACTATGTCATTGACGCGCCCGTCACCTTCGTCCGAGGTACGGACGGGGCCGGGCCCCGCGGTGGAGCCGCTGCGTGGGGGTGTGGGGAGCGGCATGGGGCACCGGGGCGGGCACAGGGCAGAGCCACGGGGACACTGGCACCCGGAATTGGTTCCGTTAGCTACTCAGCAAACGGACGTTCTGTGTAGGGAAGGTTCTTCTGGATAAGCAGCGTCTGGAGCCGGAGGCACCAGAGCTCGGCGCTCCCGGGGCCGTGGGGAGGTGCAGCGCGCCCGGCTGCTCCGCACACCCAGAGCCGGGCCCCACGGCCAGGGCCACGTGGGGATTAGAAGCCTGCTCAGCAGCCAGTTGTCGTTAAGAATTCCTTTAACCAAACCAGGGTTTGAACCCGCTGAGCGTACCGCCATGCAGGGGAACCCCACAGCCACCAGAGCCTTTGCAGGAGCCCCATAACAGCCCAGCACGTCTAACGCTGGCTCCAAACACGTAGAGCAGCAAGTCATAGAAACAGGGGCACTTAAAATGCACAAACATTCCCAAGTTGGATATATCCAACGTGTGTGGTCCGTCTCCGAGGCGTGCGTGCTGAGAGATCCCCCCCCACACCCAGCAGTATCCACCCTCTCATTTGGGTTGGTGAGCTTTTATTCCTAAATGTTGGTGACAACACAGCCACCGGGACAGGCAGGGGGACGTGGGACACAAGGGGACACAGGGACGGGCGGTGCTGACGGTGCTGCTGCTGTTGCAGAGTGGATCGAGCGGCAGCAGGCCAAGAACAGGTACTACTACTACCACCAGAAGTTCCGCCGTGTGCCCGACCTGAGCGAGTGCATGGAGGGGGACTACCTCTGCTTCTACGAGGCCGAAGCGCAGTGGAGGAGGGACAGGTACTGCTGTCACCACAGCGCTCCGCCCTCATCAGGCAGCTCTGGGAATTGCAGTTGGCTTGAAAGGAGTATTTTGTGGATTTTGGGGTGGTGAGTGGTTGCCTAAGCCACCGGAAGGGTCTCCACCCCTTCACAGAACAGCGGTGCTTGTGGCTCTGCAGCCCTGCTGTCCCCCACAGCCTGCTTCGCTGGGCAGGGGGCATTAACGTCCTCCTGCGCTGCCTGGGGCTCCGCAGCACTGATGCAGGAGGCTGTAAAAACGCAGAGCTGAACTGCCACGTGGTGTCACCCCCTTGTTCTGCTCTTCTGTTGTCACCGGGCTGTGTTTGCATGTGTTCTCATCTCCCACACAGGATGGTGGATCAGCAAATCGTGGAGATAATCCGGGAAAGGCTTGGTGCGTGCAAGCACAGGGAAGGACCCAACCAGTTTCAGAACTGTGCCAAGGAGGTGGAGCAGCTCGCACAGGTCACCAAAGCCTATCAGGAAAAATGTGAGTGTGGCAGCACGGCTGCAGCCTGCACATCTGCAGCTGTGACAGCACGGGGGAAAAGGAAGGTTCAGAGATTCCTCATCTTTGTGCTAAAATTCCCTTAGCAAATGCTGCAGAGACCTGGGCTTCGTGCTCAGCTGTGCTGGAGGCACTAGGCCAGGGACATTAAATAACCACAGCACAGAGCATGTGACACTCCTGCTGTCCCCAAAGCCATCAGCTCTGTGTGCATTTCAGCACTGCAGCTTGCAGTGTCAAGAGTCTCAAGTGCCAGACTTCACCTGGAACAGACTGAGCTCTGTGTAGCTGCTGAGGGGTGCTCTTCGCACACTCACTCGATTACCTTTCTTTTTAGACGGTGATCTTGGTGTCCATGGAAATGCCAGGACATGTCTGATGAAGCAGAAGCACAGGATGATGGAGGAGAGGAAGAAAGAAAATGCACAAGAAAATGCATCTCAGTAGATCTGGATACAGAATGGTTAGCATCTCCCTCAGGGGTGCTTTTATCAAATACTGTGATGCATCTTTGAACTGTGATGCTCTCCAATAAACTTGCAATCCAAACATCTGAAATGCAATTAGCATCTGGATTCATTCTTTGAAGAGAGATGCACAAACTTAGAATGCTTCCTTTTTCAGGCCTGCATTCATTTCCAGATTCCATTTGGTTGCCACCAACCTCTAACACAAAGTCAGCCCCTAGCTCCAGGCACCCCAGCTGCATTACCTGGGATTTCCCACTGAAAGTATCTACAGCCAGGAACCCATAAATTCGTTCTGCTCTACCCAGGCCTGGGAGGGAACTCCCTCAGGTTAAAATTGTGCTGTGGAAGGAGGCACACTGTACGCCTTTCTCCTCAGAGCTTGTTCTAGACTCAGGATTAATACATGATTAACAAGGGTTAGCGTAAAGCATTCTATTTCATCCAGCAGATGTTCAGGCTCTGGCCCACAGACTCGAGCCTGCTCAAACCCCCAGCACAGATTTCATCTGCCCAATGCACTGAGCATCCAGAATCAAACCAACCAATTTCTTGTCCACTGACCACTTTATTGTCTTGTACAAAAACCACTTAAGTAGTCGCCACAGCAGCTGCCTGGGTTCTCTGCACTGAGACTCTGGTGTGGGTCTTAGCCAGATGATCAGTGAATTCCTGGGGAAAAAAAGAAACTGTTTAATTTCTGTAAACCACTGTCACAGCTTCCCCAGCTCTGCAACCCTGTTCACCAAGTGTGTGCACCTGGGGGGTGGGATGTTCAGATAGAGCCCCTATTTTTACTTCGTATTTCAACAATTTCCTTTTTCCTTTGACCACGAAATGCCACATAAATACTACTCAAAACTTATCAAAAAGCCACAAAATACTATGTATGATTTTAGCAACCTGTTCCGGTGCCTGGCTACCCTGATACTGAAAATGCTTTTGTTCAGATGGAAAGCTGCCCTACCTGGCAGTCGGCTGTTACCACAACTCTCCTATCATTAAACTGCCAAGTCTCTGGGGACAGTTCCCACCTTCCAAAGCCGACAGGGCAGGGAGGGTTTCCCAGCATCTCAGCTGGGAACTGCACAAATGTTGCACGCTTACCTGGTAAGGAGACTTGGTGAACACGGTCTCTTTCCAGAGGTCGGGAGTCAGGTAACTGTAGGTCTTGGAGATGGCATCAAAGGTGGCTTTAGCTATTGGAAGAAATCCAACATTGCACATCAGTGTCACTGAACACTGCGGTCCTGTATCTATTTATACAGTGCTAAAAGTGTAGAATTTTAGAGGAAACAGAGAAACCACAACAGGGTCCCTCGGTTATACTCTTAAAATCCAAGTTTTTCTCTCTCCATTTACGACAATTACACCACTTCAAACAAGTGCAACCGTGCAGATTAGGAGATAGGAGCTCTGGATTCAATAATGCCATAGGAATTGTTTTCCTGTCAGCGACAGGAGCACAGCAATGCATGCACCTAACGCTTACCGAAGTTGCCCAGGGTGGCAGTGCAGCCCCTGGCCGAGGTGTAACAGTCATCGATCCCAGCCATCATCAGCAGCTTCTTGGGAACAGGGGCAGACACGATGCCCGTGCCGCGGGGCGCCGGGATCAGACGCACCAGGACAGACCCACAGCGCCCGGTCACCTACACAAACACAGCGGGTGAGCAGCGGCACAGCACGCAGCGCAGCGTGAAGCACACGCAGCACACAGCTCCCACCTTGCACGGCACCGTGTGCGGCTTGCCGATCTTGTTGCCCCAGTAGCCCCGCCGCACCGGGACGATGGACAGCTTAGCCAGAATGATCGCCCCGCGGATTGCGGTGGCGACTTCTTTGGAGCATTTAACGCCGAGACCCACGTGGCCGTTGTAGTCTCCGATAGCAACAAAAGCCTAAGGAGGAAGAGAAGCTCTCAGCCGTGGCTCTGCCACGCAGGAAGGTTCAGCAGAAAGCAATCCGTCAGCATCACCAGGGATCACCCCAAGTGTGTGCTCAGCAGCGAACGGGCACAGCACACTTTAACTAAGAGGTTATCAGCACAGCTCCTAAAGCTCACCAAGTTCGTTAAGTTCAAGAAACCCACTCTTCCCCTTAGAGTTTGCCTTCGAGGTCAGAAACAGCAAAAGCTGAACTGGGTTTTAGACTCCTGCTATTGAAATTCCAGATGTTTTCAAATAACGTTCCAACTCCACAGCGTAAGAACCCCCCATCTACCACAGCCTGAGAGCTCAGCATCACAGCACCCATGCAATGTGGTTTTGTGTTAGGTGCTTACAACTTCACATCTAAATCCATTGCTGAGCTTTAAAGTACAACAATCTCCTGAGCTACATGCATCAATCCAGGTATCAGAACATTACGTACTACAGAAGAACATCAGAGCACCTACATGAACTTACTGCCATGAAACCCAAGAAGCAGCAAAGCGCACAAAGCTTTTAATAGACAAGAACCACAACAAAAAAGCTCACCTTAAACCTGGTACGCTGACCAGCACGGGTCTGCTTCTGGACTGGCATGATCTTCAGCACCTCGTCTTTCAGAGAAGACCCCAGGAAGAAATCGATGATCTCAGACTCCTGCAGGATTCAGGGATTTAATCACACACAGCCATGCTTCTCAAACAAGGTACAAGGAACTAGCAAGGCTCCTCACTGCGGTCCTGTACAGTATTACGTGAATAAACAGTATTACGTGAAAGTATTTTAACCAGTAGGCAATTGAATATTTAATTTTGCAAGTATAACCTCACTCTTTCTTGCAAGGCAATCAAGCTGACACTGCTCCTCCACCCCTGAGCACAGCTATTACTTTACATCAGAGCACGCTTAACCTGAGCTTCCTAAACAACAGCTCACAGCATCGCTAAGGGTGGAACAGACCTCTGAGACATCGAGTCCCACTGCCACACCGCCCCCACTACCCACACCCCCAAGTGCAGCAATTAACACGGCTCAATTAACCCCCTACGTGCCGCCCCGCAGAGCCTCACCTTGATGGGAAGCGAGAAGAGGTAGATCTCCTCCAGCGATTTGATCTTCATGTCCTTCACCAGGCGGCCGAGCTTGGTGACGGGGATCCACTGCGGAAGGGACCGGCGGGGGGGTCAGCGGCAGCCGCGGGCCCAGCCCCTCCACACGGCGGCCCAGGCCCAGCCGCGGTGCCCCCCACCCCCGGCACCATTTACCTCCTTATCCTCCGCTTTGCCTCCTCGGGCCCCGCGGCCTCTCCCCCGGCCCCTCCCGCGGCCGCGCCCGCGGCCCCGCAGCCCGGTCCCGAAGCCGCCGCGGAAGCCCCCTCGGGCGGCTCCTGCCCCTCCCGCAGCACCGGCGTCGTCCGCCATTTGCTGCAGCGAAGAGAGAGGAGCGTTAAGCGAGGCAGCGTCACTCCCGACGGGAAACGGCCACACGGCGCGGCGACAAAGCCCGGCCGGGACCCATCCGGCCCGGCACAGCCGTCCCCGCGCCGCGGGCGGCTCCGATGGGCGCGGATGGAGCGGAGGCCCCGCACGGGCCGCACCCCGCCATGCCCACTTACGTGATCTCAAAGTAGAAGGCCGCGGCTTGCCGCCGCTCGGTATTTATAGGCAACAAGATCTCACGAGAACACCGCCGTGCCAACCCCGCGCGCTGAATGCAAAATACGCTGCGGCAGAGGGTGGCGCCACAAAACCACTTATACAGGGTGCGGGGCGGGGGGGCCCGAAGGGAGCCGTGCGCATGTGTCCCTCTGACCATGCGTAGAACTCGCTATAAAGGCGCGCGCACGCGGCCTCCTCAGTCTGTGAAGTGATGGGGGTAGGTGAGGGGTGGGTGTCTTTTGTGTGGGGCGGGCAAGTTTGTTATGCAAGTTCATTACTTTACTCGTTTAATTAGAGCTTTTAAGCTCTCTTGGTGGATCTTTTTGCGTTATATTCTGGGAGGGTGCGGAAGAGCGGCCGTTGGGAGGAGGCGTTTGGCACAGTCTGAAAATCACCTGCGGCCTCGCGTGGCCCCCGGTGAGGTCACCGTGCCCACAGCAGCGGGAGCACCAAGCTTACTGCCCGCCGCGCTGTGCGGGCGGTGAAATCCGTGCTCCCACAGCTCCTGTGGGGCCTGGGGTGGGCGGTGGCGGCTGCGTGTCTGTGTCTGAGCCCTGTCTGTGCCCACAGGTGCCCCGGAGATGCACTCGGAGAGCCGAAGGGAGCGCCTTTATGGGGCGTGTTTACAGCTGGAGCGCTTCGGAGTCGCTCAGAAGCGTTATGGAAGGATGTATGTACGGATGGAGTTGTGTATTTTCAATAAAAGCTTCATTACTTGAGAGTTCATCTGAGTCTTGGTGTTTATATGTTCATTTAAAAGCCACCTGGGGCTCGAAGGGTGTGGGTTTGCTGTCGGAGATCTCCCTGGGACAGCGGGAGGCCGCTCCCCGCCGTGCTGCCTCTGCCAGCGGCCGCTCTGCGCCCACACGTGACATGGCGCCGGCGGCTTCCCCTGCCCGGATGTGCGTCCCTGGTGTGCGCCGGAAGTGCTGCCCCGCTCCGGAAGCGTCCTGCACGCGGAGCCATGGCGGCGGGCAGCGCGGTGCGCTTCAAGAGCAAGTGAGCGTGGCGGGGCTTGGGGTGCGCTCAGGAGCAGCTGAGCCGAGGAGCTGCGCTTTAAAACGGTCTCTTCACGCGTGTCTTTTTTCTTCCTTTAGCTATGCTGTGTCGAGGAGGATCGAACCGTTCTACAAAGGGGGGCGGGTGCAGGTAATGGTCGCTTTCCCGCAGTCGAGCTCCGGGCTGTGCCCCCCGCGGCCCCGCTCAGCTCTCTGTCTCCTCCAGATAAGCCGCGATGGGAAGTTCATGTTCTGCCCTTGCGGGACCAAGCTGAGCGTCATCGATGTCGAAACGGGTGCTCTGCTGCACAGCCTTGAGCAGGTGAGGGGCGGCGGAGCTGGGGGCGTTCCCGGGGCTCCTGGAGCTGAGGTGGAGCTGGAGGGGCTGAGAGCTGTGGAGCTGGGGTGATTGCAATGCCCATAAGGACAGCTGGAAGCTGCTGTGTGTGCTCACAGATGTGAGAGGATCCATTCCTGTGCGGGCACAGAGCCCTGACACGTGGTGTCCAGAGATGGGAGGGTTCCTTCCATGGAGATACCAAACCCCCAGGTGTATTCCTGTGCCCCTGCTCTGGGACTGGGAGAGATCCAGAGGTCCTCCCCAGCCTCCACCCCTCAGTTCTGGGGTGCTGCTTGTGTCAGCACCACCTGTGGGGAAGGGAGGCCGGGGAGCGTTCAGGAGCGCTGTGTGGATGACTTAACTGGTTGTTCTCATCTCGTTCCTCAAGGATGACCAAGAGGATATCTCTTCGTTTGTTCTCAGCCCTGATGATGAGGTATGTGTCGGGCTGCTTTTGCTTTGTTTTTAATTCCTGGGCCTTCTGGTAAAGCTGGTGAAGACTGAAAGATGTTTGTAGCCTTAGATCGCTCTGGAGTCTGTCTTTCCTTCTGGGTTCAAGTCAGGTCTAGGAACCATCGCTGTCTTTTCTGTCATTAGTCACAAGTAAATGATGCATCTGGGGACAGGAATGTTTTAATCTATTCTGTGTAGATGCGGAGACTCCATTAGTTGATGTTTCATTTAAATCCGGAGTTTTTTCTGGCTGCTTTCATGCATCCATGTGCATGCTGGAGCTCTGCAGGACAGGGCTCCTGGTTTGCTGTTGATTCTGATGTTTGTCTCCTCCTAGAGGAGGTTTTTGTGCACGTTTGTTAAACGTTTGGTGTAAATCCTGATGTGCTTTGGAATTCGTGGTTGTCTCATGAACTAATTAATGCTCAGACACAGAGGTTCAAGAAGTTGTAGCAACGAATATTTCTGTTCTGTGTGCGTGGGTACTGAAGGGAATGGCAGCCTGACTAATAGCTGCTCTTGCTTTCCTTTGCCTTGCTGTTACATAGACCCTCGTGACAGGCAGCCGAGCCCTGCTGCTGAAGCAGTGGAGCTGGCGAGAGAACAAGTGTGTGCGCACGTGGAAAGCCGTGCACGTAGCGCCGGTGGCTGCCATGGCCTTTGACTCCACTTCAACGTTGTTAGCCACAGGTACGGCCCCATTTCAGCCCAGCTCAGTGCAGTTAGGTGCTGATCCAAACAAAATTGTAAGTTATGCATATGTAGCGTGAGTTATTGATGCAGTAACAAACACTTTTCCTATGTTTCAAAGTACGCTTAGTAAAGTGCTGGTAAACGTTGGGCATCTATGAGACAGCGTGCCTTAGTTAATTTCAGTGGGGCTCTTTGGAGCTGGAGGACAGAAATGAACTCAATGTATTAATATTGCTTAAAGCTTCTTGTCTGTGTGAATGGTCAGGTTTTGTCTGGCTCTCTGGATGCGTGAAGTGCTCCTTGAACTTCTCTTGGTGTGGGTGGCTGTTACTGGATCCATGTTTGTTTCTTCTGCTTTTGCAACCCATGAAATCTTACAGCTGCTGCTATGCTGGACCTCCTTGGTGTCTGTTCTTCGTTCTTACGTGCTCTTCTTTTCCAAGGTGGCTGTGACAGCACCATTAAGATCTGGGATATGATCAAGCAGTACTGCACACACAACCTGAAAGGATCTTCAGGAGTTGTACAGTAAGGACACGTCATGTTTATCAGTCACTGGTATTAGTGTGATGCCTTGATGCTGGACTTGGTGTGAAATGTCTTTGAGTTAATGCAATGTAAAGGACTACTCAGACCAGGTTCTGTCCCAGTTCTATGATTTTTGAGATGTCTAATGAAGAAGCAGGACTGTAACCAACTTTAGTCCAGAGTGGAAACAGTTGGATCAATTCTTAAGTTGTATGTCTGTGCTTGCTAACTGATGTACTTCAAGAATGCGTAAGACTAGCAAAGGTCAGTTTTAAATTTTGCTGGCGGGTGGAAGAGGAATGAAATCCTGCAAAGAAAACCCTAGTGTGAACTCAGGCCAATTGGTCTGTCAAGTTCTTTGCGTAGAATGCAGTTTTATATAAGTATTAGACTAACACAGAGAGTGCCAGACAGTTTATTCCTGTTCCATTCAAGTGTGTTTCCTCTCTAGCCTTGTTGAGTTCCATCCTGATATCTCCCGTCTGCAACTCCTCTCCTCCTCAATGGACTACAAAATCCGAATCTGGGACCTGAATTCCAGCAAGTGTGTGGCTGTGCTGGATGGCCACTTCAGTGCTGTCACCTCCCTGGCATTCGCTGCAGATGGAAACACACTCATTAGGTAAGAATACGTGGAGGCTTAGTTTTCTCATTTACCCTCCTCTTGGCAGAGATGGGATGCTTGAGTGAGGGCTGGGAAGTTTGTCCTGTGGGGGTAAGGGCTGCTGGAAGCGTTCAGTCTCAGCCTGACAATGCAAGCCAAGTCACTGAGGGTCTCAGCAGACGTGACTCTGGCACTGTGCTGTGCTGCCAGCTGGAAGGCTGGTGCCTTCTTTCATTATGGACCTTTGCAGAGAGGCGTTGAGCTCCCCCAGTTCCAAATTTTAATTCAGAAATGGAGTTGAATGTTTTTTTTTTTTCAACTTGCAGTTCTGGCCGAGATAAAATCTGCATGGTGTGGAACCTGAAAACCAGAGAAAGTAAACGAACTGTCCCTATCTACGAGGTGAAACTGCATTTCCTTTATTCCTTTGGGATCCTTTGTAGGTCACAGTTCTCTTTTCAGGTTTCTATATATATATAAATATAATACGGGTTTCTGTATATTGTGATATGAGACTTCTCTGCTTTGTAATTTCCAGAGGTCTTAAAACTGTCTGTAGCTGTTTGTTCTCTTTCTGTCCTTGCTTGGTGTGGTTGTGCCTGAGCAGGCTGAAGAACCATGTGCCAGCAATGCCACAGTTCTGGAGAAGGAGGGACAGTCACTAGAAAACTTTTTGTTCTTGCATTGTATCTGCCTGCCTTTCCTGGGCAGCTGTGTAGTGTGGGGCAGTGGAGTGTGGTGTGTGTGTTCCTGTTGGCACTGGTGGGCTGTTAACACAGCTGCTTGCTGAAATGGGACTCCAGTCCTTTGTGCTAAGCTGGTGTTTGTCAACTCCCGCACAGAGTGTGGAAGCTGCTGTCTTGCTACCTGAGCAAGGAGACTTCTCTCAGCTGGGTGTGAAGAAACAAGGGCTGCACTTCATCACAGCTGGCAGCAAAGGTGAGTGTCCTGTCATACCATTGCTGGATTTAGAGGCTGAGGAAGGACTGTGCTTAGGACATGACATGGCTGTTATTCCTGGGTTGTGTGTTATTTGTGTGGCAGAAGCACTGGGCTGAACTCCTGGGGGATGGAGAGCAGAGCCTTCTGATTTCCTCCAATAACAGTGAATAAGAATGTCTGATCAGGCCTGCTGTGGAGTTTTATCTATTCATATTTTCAAACTTTTTTTTTCCTTCTTGAGACAGAAAAAAAAAAAAGCTTTGTGGCCCCTACACATAGCATTGTAACTGGATCTCTCAGCAATCCTGCCTTAAAGCTGCGTAGCTTTTCCCAGCAGACAAGGCCAAGGGCTGTTGCTTGGACAATCACTGTCTAAAACAGTGGCTCTGATGTAACTTATGTCATTTGCTAGGTGTCCTGAAAATCTGGGATGTGGCCACAGCTGCTTGTGTGTATACCCAGCCTGTGCCCTTTGAGCCTGTGGAGTCCAAGGAGGAGGCCAGCGAGCGCAGCCTGACCCACTGCATGCTTGTGCCTGAGAGAAACGAGATTGTCACGGTGTCTGTGGAACACAACATTGTTTTATATGATGCTCAGACTCTTCAGCTCAGGAAGCAGGTAACAGCCCTCAGCCTCCCTTTTGCTCTTTTTATCCATATTTTAGGGTCAGCACTGCTTCTGGTGAAAGCTTTGTCCAGGGGTTCCCTTTTCTCATATTGTTCTTGAACTGTTCCTTGGTTACAAGCCAGAAAGCCAGTTTCACTTGAGGGGTGGTTTGGAAGGATGTTGCACAAGTGAAGCCAAATTGAAAGCAGAACAGGCCCAGCCAGAAATCCCCTCTGCGTTCCAGCAGAACACAAATGTCTTGACAAGATTTTTGCATGCAGTATTAAGTGAAAAATAATGGAAACACAGCCACTAAGCATGGTACCATGTGGTACTTCTCTAAACAGCTGCCTGCTGCTTGTTAAACTGTTTCTGTTTCTGCCATCCCCAGCTTGCAGGTTACAATGATGAGGTTCTGGATGTGAAGTTCCTTGGGCCTGGTGATTCTCACATTGTTGTGGCTACCAACAGCCCTCAGCTGAAAGTGTTTGAACTGTCAACATCTCACTGTCAGATCCTCTATGGTCACACAGGTGTGTGTGGTCAGCTCGGTGGGTGGGTGGAAGATGTGAAAAAGGCTAGGAAAAGAAATACTTTCACAACTCTTATGTGGGGAATGGAGTCCTTGAGTTCTGGAGCAGCATTGCAATATTTCTTAGAGTTTTGCAGTGAAAGTATTTATGCAATCCTGATTTTTGCAAACACTAGTTTTCTTTGTCCAGGTCTGTTAGTTCAGGCCCTCTCACTAGCAGTGAGATCGCTTGAAATAGGAGCTGAAGATGTGGGTATAGGAGTGCTAGTGCTAGCTCTGAATGCCATTTTGTGGCTGCAGGGGGCAGACCTGCCATAAGCAACCTGTCACTTCATGTGTGGGTATGTTCCTGAGTCTCTAAAACCTGTCCCCAGATTATTAAGCTTTGGACTCCATACTAATTAATGCATTTCTGTTGTCTGATTTCAGTATTCCTTTGCATCCAGCTGTTTTTTCTTCCTCTGTTTAGAAACGATTCTTGCTTTGGATGTCTTCAGAAAAGGCCTGATGTTTGTAAGCTGTGCTAAGGTGCGTGGGCCTTCTCCTTCATGGAATGAAACTCTTCGTTGCTAATGACCTTTATGGGTAGAGTTGTGTTCCTTTATGGTGATCCAGAAAGGGCTTTTGTTGAGATTAGCATTTCTGACTGCTACATCCCCAAAATACAAGGTTCTGCCATAATACAAGATTCTGCCATTGTTCCTTTTTAACATTGCTTCCTTGTTCTGATGAATGCAGTCAGAGATCCAGGCTTAAAAACCATTGAGTAACCAGGCATATGGATATAGTAAGTGGTGGAGGACTGCTCACTCTTCTATTCTCTCCTGTTACAGGACAAAAGCATTCGAGTGTGGCGGATGAACAAAGATGGAAGGGTGGTCTGCGTGGCCCAAGGATTGGGGCATGCACATGGTGTAGGTGCTGTCTCTTGCTCAAGGTAATTTAAAAAAAAAAAAAAAAAACCCAAGGATTTAACTTTGCAAGTATGAGTCATGGCTGCTTTGCTGATCCTCAGTGGATGTTTTGCTGAATGTCTGCTTCTGAGCAATATCGTTTGTCATGTTTGGTTTCAGCTTGTCACAGCGCTCTTGAGTTTGAAGGAAGAATGGTTTTTTGGATGCGCATTTGTCTATCCATAAGTTGTCAGCCCCATTTGCCTTAAAGAGCAGCAGCTGCATAAGTTGCCAGAAGCAGCTCAAGTGATTTGGAGAGAAGGATTGGGGAATGCACGGAATGTGTCTCTGAAGGTGCTTGCTTGAACAGCTTATCTGTTTATCAGCTCTTCTACTTCTTTTGTGCTCCCTGACAGTCTGGAGGCCCAACTTGCTTGTTCAAAAGACACTGTACTTTAATGTGTAAATGAAGAGAGCTAGCAGTTCTTGGCTAATGTCTGAATTGCTGGAGGCTATCCCAGGAATTTAAGTAAAATGGGAGACAACTTGCTAGTGTCACAGCAGAGTGACTGAGTGTGTGTAGATCCCAGCAGGGGAGAAGGCCTTTGTTCTGTGCAGTGGAAACCACTGTTTTTGCTTCCTTACACTTGAAGTGTTTTTTTCCCTTTCAGGCTGAAGGAAAGCTTTATAGTGACCAGCAGCCAGGACTGCACAATAAAGGTGTGGAATATCCCGGAATCTCTCACTTCCAAAGCAAAAGCAGCCTTAATGTCCAGTCCAGAAATCCTTCATGCACAAGTGACTGAGAGGGGTCATGACAAGGTAAAACTCTCACCTGATGTGAGACCCTATCTTCAGTATTTACATCCTTTCCTGTTTTATACCCTGCATTTACTGGCTGTCTGACAGCAAAAGCAAAGATTAAGCGGTTTTGCACTGTTGGTATTTGTGTGACTTTTCTAGGACATAAACAGTGTGGCGGTTTCTCCAAATGACAAGCTCATTGCCACGGGCTCACAGGATCGCCTGGCCAAGCTGTGGTCCCGTTCTGATTGCTCTTTGCTGGGTGTCTTCACTGGACATAAGCGTGGAATCTGGTGTGTGCAGTTCTCCCCAGTGGATCAGATTTTGGCCACCTCTTCAGCAGATGGAACCCTAAAGCTTTGGGGTCTTCAGGACTTCAGCTGTTTGAAGGTAATGAGAACTCAGGCTGCCCTTTGCTCTAGGCAGCTCTTGCATGCAACAGAGATGGAGTAAGGCTGCTTCCAAAACAAATGTGCCTTCCTATCTAGGCTTTGGGAGTAAATATTTCCTTGAAAGGGGACCTTCTTGGAAGGCCTGGCAGCAACTCTTAAGATTTCAGAGCTTCCTTTTTGTTTTCCAGACCTTCGAAGGTCATGATGCCTCTGTACTGAAGATCATTTTTGTAAGCCGAGGAACACAGCTGCTCAGCAGGTATTTGCTTCCACCAGCAGCCTCAAGATGCCAAAATTCATCAGAAAACATAGCTGACATGAGAAGCAAGATAGTCTTGTGCAGTGGATTTCTTTTTAGAAAGATGGATAGGAAGGTGCTATGTTTATGCCAAGCTTGCAGCAGAGACGTAATTTATTTTCCTCTCCTCCAGTCACACTATTGATTCCAGTTAGCTCCACTGATGTATTCTGCTCATATTTGATAGGCATTAGAATGGAACAAGCTTAGTCAGTCTTTCAGGTGGGGCAGAGCAAGAATGGATCTGTCCAGTGATTTTCTGAGTTAAGTCTGTTGTGTTTTTCTCTTCCAAAAGTGGTTCTGATGGTCTCTTAAAACTCTGGACAATTAAAACAAATGAGTGTGTAAAAACATTAGATGGGCATGAAGATAAAATCTGGGGTCTTCACGCTAACAAGCAAGATGACATGGTTGTGACTGCATCCAGTGACTCCTCCATCACGCTGTGGAAGGTACAGTGCAGGGTCTTCTTGTTTCCTCTCTGGGTTCATGAGCAGAATGCAGTTGCAGAGGTCAGTGTCTCAGTGGTTTGTTCTGCGCTGTGCCAGCATGGCACATGCTGTTCTCATTTTCTGCACCTCACAGTTGTATCGGTAAGGCATAGCTTGGATTTCTTGGTTTGGTTTGGTTTTGGGTTTTTTGGCCACGCTGCATTTCCCCAGTTGATGCTATAAAAGGAACAGGAGTTGGTCTTGAAGTGGCCTGCCAAGCACTGCTGTTCTTGAGAGGGCTTGGAGGGAAATTGTGACTTGCTGGATTTAACACTTAAATTACTTGGCCTAGAGATCTTGCTGCAGCAAATGATCTTCTGATTAGTTGATGGCTGAATAAAAATTCTTCCATATTAAAGCAGGATTTGACAAAGTTATATCCTGGTTTGTTATAGGATGTCACTGAGATCGAACAGGAAGAGGCGCAAGCTAAGCAGGAGGAGCAGATTATGAAGTAAGTTGGCCCTGGGCAGCAGTGGGCTGCGAAAGGTGAATTGTATGGTGAAACTGTCCACACCTAGAGCCATCCAGCTCCCCCTAATCTGGAGGCTATGTCACTTAGCTGTTTAGATACTGCCAAGGCACAAGTAGACTTTTCTACTTTGTAGAAGTTCAGTTCCTGCAAATCTTTGCTATAATATTGCCAGCTTGATAATGGATTAGATTTATGTTTATATGCTACTAAGATGAGTCATGTCAAACCACTGAAGCCTGCTTTTGTTTTGTCCTGCTTCAGCCAGCACTGAATAATTCAGAGATTGCTTGAATTTGCCAAGGTCATTATCTCCACAATGAAAGCACTGAGCCATTCTCTGGCAAGCAGCATTAACTTCATGGCATTACACCTCTGTACACCGACTGCCAAATCCATTAATTTCCATACATAATCCTGTTCCACTGACCAAAAATGTCTCATGCTCTTGATTCCAATTTGTTTTCCAGAGAGCAAGAGCTTTCTAACCTGCTTCATGAAAAAAGATACCTCAAAGCATTAGGTTTGGCAATCTCTCTGGATCGTCCACACACAGTGTTGATGGTTGTTAAAGGTGAGTTCATGTTACACTTATGTTACTCAAGTTTTTTTCTGCTCTCTGCTTTCCGGAACATCTCTTCCAGGTAGACACAGGCTATAGTCTGATGTCTTTAATAAACTCAATTACTCAAGTCAAATTGTCTCAAAACCTCTATTTTGCCCTTTTCTTATCAATCCCATTTTCCTAAGTGAAAAAATCACAGCTGATGACAAGTGGTCTCCCTGCTCTTAGCCCATGGGTGTGTTTTGTAGGATTGAGATCAGATATTGAAATGCTGAGAGGTTTGGAGCTGCCACAAGGGATGTTTTCCACAATCCTCAGTGTAGGAGGAAGACATGAATCTTGCTCTTTATTTTTTTTTTCTTCCCCTAAATCTTCATTTCTTCTTGCAGCCATCCTCAAGGAAAGTGATGGGAGAAAGCACTTGGAAGAGAACATAGCTCGATTGCGGAAGGATCAGAAAGGTTTGTTAAATATGGTTTAAATGCTAAAAGCTTTCAGATTTGGGCCTTGTTTTCTCACGTGAAATTAAAGGGAGAGATGTGTAGGAGCTGAACTGCTTTGAGACAGAAGAAGTGCTTTCTAACTTGGAGTTTTCTGCATGGCCAATGTGTACAAATGTCCTTCTTCCCTAGAGGCGGTATTAACATTCTTGGTGACATGGAACACAAACTCTCGGAACTGCCACGAGGCTCAAGCTGTCATTGAAACCCTCCTGAAGCATGAAGCACCAGACAGCCTCCTGCAGTACTCGGGCATTAAATCTGCTGTGGAGTCCCTGCTGCCTTACACTGGTGAGTGATGCTGCAGGAATGGTTAATCCAAGCTAGAGCTGTTGAGAAGTGTCTGTGGTGATGTCCTGTGGAACTTTGTTGTACACAGTCTCAGCTGCCCTCTGCTCCTTTGAGATCTGACCTCTCTGCTTCGTGCTCTGGGTGCCCAGAGAAGTTGTGGATCTCTCACCCCTGAAAGTGCTCAATGCCAGGTTGTATGGGGCTGTGAGCAATCCGGTCTAGTGGAAGGTGTCCCTGCCTGTGGCACTGCTGTTGGAAGTAGACAAACTCGAGTTTGTTCCAGCTCATGCCATTCCATGATCCTGGTGTTAGGTGATTTAGTGCTTCCTGGCCTCTCTTTACCAGCTTGGACAAAGAGTTTTCACAGCCTGTGCCTCTGAGGTCTTCTCATGTTGTGAATGCTCCCTGCCTGCTTTCTTCTAAACAGAAGAGGGACATTTTGTACCCATTTCTGGTAAACTTCCCTTCTTTTGATATCTACCATCAGGTTTGTTGTTTTTTTTTTTTTTGCAGAGCGCCACTTCCAGAGACTGAGCCGATTACTGCAGGCCTCCATGTTCATTGACTTCATGTGGCAAAACATGAAGCTGTCCGATGCACCACAGCAGGAAGATGTGACTTTGTGACCCTTCCCCACCAGCTGCTGTTTCCTGATGGGAGTCTGAGCTGCCTTCCCACCAGATGCAGCAACTGAAACATTCCCATATTTTATAATAAATTTTTCTACAGATGAAATTTCTAATACAAGTCCACCATTCAGACTGCTTGGGGCTTGATGAGAGGAAAGGGTTATTCCTTTGGGCAAGCTGTAGCATAACTCCAATTTGAAGGCTATGGAGTTGGGAGATACGATACAATGTGGCCGGTAGTAAATCCCAAAGTCCAGCTGAGTGGTGTGTATAGATCAGTGTTGTGTAAGCATTGAACATTCTCTTTACTTGAGCAAAACACAGCCTGGGCCAAGGCAGGTCTCTCACCATTGCCTGCCCCAAATGCCAGCGCTTGGCATGGTTGGAGAATTAAAATCAAGACTTTGAAGTATATAAACAACACAGTCTTCCTCAATATTTATATGCATTTTATTTCAAAGACAAATGTATAAAACTTAGAACAATACAAATACCTTGCATGTTAGTTAAATGTTTACTTAAAAAAAGAAATAGATACTTGGGAGGCTAAGATTAAAGGTAACAATCAATATTAAAGTCCTAGGTTTTCCTATAACTTTTCTCTAACTCAGTTTTAGCAAATGAGTTTGGACATGGAAGTACTGTAGATTTCAGTAACTATCAGACCCCTTCCTTAAGTTTTGCTCATAAATATGAGCTCTGGCCTCAGTAACCCTACCCAGCCAGCAAACTGGACTGTGGCCATTTTTGTTTCTGTGCCTGCAGGATGTCACTAGGGCAAGGCAAGAGATGAAATTCCCAGGCACTACAGCTGTTTTTTTCTTGTCCTCTCAGCCATTCAAAGGATCCAGCCAATTCACAGATCCATTTGATGGCCTGTTCTCTACCACCCATGTTCATTTAACCTTAAAGTAAAAAATTAAATAGAAGTTAAAAAAAAATCCAAGGATTGATGATATTCACATGACTGTAGCTAAGGGTTTCTCCAGCACTCTGTTATGTAGCCACAGTGTGGGGATTAATGCAGGAAAACTGATATTTTTACAAACCACACTGCTGGATAAATGCATGCCTGAGGGAGAAAACTGAATCCTAAGTGACCTAAGTTAATGGAGCTGCTGGATCTTACTGTGGCTATGTTAGTAACAGTGGTGTACCCTGGGGTTAGACCATGAAATCCTGTCCCCTAACTCCAGCAGAGCTCTCTGGCCTTCCTGTGCATGCTATAGCATTAACCCAGCAAACCAACGTCTGCAAGCCTTGAAGGAGGGCTACTGGGCGAGGTGTGGGGCCCTAAAGAGCACTGGTGGGGGGACACAGGGCCTGGAGGGGCGGCCGGGCAGCTGACTGCTGCAGGGCTCGCTTTGTCACCGTGCTGCACTTCTGGAGGATCTCATGGGCTGAGGGGCGCACAGGCACCTTGGGAATGCTGGTGGGCATGTCTGGGTCAGCGAGGGAGCTCAGGTCAGCAGCAGATGGCTCTACAAAGCCTGAGTCGTTCCTGTCCTCGTGGGTGAGGCGTGGAGATTTGCTGTGCACAGCTGAGGCATGCCCTAGGCCAGGGCTTGTGACCTGTTCCACTTCAGGCAGAGACCTGGACAAGTCAGGCTTCCAGCTCAGCATGTGGCCTGGCTCGCTGCCTGAGCTGAGGGAGGAGCTGTCTGTCTCCAGGTCAGGTGTGGAGGTAGCCCTGGGCAGAGATTGTGATCTGCCCCTCGAGGAGCCCACCTCCTCATCATCGCTGCAGGCTCCTGAGGTGTGATCCCTCCCTGCCTCCCCCAGGGGCTGAGGAGTCAGCAGGGAGGAGCAGAGATTTGGAGTGGAGGCATGGAGCCCTCCGTTCACCATGGTGTGCAGCCTGTGGTGAGGGTTCCTGTAGGCCTGGAGGCACATGGAGGGCATGTAGCCGGTGCGCCCATTGTAGCTAAGGAGGAAGGGGGAAACCAACACTGAACTGAAGGGCTCTTCTCATGGCATAGACCAAGGGGAGGGAGTAGGTGAGGATTCAGCCCGTGCTGCATACAGGGTGCAAGGAAGGGGAAAGCATCCATCTAAAACCACCTTCAGAAAGAGAAGCCTCCTTACCGGATCAGCCACCAGCCATTGTCAGATCTCCTGACCACCTCCACCACAACGCCGTTGTTCAGGGAGAGCTCATCTGCCTTCTGTGACTCATAGGCCTGCATGACGAAGTAGAGGCTGCCTGGAGGGAGAAGGAAAGGCCCTGTTGCCTTCTGGAGGAGAAACCGGGCCAGAACTTTGCCCATCTGCACAGCCCCAGGCCTAGGGAGGCTTTTCAGAACCTGTTTTACAAAGGAGGAGTGCAGTGTGGTCCTGAACCCTGAGCTGCTGTTTGAGTCCCAGGAGCATAAGCAGACTTACCCTCCTCATCTGAGCTCAGGACATTCTGGGTGTCCTTGTGGGCGTCAATCTCTTCCAGGTAGGAGGCTGGGAACCAGGCTATCTGCTTGTCTGAATTTTCCACCAGCCACCACCCTGCAGCAAACAGCAGAAGAAAGTTTGTAACAGCCTGCAAGAGGCAGAGGTGATCATAAAATCCCAGTGTAGGGGCAGCCATAGCCATAGACAGAAGTTCTGCAGTGCTGATGCTCTGGCAGAGATCCATCTAGACAAGTGTGCACCACACAAGTGTGTTGGGGTCCACAAAACAAAGTGTGAAAAGCTTTCTGCTGGGAATAAGGCCCCAAGTCTCAGCTCACACTCCTGCCTCCCTCAATAAGAAAAGGCCAGACCACTTGTTTCCTCCTGTCTAAATCCAGGTAAGCACCCCACATGCACTAACATCCCTATATACTCGTTGCTACAGCTCCAGCATTTGCCAAGCCTTAAATCAATTTAGAAATCTCACAGCATCCATCCCCAAAACAGACGAGTCCTTATCAAACCTACCAGTCATGTCCTTGAGTAACACTTCAACAATTTCCTTCTTAGTGACTTTGAAATTCTTGTTCTTTGTGTCTTTGGTTTCAAAGGTTTCGATGCATCTGTAGCTCTGAGATGCCTGGGGGTATGTAATGGAGAGCTCCTGCTGCGCCTGCTTTTTCTTTTCCCCTCCAATTTCTGATGGCATGATCACAACACTGAAAAGCAAAGTTTAATGTTGGTTTACTGAAACTCCCATGAAAGGTTGCCTATTATTAATTTCAGTAAAATCATGTCTATTTAGTAGGCTTAAAAAAGCTTAGGCATCAAAACCAGCATATACATTAAAGCTTTCAGTAGAATATCCCTGCTCTGCTGCCTCGAAACATAACTGATGCTTCTCTTCATATTCTATAACATTTCTGTTTCATGAAGAGATACGCAAACAAAAAAATATAAATACAATTTCACACCTGTCTTCAGGAAAACAAGGATCTAGGTCTTGGGTTTGTGCCTTGAAAAACTGAATCACATCTTCACCCTGGGAGATTTTAGCATCCATTTTCAGCAGTTTCTGCGCATAAGTTTCCAGCAATTTCAGTCTCTCCAGGGATCTGTTCATCTTCCCACTCTTCTTCTGCTTCCCATTTGCATCTTTAAAATAAAAAGAGCAAAGCTGATGCAAGACAATAGCAGATCTGGATCAGAGCAGCAAGTGCACTTATCTACAAAACAAAGTGTTTCTGGGTTATTTGAAGTCAATGATGGACTGAAGTGCATTGATGTAACCCAGCTGTACCATGCCAGGGTGGAAGCTCTCTGCTGACCCACCCACAGGGAGGTCAGACTCAGTGACAAAATTCTACATCATCCATTACAACTGTTCCCAACAGCTCTGTTTGTTTGTTGCTCCATCAATGATTTCTCCTCCTTACCTTTAAATCTGGGTATAGTCCGGTCAGATCTCTTCAGCAATCCACTCTCAATGGGGAATTTTCTCTTCAGTTCTTTCTAAATGAGAGACAAAGCAGTGAATGGTGATGCTCACAGCCCCAATACATGGCTGAGCAACTTCCTCCCTCCCCAGGGCATGGATATTTATTGTCAGGGAGATATTCACTCACATGGAATCTCTTGAATTCTTCAAATGTCCGATAGATGAGAATGTTGTTTTGATCTGACCAGGACACAAACATCATGTACTTCTGGAAAAATAAAAGCAAAAAGAAATGTGTTTTTATCATGATGTTCAGTATTGGATGCTTTCAAGCAAGGAGCATTTGCCAGGATCCACGGTTTAGTTTTCATTTGGAGCTGCCAGACCATCGCATAAAAAATGAAATTAAAAACTAAACCTACAAAAATGTTTCCTTAATTTTAGGGTCCCAAATGAGCAGTCAGTGTTAAAACCAGAAAGAAGGTCTGAAATTGTGAAGAGAAAAACAGCAGAGCCCAAGATAACCATTTTCTTAGGCGATGGATGGAGTCTAACAGACTCCTGTCCTAGATAATAATGCTCTAATTCCAATACTGAAGGAAAATAAGCACATGTACTCCTGCAAGAATAACCAAAGAGCTCTCTAGTTTCCTGATCTGTAAACAGTATTTAAGGGAAAAAAAAAAAAAACCAGGTTAAAATACCTTCTGCTTTCTGCACTGCATCAAGCCTACAGCCTTCACGTCCACGGGGAACCGGCTCATCTTCCCACACCTGCGTGTCCTGCAGCAAGGCAGCTGGAGGCTGAGCAGAGGCACAGCTCAGGCATGGCCTCCTGCAGCTTAAATATGCTGGGGCCAGAGGGAGGGCACGGGTGCTCGGGGCTGCGCTGCCTTCCCTGCTTCCTCCTCCGCCCAGCAGCTCGAGGAAAAACTCCGTAATTTTGCAAGCTATCACATACCTTTTCCCTACTCCCCTGCCTTTAATGTGCAAATACGGAGCGCACATGGTGGGGGCATAGTTCAGGAGCTGGGGAAAAGCGCCTTATCTTATCACATCCTTCGCAGGATAATGCCGGTAAGCGGCCCTTCCCTGCGGCCAGGCCGGTTTGTCATCCCTGGGTTTGTATCATCCCTACATTCGTATCATGGCTGGGTTTTTATCACCCCTGAGTTTATGCCATCCCTGGGTTCATATCATCCCTGTGCTCATAACATCCCTGGGCTTATCATCCCTGGGTGTCAGCGGAGCTCTCTGGGCAGCAGCAGCTGCTCGGCCAATGCAGCGTGTTTCCATTGATGGATGCTTTTCCAGCTCTGCTGCACCAACATCCTTATCAGAGCCGCCTGCAGCCCTAGCAGCTCGGGCTGCAATCACAGCCATCCCCAAAGCTGGGCACGGACAGGGCCGGTTGTAAAGCACAGATCAGGCAGGATTCATGCGTGTGCCAGCTGCTACAAATCTCTCTTCTTCACTGATTCTTCCCACGTAGTAAGTAAAAGGTAAAAGAAGTTCCTGTAGCCATATCAACATTTGAGTGCTCTCAGAAAGAGATGGGAGATGTTGATGCCAATGCTGCCACAACAGAGGATGAACACATCCCCAGGGGTATAACCGAAAAAATCCCAAAGCTTTTCATGTGTAAATATGCAATGGGGACTCAGCCTCAAGTACCTGGTGCTGGGTCCTGCATTAAGCCTGGGCATCCACCTCCGCTCGAGGCGATGAGCAGGGAGCTGGAAAACCCCATGTGGGAGACCCCCAGAGGCACTGCTCAGCCACAAAGGCCATCACTATGCAGCACAGCCTGCTCCGTGGGAAAAGCAGAGCAAGGAGATGGACTGGCTTCAGTGAAATGGCTCCTGGCTGCCCTAAGGCACTGCCTGGCCGGTAATCACAGCCCTGGAAAGCTGCCCTCTCCCTGAACTGCTGCCTGTGCTGAGCCCCAGGTTACGGCTTGTGGAGGGGCATCTGTGTGCTCCAGCCACCTCCCTGCCCTCTTTGATCAGGGCTGAATTGAATCATTATCATTATTGGAGACCAAATTGAGAGGCTCAGCCCTGCCCTCCCTTTCATTTTCCAATTACACAGAGCTTCTTAAAACCCTCAGCAACAGGTGCAGAAGACTTTTCATCTATCAAAAAAAAAAAAAAAAAGAAGAAGAAGAAGAAGAAAAAGCCAACACAATCCCATTGGGAAGCCAGACAAGATTACTTCTGAGCAACAAGAAAATACAGCAATTAGGGCTTTGGTTTCATGAAAACACATGAGGCTGCTCCTGCCCTGCAGGGTGGCAGCTGCTGGGGACAAAGGAGGTGTTTTGGTGCAGTATGATCTATTGCTGCTGGGTCCCCATTCTCCTTTGGGACGGAAAAGTCGTGCAGTGAGTGCTTCAGTCCCATGCACGCATTTGGTGGGAAAACCCCCTCCCTGCTTTTTTGGGGGCATTTCCTGGCTGACAAAGTGACACGGGGATTGTTGCACAAAGGTGGTGCAAGGCTGGCTTGCTGTGCTGGGATCAGATCCTCCAGCCCTGCTCACAGACGGTCCAGCAAAGGCACGTGCCATTAAACCTGGCTGCAGTTTGTGGAGAGAGAAGGAAATCCCTGCAGCCAGAGAGTTGGTTCTCTATGACCATTAGTATCTGGAAGCCACCAGTGGAGGTGGCAGCTCCTCCAGCAGCACAGCCACGCTCCCGGACGGGTCCACGCGCGCCGGTGCCATTACGTGGCCCTCAGAAAGAGCTGGAGCCACCTCTAAGCAAAGCTTATCGTGTTGGTGTCCTGCCCCAGAGCAAACACAAAGCACAATGTATTTCCAAGAATGTAAAGGTTTAGAAGTGTTTACCCTGAACCAAGAAAGCCAGAGACAATTGAAGTCTTCAGAAAATCTGAAACCTCGCTCTTTATAGACAAGGTGGCTGGAGGAAGTTCAGACATATTTTCATTCCATGTCTGTAAATACTGCAATTGCCAGTAAAACAAGAGTAGGAAATAGCCTTGTTTTTGACGATTCCAAAAGCTTTGCCATCTTTCAAGGTTCTCAGTGAAATCACGCAGAGGGGAGGCTCCAGGCAGTAATGAGACATAGACAACACCGTCAGATGTTCCAGCAGAAGGGTGACACTACGCAGAGGCCTGCTGCGATCCAGCCACGCTGCCAGGAGAGCTGATGTTCTGGGATGGACTGGTTGGTGAAAGGGATCTCAGAACAAAGCATGAGCAAAACCAGCACCCATGGTACTGCCCCAAAAGTGCCCCCAAATCACCCCTGTTTGCTGGGGCAGGTGGAGGATGGATCAGAAGAGGCTGTAACTCCACTTCTGTGTGGGCTCTTTTGGGCACACTTAAAAATCCAAGGCTGTTTCCCTGTCAGTAAGCCATGTTTACTTTGTGTCTTCCGCTGCATCCACATCATCCTGCCATAAATTGGTACCTGCTCCTGTGTAACTATTAACTGCAGCCAGGAGTGGTCTGCCAGGAAGAAGAGCACCGAGCGCTGCTGGGCACAGTGATTTCATCATCGGCGTACATTTACGCAGCTTTTGAGATACAGCCATTACTTTTTTTCTTTTTTTATAGGGTACAAAAGAGGTCATCAATAACAGGTAATATATAGCAGTGGATTGTCCAGCTTTGAGAATGCAGAGCACAAATATGGGTTTTTCTCTGTGATTACTTCTGTTCCTTGCTGGGAGTGACGCAGCTATGAGAGCTCAATCTTCTCCCCCCATCACCTTCAGGATCAAAACCTGCCCTTTGCTGCTCTTGAAGGTCACCTGCGATAGCACAGAACCTATCAGCACCTCTAATGAAAAGGCCAGCTGCTAAAAGCTGATTTTAAGAGTACAAAGAGGTTTTAGACTTCCATCAAATAGAGAAACAGACCCTGATTAAAAGAAAAAAAAAATCAAATGCTGGAGTTGACAAAAATATCCTTCACCTCACAAACAATAAGAAGTTGGACATTCACAAAGTCCAGGATGAGAGATTTTACAGTACTTAATCCAGAAGAAGGTATTTGATTTCCTCCTCCCTTGCGCAGCTGCTGCACAGAGTAAGGCATTTTTCAGTGGGCAGCTGAATCCAACTCAGAACACTTGGAGCGTGCACAGTGATGTGGCCCTTTGGCATCCCAGGGTGGCTGAACTTCAGGAGCTGCAGAAGGTGCTCGTCCACCCTCGGTGCCGGTGGTTCACCTCCTGGTAGAGGTACTTAATGATAACCAGCTGGGGCTTGAGCAGGAAGAGCTGTGATAATGGCCCTGCTGGCCCCCCATTAATATCCAGGAACAGCTGGAGGCAGATGCAGCATGGCTGCAGGACCTTTCTGTCCAGGTGACGAACTTGCAGTGTCTGCCCAGCACCAAGAATGCATTCTGCAGTACCCATAAGTGGAGGTTTCATTGGGAAACCTCAAACTGGGCTGATCTCCTGCCATGGGAGGGTGCCAGGGACACCCCTGTTGTTGTCCCCACACACTGGGGTCCAGTGTCGCTGGCAGCACAGCCCCAGGCCCAGCTGGTAAAAACCACTGCAGCACAGCAACCCCCAGACCCCCCACCCACCAACTGGGGGCGAAAGTAGAGAGCAGATTTGTTGGTTTTCTCTTCAATGCCCTTGGGACACAGCCACCGAGCCCAGGGGAGAAAGCAGCCTTTCTCCACAGCTGTGCTTGCAGCCCATAAAACACCCATCCTCAATGGGACATTCACCAAGCACCTGTTGCAACAATTTCACAGCTCCTTTGTAAAAGCTGCATGTTTTTCTAAGGTTATGCAAAGGGCAAAGGCATGATTCAAGAACAAAACTTCCAGGAAGGATGAGAATGAAACTTAAGCCCAGTGCAAGAGAAAGTTTCCTGCATCATTTCCTAGAGCAAAGAAACAAAAGGTGTTGGGTGAATGCTTTTTGTGGAAAGAGGCCAACACTGTGTGTGTGTGCTGGGACCTGCTGCACAGTGAGATGGAACCTGAAATCCTGCAGGGAACATCTTCAGGAACACAAACCAACAGGAAACCAAGCGAGGATCAGCGATGTGCAGAAATACTGTCTTCACGTGGGCAAAATCTATTCTTGCTTCACACTAAGTATGGCAAAATGCGGTCACAGACAACACCATTGTATTCCTCACAGATTAGTCAGAGAAATGCTCATCCTCCTGTTACCCTTTCCTCATTCCCCACCACCATCAACAAGAATATGCAAAGTGCCTTATCTCCCTGCAGTTGCCACCAGCACTGGTAGCCCAAGTTAACAACTCACCTATTTTAGACTGAAGACAACACCTTTGTGTTCCTATTCCCTTTCATAAAGCAGAGAAAACAATATTTAGTCCTCAGTCAACAACGTGGCAGAGAGAAGAGTCTCAGGAAAGGCCAACTGTTGCTTCAGTAATGTTTAATCCTCACGAGGCTTGAACTTTCCTTGTAATTGTTACACGAGGAAAATGTCTCCCTCCACCACCTGTTAAGGCTCACTGCTGTCCACTTGCTTTGACCTACTTCTGGAGAAAGGAATCACCCAGAAGTCAGGGAGAGCTGCAGAAGGGTGAGGAAGAAGACAGCACCCACAGGTACATCTGTTCTGCATGCTGCAAGCTATTTTAAAAGCACAGCCCCTGTCACAAAATGGTCATTAGTTTTAGGAGGCAGAAAGGGAGTCTCTGATAAGGAAGGGCCCTCAAAATCCACATGGGAATCAGCATGGTACCAGAGATTTATGTTTTTTTTTTTTTAATTAGCTCCAAATAGTGTGTTCTTGCTAAAACAAAGCGTGTTCAAGCTGTGTAGCCCAGCCCTGAGCTCTCCTGGCATTTGCAGATAGCAGCTGGAGCAACCTCCTCATGTCGACACCGAGAGCAATGCAAACTGTTTGCCAAAGATCTTGAGTTTTCTTCTCCTTCAAGAGCACAAAAGGAAAGTCCCCAATTTGCTTGTAGTTTTGCTCAGAATTCATGAATTAATTCCATGGAGAGCCTGGGATGGAGGAAACAAAGAATGGAGCACGACACAAAAGATTTGGAGGGACCAGCTGTACCGACTTTCATAAAATAATATAATTAAAAATAATAACTTATTTTTCTCCCTGTGCTTGCCCTTTGTAAACGTGTGTACAGCTACTTGTGAACCCTCATTTTCACCAGCACAAGGATCCATACACAAAAACTGCAAAAACTCAGTACAGACCCCCAAATTGAGCAAGGCGGAGTCCTTGTATACTCTGTGCACATTTTTACACCCCAGGAAATTCTGAAGAGATCTCAGTGATCCAGGACAGCCATGGTCAGGGACTGACATCTCTGGCAATGAGACATGAGGCATGGCAGTGGGCTCCTTCCTGCTAACAGGAGACGGGTTCCTGCCTTGTGAAACTTTGCAAGTGATGCATTTCTTGTGTACAAACAAAGCTGTTCAATAGAAGTGATTCATATACCTAAAAATATACGTTGTGTTTTTCTGCTGCTATTTCCTAGTTCACTGTGCCTTCTCAGTAAACTGTATGACTAATTCCTGAGGTTGTCTTTCTAACTGGTTGGCCTTGAGGCTCACATCCTTACCTGTGGGTGGATGTCAGATTCCTGGCAGGCTAACAGTTACATTCAACTGGAAGTATCTATCCAACCATCACAAAAACACAGCGACAATCCTGAGAGATACAGGGTAAGTCCTGAGAGGCACAGGGATGCCCAGAGCTATGTCTCCTCCCTGGAGATGTCCAAACCCACCAGGACATGGTGCTGGGCACCTGCTCTGGGTGGCCTTGCTGGAGCAGGGGGGAACCAGAGGGACCCAGAGGTGCCTCCAGGCTCAACCAGTCTGGGATTCTGTGAAAATTTTCCAAAGCACTCAAAATAAATTCATGAAAAGTCAATGACGTTTAGGTTCCCAAGTGAAGAAAAAGTCTTTGCAAATGTTATTCTTTGTTCTCTGGTCAAATTCTAGTGCCAGAGAGAAGAGCTTGCCGGCAGGCAGCCCGGGCTGGATGTTACCTTTCCACACAACTCTTGCATCCTAGAAAGTGAGCCACAAGGGCAGCAATAAGAGCTTTGTCCTCTCTCTGTTTATCACACCAGCTACCCACTTCTGCTTCCTTCCCCATGCACCTTCTGTCAGCTGCCAGTTCATGAGCCTTCAGTGAACACCAAGATAAGAGCAGAACATCAAACAGCAGTCTTCCTCTGAGAAACACAAACACACCCTCCACTTTTTCTCAAGCTCAGAGTTTACCAACGCTTCCTGGTAATTAGCGTCATTACAGCCCCTATTCCAGTCACAGACCGGGTGGCTGTTGGGAAGATGAACCTATCCTGCAGGCTTTGGTGAGCCACCTGCAGATACAATTACGTTAAGCAAAATACAGGTGTGCTGTTAGCAGAGCCTGCACCAGGCCACCGGCTGCCTGGACCCAGGCTGAGGACACCTCGGCTGGGCAGTGTGGGATGCTTCATCCGTGCTGCAGGAGACAGCTGCTTAGGAGAGGTTTTCACGGTGCTCACTTGGTGCCAGGCTTTATTACGTTGCCAGCTCCTAAATCTAAGGGCTGGGTGGGAAGATGCACCGCTGCAGCCTCACTGCTGAGATGCGACAAGTGTGGGCAAGGTCTGCACTAGGACTGGAAGCAGAGGTGTGTGGGAGTCCTCCAGAGTTCTCCTGGAGCTGAGCTGTGGCCCTGGGCTGGGTGCAGCCACCTTGGTCAGCCCAGGAGACACCCAGCAGAGCAGTGCAATGCCACCCAGCAGAAGGGGTCTCAAGGGGTCTGCAGGGCAGGGCAAGAGCTGGCCCAGCCACTGCACACAGGGAGTACAGCCAGACTGCACTTGGATTCAGCTGGAAACAGGAAAGTGGCTTTCCTACTGTGATTTGTGTATGAGCATCACAACATTTGTGCTCTTCTTGCTCCCTCTGACCAGAAAAGCGACAGGGAACAACACTGAGCACAAACCACACCTTAGGCAACAGCTTCTTTCCAGTTTATGAACTATTTGCTTTCAAATAAAAATCAATTTTGCTTGTATTTTCACTAACTAAATAAATGAAATCACTAATAAGGAAGCAAACAGACCGTTAACAGCCAGCAAGGGACATTGCTTTGACTTAAAAACATCTTTGCAACTATTTAATCGCCAGAAGGCAGAGCAGTAAAGCACGGCAGGAAATTCCCCTGATGTCTCTTCTAGGTAACAGGACACCTTTTCTTCAGAATTTGAAACAAGGAATGAGGTCATCAGCATCATTTAAATATTTATTGGTGCGCAGGAAAACATATAAATAATATCTTTTCCCTTACCAGGTCATTCCTTCACGTGTGAAATTTTTATATTATATACATAGTTGTCTATAACTTCAGACAAAGCCATTTCGGTTACTCATGTCTCTTCCTACTCCCACGTGAATATCAGCAACAAAATATTCTCACGAAATTGCAAATATAAAACACGGAGCGAGGCCCAAGGACGGAGGATCACCAGCGCCGTGCAGACCAGGAAACGTATCCACCACTTCCACACAAAGCACACCAAGCTTTGAAACTTTTTCTGAAGGCAAATCTTTGAAGCATTTTCCTAAAATGATGCATTACCTACCAAAAATTTTTACACCACGCTGTGTTAGATGTATCAGAGCATAAGAGCTGAAAAGGAGCAGTACTTTTCCAGCACCTTTCATACAAATGGTGTCTTTGCAGAATCTGCAGCACAACAGCACTTACTTTAACACCAGGAAAAAGACTCGAGACGCATTTCAAACAGCCACGAAACAGCCAGGGAGAAACACGATGTGGAAATGTACGGCTGTTTCTATTTCTAGAATGTTCCTTCACCTTGGCTGCCTGAAGGGACATGGGAAGGGCTGCTGCTGCCTGAACGGGAAGAGGGCTGTGTGTGCCAAAAACCCTATCCCAGACAGCCAATTGAGAACTTTTGATACTGATATTTGGTCCACCTCCATCCCAGCCACACATTTGTATTCAACATATACCATATTGTTCACTGGGCCTGCAGGACACAGGGAGGTGAAAAGTAGAAATGAGCACAAACTTGTTCTACAGTTCATAGAATCATAGAACCATTACGGTTGGAAAAGACCTCCAAGTCCAACCACCCATCACCACCATGCCCACCAAATCATGTCTCTCAGTGCCACATCTGGTATCCTAGAGCCTGGAAATCTCTCTGATGGCACGACAGCATTGAGCCAAACAGAAGGAAAAAATCAACCCTGTGCTGCCCTCTGACTTTCCATCCTCAGAATCCCCATCAAGAGCTCCCTGCCAGCGCTCTGGCTCGGAGGCTGGGGGCAGGATGCCCTTCTGGCAGTCGCTGTGCCACATGAATTGCCCAAAGCTTTCTGTGCACCCTCAGCATGGTGCCAAGCCCCAGCTCGTCCGCCATTCCCAGGGGTGGCAGACAGCTGTGGAGCTGCTGCTGTGCAGGACCACTGCCAGGCTGGGTCGCACCGTGTGCTCACAGAGCCCGTGGCTCACCAGAGCAGGAATAACAGAAGTGCAGAACGTCCGCTCGGCACAGGAGAGCGTGCAGAAGCGCCCTTGGCGAGCTCTACCTTTGCATAACGTGCAAACAGCCTGGGTAAATCCCTCCTCGGTATAGTTTTACCAAGACACAAGCACGTGATGGTTCTTAAAGAACACCAGATTTGACAGGTACGCACCCCGCTGCAGGCACAGGGTTCAGGCAGACAGCTGGCTGTTCTCGAGCTGGGCTGGCCATGTCACCGCGTTCAGGATGGTGCCAAGGGGCTGCCACCACACCGTGTGGGGATGCAGCATCACAGCACCCGCACCCCGTCCTGCCCGTGTGTGGGGCACTGGTACCTGCGGCCCCAGGGCTGCTGCGAGAGGGGCTGGGGTAGCAGTAATGCCTGCAGGGCTTGGCCATGGAGGTTAAGCATGTACCTTTGGATATATGGTAAATCGCCTGTAATATATGTACAGACACAGGGGCAGATAGGTGTATGTATAAGGATACAGAGTGCTGGCAGGAGGGCTTGCGTCACCAGTGCTGCATGGAAGAAAACCTGCCCTCTCCTCCTCAAACACGAGATCCAAAATAACGGTGCAATAAGATTACATACTGTTAGAAATGCACATTTCTCTCTGTGGTGTGTAATGCTGTACACTTGGGCTGACCCAACTGGGGACACCTCCATCCTGCAAGCAGCCTCCTGTTAAAGCTCACCCCAAATTGTGATTTTTTTGTCCCAGTCTCCCTCCTCGCGGTGTGTGGCGGCTCTGCTTGCCGCCAGGCCGGGCGAGGAGCAGCCGGGAGCCTCCCGCCCCGCGCTGAGGTAAATCCCGCTCCCGCGGCTGAGGTGAGATCGGCGGCCGCCCCCGGTCCAGCGTGCACCGCGGCGCCAAGATGGCGGCGCCCAGTGAGGGCCGTCCCGCCCGCGGCGCCTCACCGTTCCCGGGCACTGAGGGCGGCCCGTTCGCCTTTCCTTTCTCCGTCCCTCCCGGCGCCGCGGGCTCCGGAGCGGAGGAGCCGCCCAAGAAGCCGTGCAGGGCCTGTACGGATTTCAAGAGCTGGCTCCGCCAGCAGAGAAAGGAGCAGGCAGTGAGCGGCGCGGTAAGGCGGTGGCGGGGCTGGGGCTCCCGCCCCGGGGGTGCGCTGTGGCGGGGAGCGGGCCTCCCTCCTGCCCTCAGCGCCGCGGGGCTTCGTTTTCCCCTCCCTAGAAGTGCTGGGGGGCTCTATCTTCTCCCCCTCCCGTGTGTGACGTGAGGCTCTGCCCCTGCCCTCCCCTGAGGGTGCTGAGGGCTGCGTCCCCCCGCTGCCCCCTACAAGGGCTCTGTTCCCTCAGGCTGCGGTGGAGGAGAAGGAGCCGCCCCCCGACTGCCCCCTGGACAGCGAGCAGCTGGGCCGCAGCACCTGGGGCTTCCTGCACACCATGGCCGCCTACTACCCCGAGCGGCCCTCGGGCGCGCAGCAGCGGGAGATGCGGGACTTCATCCACCTCTTCTCCAAGTTCTACCCCTGCGAGCACTGTGCCGAGGACCTGAGGGAGAGGTGAGTGAGGGAAAGCCTCGTGGATTTCTTCCTTTGTGTGGTGAGGTGTCAGCCTGCAGCGGGTATTTGCATATCAGCAGCTCTTCCTGCTGTTGGGGTTTACAGGCACCTGAACTGACCTCTTCTGCTGCTTAGATCAAAGATACCCTTACTCAGAGAACAAATACCCTTTGTGGAGCTGTTGGGTTGAGTGCTGCCTCCCAGCCCTCCCTGAGGCAGCTTTATGGCCTTTCTGGTTCAAACGGGCTTGTACTCAGTCATGGAGTGAGACCACGACTTGGGATAATTTGAGTTTTGGTAGGCAAGTGTGTGTGTATCTCAGAAATGCTGCTTTATTGGCAGCACAGGCAAAGGCTGAAGTGAGCTGTGATGTTTGGTAAAGTTTTCTATTTCTCTTACTATCAACGTGTTTCTCAAAAAATTTGAACTCCTCTTATTTTTTGGATAACGAACACACAAAAAAGTTTGTAAACCTGCTTAGTGACTTAGGAGGCATCACATGGCAAAAAACTGCTCAGTGTTTGTAATTTATCACTCTGCAGACCCTGTAAAAAAAGAAAATCAGTGTATTGATTTATCATGGCTATGCATTCTGATTCTTTTGCCTTTTCCAGTTGGCGGGACTAGGAACTGAGTGAAACCAAGTCAGGTGCAATCATTGATGTTTACTGTGGTGTTTTAGCCTCTGATTACTGATCACAGTGTGCTCTGCCTTGGGATCTGTTTGGGGCTCCTCGTGATAACAAATGGAGGCTGGCTGGCTGTGTGCTGTTGGCCTGCTTTGGGTATGGAAATTGGTGACTGTAAAGAAGTAACATTTGTCTCCTCTTCCCTGTTTGCAGATTGCGAACAAATGAGCCTGATACTAGCGACAGAACTAACTTCTCCCAGTGGTTGTGTCGTCTTCACAATGAAGTGAACAGGAAACTGGGGAAATCTGAATTTGACTGCTCTCGTGTGGATGAGCGCTGGCGAGATGGTTGGAAGGATGGTAGTTGTGATTAATCCCTAGAGACTGCTTTGGAAATCTGACGGATTCATTCTGGTGTTGAGTCACTACAGGGAGGTGTGCGAGTAAATATGTGAGCATGTGCGTGCGTGACTGATGCAGCTTCTGGAAATAAAGGTGAAACCAATTCTGAAAGTCAATTTGAAAATCCTATGCTGTTAGCATTTTGATAAATGGTCGTGTGAAATGCATTGTCTGAGGGACTGATGAGGCCTTACGTTTGGCAAAGGAATTGCCAGAAACTTGTGAAATTAAGTTACTTGACAAACTTGTGGAGACTTTTTAATTACATTTCCTTATTTTAGGGGCATTTGCTTGTTTCTTTGACTTGAATTCCTCTTCCCTGCCCACAGCTGTATAGGGCTGCCCTGTGACATTTCATATTTATCTGCAGCCACTACCCTGATGCTTTAGAAAATGAATCTTTTTTCATTGTCACTTGAACTCCTGTTATTCTGATAGGGTTCATTTGTGCTGTGTTTTGTGCCGTCTGTACCCCTTGATCATTTTCAGACATCTCCAGTGATTGTTGTTAAACTTGCATCGAGTTTCTTTGCTAAAAGGTCTGAAAGCAGGTACATTTAAATATAAAATCACAGAATATTGATTTCTCATGTTATTTTTGTTTCAATTTTTCATGTAAGAGGATGTTGAAGAAAACTAAAATAGGACCAAAAAACCCTATCATGAAGTATCAGCTGGGTGAAATCAAAATGTTTAAATTGATTGCTCATTTTCTTTGAACTCAGAAGCAGTATGGGAAGTTCTACTGAGCTACTTCTAAAGCAGATAATTTTTCATCTCTCCAATGAACTTTTGTCAGCTGTGAAGGTAGCTGTAATGATCTGAGACTGATACCTGTAATTAAGCATATTCAGATTTGTTTAGCATGCAATATTTCTGAGGTGTCATTTGTTTTGAAATTCTTGACCGATACTTACTGACATTGTTGACACTCTGATGTGTTTGCCTAGCTAAAAATCTTTCTAGAACAAAAGGACTTTACAACCCCATTGCACTATTTGAGTCCTCCTTAAGAGTGTGATGTCAGCTTTGGATAGTTGTTATTGCACAGAAGACTCAAAGGAGTCCCTATGGTAGATTCCCTCTGTCGAAACTGGTCTGTAGGTCAGCTATGTTGCATCAACGTTCCTGATACTTACGTGTGAATTTCAGATTCAAGTGAGACAGCAGCATAAATGAGTTATACTGCAACGAGTATGAATGCATTTCCTATAAAGACACACACACAAAAGTCTAAATACTTTAAATTCTTGAAATATATAGCAGTGCTATGCTCTTATTGCATTTCTGGCTGTGAAAGTTTGCAGGAGTTTGCACAAATTGTGACAATAGGAGGCTTTTTCTTTCTGTACTTTTTGCTGAGCTTTTCCTTGTGTGTTTTAGTAAACTTCCTTATTTCTTGCACTACAGTAGGCCTGTAAATTTACTTAGAGAGAGAGGGGTTAATGGAAATGATACTTTTATAACAGCATTAGGGTGATGACAACCTATATCTGAGAACTTTGATCTTCAAACCTTCATGCATGGGGCTCCTTACGGTTTAGAAAAGCAATCAGAACTTTGGAAATACATTTGAATGTTTCATGGTGGGTCGAATTCTTGTCGAGTTGGACCTGGTTAAACTGTAGGACACAAATTTTTACAGACTCTTTATTCTAGCAAGTTTTATTTAACAATGTTCCTAAACACACAACCAACAAAAATGGTGTTCTATGAAGTATGCAATCTGACTTCCTACCTCAAGGCATTGTGAGTTGTTAAAAGTGCTCAGGAAGTTCCCCTCTCGGCATGTTAAGGTTCTTAGAACAAATAAATTCCAGCCCCTAGTTCTTATTTTTCAGAAATAAACTCAATTCCCCAAATGAAGCACATACATATCAACTACTGGAGTGAGGACCAACAAAAAGGCTGTAGCCCTTCTTTTGTCAGGCATAGCCTAAGTTACCCAGTTCTGTCAGGACAGTTTTAGCACCTGGAGATGTGGACAGGCATTTTCTTTGCACTTGGTCGTGCAGAAAGAGACATTTGCTGTTCTTCCTTACTAATCTGCCCTCTGCTCTCTGTGCCAATTCCATTGCCCATGGAGCAGATGAGATTTCTCATTAATTTGCATCAGTATAAATGAGCAGGTTGGTAAAGCACCTGTCTTGTCCTATTTCTTCTTAATACTAAACACTAAGCACTTATTTACGCAAGCATGCTTGATCTTTGCTGGTAAGTCCTGGACCTGCTGCTGGCAAGCAACTGGTGATAGGCAGGAGGACTTGGTGCCTTTATCCACTTCTTAAGGGTATGGAGAGGAAAAAAATTGTGTATCTCTCTCAAAATCAGGGGAAGCGGCGATGGCAACCCAGAACTTTTATCTCCTTGTGTTGTTCAAGGAGATGGTAGAGGTGTGTGGAAGGCAGGCAGTTTGTAACTTTGCCAAGTGGCCATTTGGTGAAATGTCTGCTTGCACTCTGTTCTCTTGTTTGTGGCTTTGCAGAAGAGCTTTGACTTATCTGTTTCTCAGGCATAGCATTTCTGTGGAGCTGACTGTCCAAAGGAGGATTATTATTATTATTATTTGCTGCTCACTTATAACACGTCTAAAGTTTTAATCTTATGTGTGGAATTTCTATTGAATATATTTCTGTACATGAAGAGAAGGGGGAAGTTGTGAATTTCCTCCTAAATGCACTTGATTAAATCTAATTTCAAAAATAACTGTATTCAAATTATGTTTCCTGTCGATGTGAAAATAATAAAGCAACTGAGTTCATTCCTAGCTTCCGTGCTGTGTGAAGCCTTAGAAAGAGCCATTGGGGTGCGCTGGTACGTCTGACCTTCTGCATCCACTTGTGTTGCTCTCTGAGCTTGATTGCTCAGCTGAGGTGTGATTCTGTGTGTGTGTATCAGTCAGAGGAAGAGAGGCTGCCAGCAGTCCTTTTCTGTTGTGCTGCAGAGGTGGGGCAATTATCTTCAGACCATGAAGCTACAAAAAAGCAGTGATTTTTGTAGACTGGGTCCTTGCCCATCAGATCAGAGATGTTTTTATCTGGGGACCGATGGGATACTTTTTGTGATATGCTTCTAAGAACATTGCAGGTGGGAGTAGCTTAAACCTTGCTGAATTTGAGCAGGATGGCAGTTGAGGGTGCCATCCACTGGAGGGCGATGTGTTTAACTGCAAATTCACTGCACGAGCGTGCACAGCCAGAGAGGGGAAGCTGCTGCGTATCGATATGAGGAACCCTTGCAAGGTGAGCACAGTCAGGGGCAGGTGGTGCCTAAGGAGGTTGTGGGACCTTACTTGAGAGCTGCTCCTGTGTAGTGGGCACCTGGCTAACCTTTCAGCTTCTCAATGGCTTAATGTTTTCGTGAACTGATTTCCATTCATCGCTGATTTTTTTACTTTTTTTGCCTAAAAGCAAAGAGCAGGGAGCCACGAGGGAATTGCCTCCATGAATGGGAGGCAGATTTGCTTGAGCAAGTGGCAAGTGCAGATGTTGACGGAAATAGCACTATGCCTCTAACATTTTTCCAGGGATTAGCTGTTCCCTTGCAATGTGTTGGGTGTATACAGTCTCCTGCTTACAGTAAGATTTGCCTGCAGTTTTCTGCAGCCTGTTACAGATTGTGTGTCTTATTTCTTCCTGTTGCAGTATTACAGGCTTGGAGAGGGTAGGGGATTTTTTTTTTTTTGGTCCCTTCCTATCAGTACTCCTTTTATTCCCATTCTAGGAATGGCTTTTCAGGTTTTTTGTCTGAGTGATGGAGAGGAACTGCTCAGTGTTTTGCGTAGCCAGGAATGAGCACTTCGGTAGAAACTGCCAATGAGATTGTGTGAAGTCAACTCTCAATTTTGTTAGGCTAATAGGAGAATGGAAATAAAGAAGTAAAGCAAAACCCATAGCACATAAGGAAGCCATCAGTTAGAAGAGACAAGACTGTCAGAGGGGAGGGGTCAGCAGGAACACTGGCCTGGGCGGGCACATTCCATGGGGAAGTGTACGTGAGCACTATTGCTACCTCCTCACCTGCTCAGGTGTTTGCACCAATGCACGATTCATTCAGTCAAAGCTAACTTAAACAGCCTTGAAAGCTGCACTGGTGTTTGTCTGGGTTCCCAGCATGATCTAGGCAGTGGCCCTGGCACTCAGGCCTGCAGAGTTCTGCTCCTGTGACCTTGCTGCGTTGCGTGCTGCTGAAAAGTGCCCTGTTCCTGTGCATTGTGCTCATGCATGCTGTTGGGTTTTCTTTAGAACGCTCCTAATGCAGAAGTCTCTTCCTAGTCCCAGATTTTTTTTTTCTCAGAAATAGCACACACAGTCATGCTTCTTGGCTTCTGTTGTCTGTTACCTCAGTGTTCTTCTCAGGTCTGTGTTGGTTGTGGAGAAAATTCACTTTGCGTCTTAACTGTGTAAACAGTAGAGGGCAATAAAGTGCATATTTAGTTGACTTTCCCATTTCTTTCTTGGACTTCTTTAGAATAGCAAGCTGCTCCAGTTCCTTGTGGGTGAAGATTTTGGTGACTTCAGTTACTTTTCAAACTAGTGGCTACATGCAATACCGCTGTAACTGCATGAGTTATAGGAAAGTGACTTCAGCTGTGGCCAGCCTTCATGCATCCTCTTGATGGCCCAGCCTGCTTTGGTTTAGATCCTGTTCAATCAGCATGTGGCTTGTTTTGTTCCTGCTGTGGCCTGAGCCATCAGCAAAGAGGAGGCAGATGTGCCAGTATGGACCAGGTCACTTCTAAGCAAGGTACACATCTCAGAGCCTCTTTAGTGCCCAAGCAGACGTGCACTAATTGTCATGAAAAAGGCCTTAATTTTAGCCAGGAGGAATCAAACTTATTTGATGTATTTGCCATCTCCTCTGAATGCCTTATGGAAGAAAAGGATTTGGGAGGAAGATCAGAGGACAGTCATGGCTTCAACAAATCTATTGCTGCAGAGAGACAGGGACGCAACCCTTTCTGCATGGTAAGAGGTAGGAAGGAATCCCAAGGAGTACCATGTGAGCTTTGCTTTGAATCTGCACATCTGCAAGAAAGGGAACAGCTGAGTTAAATTACTGTCTTTACCACAGCAAACACCAGGCAGCAGTTTCATGCATTCCCTCAAAGCTTCTGTTTTGCCCAGAACACCAAGCTTTAGCTCTAACTGAAGTCCTGGTGCTAGATGGGGACTTTCCTTTCAAACACAGCTTGGTCAGGCAAAGCCAGACTTTCCCTACTTCCTCTACTGCTGATGACTAGCTAGCAGTAGTGTGAAAAGTGGATACTGCGTCTGTGCTTTGTGTGATGCTTCTGAGATGAGGTAAAAGATGCCCTATGTGAGCTATATGAGACAAGGCCCATATGGCTAGAGCATGTGGCTGGAGGCTCAGAAGTTCAGTTCTTTCTTAACCATAGGCTTCTTGCTAGAGTCCAGGTAAGTCACTTCATCTTCTGTAGCCACACTTCCACTTCTGCAAAATGGGGATGAAAATAGCAGTTTCACCAGCCTTTGCCTGTTTTCTTGTATTTAGATGACAGTCTCTTTGAGGGAGGCTATTTTAGTGTGTTTGTACTGCATAGCCCTGGGTCCCAGATTGTTCACTATAATAAAATCACTCATCTTAGTCCATCCCACAAATCTGCTTTGTGTCAAGTTACATCTTTCTTTAGAATCCAAGGATCTGTTTGATTTTTGCTATGTTCAGTTAAGAAACATAGACATTTCTTATTTTCAATACATCACTACAAATAGCATGTTCACTGTGCAAGCATCATGGCCCTTTTCTCCCCCAGAACTTGCAGGGTGGAGCTTGTGCCGCTATGTAACACAGGCAGAAACAATAATAACAAAATGACTGAGTTGAGAGAGCTCTTTTGGAAGCAGAGCTTGATGTAGCTCAAATGAGAACCGCAGAAGCTGTGCATGTCAGAGCATGGCTTGCACTGCTCGGAGGCTGCCCTGTGTCCTCGTTGCTGTCAGCTCTGCTCTCATTACCATGCGTGTGTAGCTGCAACACCAAGGAGGTAGAAGATGACAAGCACTGAAGTCAACTTTTTGGTCAAGACCTACACAGCATGACTTCTTGTTGTGGTCCTACGGAGGTTGGTTTAAAAAAACAGCTAGGGATCTTATTTCCCTTCTGCCTTGCTCTTCTCAAGGTGTTTGTGCACCTTCACATAGGTTCAGCCAGGTACTGCGTGAGGTCAGGTTACTGGTTTGCAGAAAACCCCAAAGTTTTTGTGCTATGAAATCTTTGGAGAAGAAGCAAGGAAGAAGTTTAGCAGATAAGACAGCAAGCTTGCAACTTCACCACTGAAAGCATTTTGAACCTTTTTTTTAATGCAAGTTCTGACAACTCTTCTAAACAAATGCTATCTCAGTTGAATTCTGCTACCCAAATCTTCCCCTGGTGACTTCAGTTAGTAAAGTTTTCTGCTTTTTTTTTTTTTTTTTTAATGTACTTATCTTGTGTTAATACTTGCATGGTAAGTGCTGATTCCCACCTGAGAAATGGCTGCTTTTCAGAAGTGGATGAGTAACCACCTAATAAATGATCTTCCAGGTGTTTTTGGATCTCTCAGAGTGAAGGGCATGAAGCAGTTTTCTAGTGATGGCGTTCTAAGGTACTGATAATCAGGAAGTCCATTCTCTCTGTTACTGGCCACTGCATTTCTAAGCATCTCTCAAAAATAATTCCATGGACTGTCCTGTTTTTCTGGAGAGTAATGGCTGAAAGCAACATTAGTCAAACTCTAATGAACCTCAAGCAAAGCGTTTCAGAGTAACAAGTAAGTGAACATGTATCCAAAGAACTGCTTCAAGCCTGCTGTTGGAGTAATGTAAAGGGCAAGCTCTTCTACCACCTGCGCCCCTGTAAAAGACATCAGATCTCATGGAACTGCTGAAGTCAATGGGCTGTAAAGCCTGGCTGAAGCCTGCCTGTCTCCCTCAGGCCATGCTGCTGCAGAGTGCCTGCTTTTAGCTCACTTAATTGCTGGGCTGAAGCAGCTTCACTATAAATACATTGTCAAAGCTATTCTGAGGGCTGGGCAGTTTCACATCAGTGTTTTTCTTTGGGGTTGCTGAAGTAGTCATTGAGGCCAACCAGTTGTTTCGTTTGGAAAATCAGGGGCATCCCACTGCTACCCTCAACCACAGAGAAAATCTGGGGTGGAATCAGTGTTGCTGGAAGAACTTGTGCTTCTTGTCCATTACTGGACTCGCTATGGTTGGGTCCTGATCCCAGGAATTGCAGCACCGGTGTTGTAGAGCAGGATACATAGAAACTTTTGCAGATAACCTTCTGCTTCAGAGAACAGTGCTAGCATCACTTACCCTCATTCAGCCAACAGCTTGGTAAGCTTTCATAAACTGTTTGTGTTCAGTTGTGAGCCCTTGAGAAAAGCATTGCCACTCTTAGCTCTGTGGAGCTGGCTGAAACCAGCCCGTAGCTGAGCGGACAGGGCTGACTCCAGCGAGTTTACAAGGAGGAGGCCCCTCATCTTGTTTCCTCAAGGTCATCGTGTCCGTGTACTTACCCTGGGTGAGAAACAAATTGCTTTTTTGTGTCGGAGGCAAGGATTGAGGAGTCGGTGTGACTACAGGCATCATGAGGTGAGCCCTTGTTTTGCACCACCCTCGTGTAAAACCAAGACATGGGCAGATTTCGGGCACTGAGCTGCTTGCTGCTCTGTTTTCTCCCTCTCACGGAACTCTGGGGGGAACGTTAAGTGCAGACAACTTGTTAAAATTGAATAAATGCTCTGGAAAGTGCATTTCCAAACTGTTCTTTGTCCCCATTTGATGGGGGAAGTGTTCAAGACCCAGTATCTTTTCCTGCTCCTGGCTGCCTCAGTCTATCTGCTAGCTTAGCTGTGGCAATAGGAAGTGAAGTAGAAACTACAGTTTCCGTGTAGACTAGAGATAGCTACTGCACTTTATTGGCCGAGTAGCAAGGGACAAAAGCTGGCACAACGTGACATGAAAAATGGTTGTATCAAATGTACTACGTGCAGCAGAAGTTGGGGAGAGGAGCCTCGAAGGGGACAAGTTCAGGAGCAGGGATTTCCGTGGGGATCTTGCCTCGTGTTGCAGCTGTGTCCTGAAGAATATAAGCTGTTTACCTGCCTGGAATCGATTGTAACTTGCTCTGCACCACTGTCTGGAAGACTGAGGCAGTATCTTGGTCTCATTGTGCTTTGTGTTGTTCAGAATGTGCCCGGATGGCCCCCTCAGGCAGTGGCACTGGGAGCAGGGCTGGCATCACCTCAGTGTGTAACCCTGGGCTGATGGAGGCAGAATGGTTTTCTCCCAAAGCATTCAAATGATTTTTGAGGTCACCGGAACAGCTGCTTGTAAACTTCTGAAGCTGTTTGTGGTAACCCTTCAAATAAACACGTTCTTTGTTCTTAAGCTGCAGTTCAGGGATGAGCTGGTGATGCTCTTGATGCTGGAATGGAAGCCCTGGGCAGCCCCCTGAGCTGTCCTGCCAGAAGAGAGTGGGAGGTCCCAGCCCGGTGTCTTCTTTTATACATTGTAAAAAGATTTTTACTGAGCTCGTGACATTGAGGAATGAAAGGCTGAGTCCTGCTTTTCCTGCTCAGAGTCAGAAATAGATCTGGAGAGATGATGACTCACCTGTAATTGAGAAAAACTGAATGGCATCATCATGAGCTTTAACCGTTAAAACCTGATCCCACCTGCCAGGAAGAACAGACTAACGAAGGTGCAAAAGGCAACAGCGAGCTGGAGATGTGGCCCAGCGCACAGGAATCCTTTGCTTTTTGCAGCATTTTGCACGGTAAGGGATTAGCATGCCTGCTCCATGCATACCCCGTGCAATCCAGCAGCAGCAGTACGGGTCCCCACGTGGGGATGGGGAGCTGCACAGGTTGAGGGGAGCTGGTGATGGAGCCCCAGCAGCCCCCAGCCCTGCCCGCAGGCCTGCTCCATGCCAGCAGTGCATGCGTACTGCTCCCTGCGCCTTCGCTGCAGTTCCTGTCTGAAGCAGGGATGATGTCAGAGTTGTCATGGCATCGGTATCTATGGAACCGGGATCATCGTCGCGATGCTATGAAAACTAACTCAGGAGCTGGTCCTGGAGCCGTGGGGGGAAACTCCCTTTGTAATAATTGAGGGTTTCCCTCTGTAAGATTCCTGTCCTTTTTTCCGTTGTCCTTTCCCTGGGGAGAGAGTGGGGATGGAGCTTGGCCTCTTCCTGTCCCATGGCTCTGGCTGTCCCCTTTCCTGCTCCAGGAAAGCTCCAGCTCCATCAGTCTTTGCTTCCACCTCCCTGCAGCAGCAGCATGGGATGCCCTGGCTATAGACCTCACCACTGCAGGGTGACCTTGGTTGTAGCAGGGTGTCCTGGCTGCAGCAGGCTGTCCCTGGTGCAGCTGGGTGACCTCAGGCACAGGACGTGTTCCTCAGCGATAGCATTGTGCATGGCTGTAGTGCAGTGACCAGTCCTGCAGCATGATGTCCCCTGCTGCAGCATGGTGACCCTGATTGTGACATGCTGACCCTGGCTGTAGCATGGTGCCCATGGTTTCAGCGCAGTCCCCATGGCCACTGCACAGTATTCATGGCCGTAGCACGGTGTCTGTGGTCATTACAGTGTCCCTGGCTGTAGCATGGTGTTCAAGGCCATTGCATGCTAATGGTCATTGTGTGGTGTCCCTGGATGTAACGTGGTGCTCATGGTTGTTGCACAGTGTTCCTGTCTATGGCATGGTGCTCGAGGTCACTGCAGTGTCCCCAGCTGAAGCATGGTGTTTTGGTCATTGCACAGTGCTCATGGCCATGGCACGGTGTCCCTGGCTGCTGCATGGTGCCCGTGGCTATTGCACAGTGTCCCTGGCTGCAGCACGGTGCCCACGGCCGTGGCACGGTGTGCCCGTGCCCGCAGCGCGCTGTCAGCTCGGCCTCCCGNAGGCGCGCGGCCGGCGCGAGGCGCGCGCGCGGCTCTGCTCGGAGCAGCGCGGAGCAGAGCAGGCGGCGGGGGAAGATGGAAGGAGCGTCCTTCGGAGCGGGCCGGGCCGGCGGCGCCATCGATCCCGTGGATTTCCTCAAGCAGCCGCAAACCATCCTCCGGGCGACGGCTTGGGTAAGGCGGAGCGGGCGGGCAGCGGGCGCGGTGCCGGGCAGCGTGCAGTGACCGTGCAAGGTGCAGTGACAGAGAGCAGCACCTACGGTAGCGTGCAGTGCCCGTTGCATTCTGCAGTGCCCATGTAGTTTGCAGTGCCTGTGCAGCGTGCAGCCAGCAGGCACCGTGCAGTGGGCAGTGCTTCAGCTGCCGGCTCCCGTGGATCGTTGCCTGGGGACGGGGCAGGGTGCAGCGAGTGGCTGCTGCCACAGCCCTGCAGCAGATTTGTCCCCCGTGCTTGAGCAGAGCACAAGGGAATGGGGTGTCTGCAGAAAGCAGAGGACATTTTCCTTCCTTCCATGCTCTGTGCATGTGTGAGAGAGAAGAAATCCTGCAGGCAGCCTTGCCCAGCTCCCTCTGTCCATCCAAAAGGATGTCGGATTTGCTGGCCATTTCTTCCTGTGAGTTCTGCCTCGCACTGGGGAGCAGGAGGGGGGGATCCGTGCTGTAGCGCCAGGCAAAGCCTTCACCCATTGCAGCTCCATGAATAAGCAGCCCAGAGAGCTGCTCTGCCAGGCTGCAACGCCCGGCTCTCACCTGCTGAAATCTGCAAGTGTGCACAGCCAGGGAGCTCTGCAGTGCTGGGCCCTCCCCAAAGCCCCTGGCTCAGCCCAGCTCCTGCAGGCTCCGGGTGCTCGGATCTGAGCCCTGGGGGTTCATCTTTGCTTGTGCATGGAGGCCACAGCTGCCAGCTCTGTGTCACCTTCAGCAGTGCCACATGCCTGCAGGGAGGGAAGGAGAGGTGCGAGGGAAGGGGCTGTCTCCCTGGCTGCCACCATGGGGCATGGGGCACCCCGGGGTGCCTGAGCAGCACAACGTAGGAGCGTGCGCTTATCTCCAAGCACATGAGCAATTCCAGCTGCAATCACATGCTGAAAGTTAAACCACATCCTTAAGTGTTTGGCTGGATTGGAGCCAGTGAACTTTCCAGGGCCGTCATGGCCCTCGGCGCCATAACTGGGGGAAGATGGAGGTTGTGGAGGTGGAGCATGCGGGCGTGGGGCAGGGTTCAGTGGCACCTGGTGGCAGGCACTTCCTGGAAGCGTCACTTAGTCTGGAGCACTTGGTTGGGATCCAGCAGGATTCTCCGCGTGGCAAACCATTGGTGATGTGTTGGTTTGGGCACGGTCAGATACACTGGTGGCCAACAAGTGGTGAGCTGGGTTCCTCCAAAAACAGATCTGCCCAGAGAGCTCACCCTCCTTGTGCAGCGGGGATTGGACCTGCTGGGCAACAGGAACAGAACGTGGGAACAGAACTAAAAATCTCGGCTTAGAAGATATTCATTCATGTACTTGTTGGCTGTTCGGTGGAAAAGCCATTCATTTCATAGGCCTGGGTTCACAGGGAATCCAGAGATGCACATGAGAACCACGTGCTTAAAACTACAGAGCGGATCAGCTCTAAGCAGATGGAGGGGCCCGTTGGCTTGGGTGGGTGTGACAGGCACCGGGTGCACCCCAGTGCTGGCAGCACACAGTCAGCTCCAAAGCCCACTGAGCTCAGAGGCGTGTTTTGCTGTTTCAGTGGACTGTGGAAAGCTCACACTGAAGCCACGTGGGCACTCTTCCTGTGTCTCACGTGAGCTGGCAGAGCTGTTGGGGACCCCCCTCCCCTGGAGGTCTGGCCTAGGGGTCTGGAGTCCCCATGCTGTGACGCTGTGACCCACTGCTGGCACCCCGCAGTGTGAGCAGGGACACGATGGGTGCGAGCTGGGAGCTCGGGGCTGGTTTCTGTTCTGCCTGGTGCGTGGCCATCGCCACTTCTCGCAGCCTTAGCACAGCAAAGCGTGCCCAGGCGCTCTGCAGCTTTGCTGCTCGTGCCAGATCAAACCCACAGCCCGTTTTAAGATGGAGAGCTTGGACGGAGGCGGCAGGCGATGCACTACAAAGCAGCGTCTGTCTGAGATCTTGCTGCCTTTCTGTTCCATCCCAAAGCTCCCCCTCACTGAGTGGGGATGTGCCATGGCCACAGCCCCAGCCTTCAGCCTGCCCAGACCGACAGCCTGCAGGGATGTTCAGAAACCCCTTGGGTTGGGTGTAGGTGGTGGGGTGTTTTTTTTTGTCTGGTTCCCCTTCTTGTTGCTTGTTGTCACATCTTTTTAAACATGTTTAACCTGCGCTGTTGGAGCAAACCTTGGAGGCTTAACCCCTGCTGCCATTACAGAATCATAGGACCCCACACCCCTCCAGCCCCACCCCTGCCATGGGCTGGGTGCCCCCGGCTCAGGCTGCCCAGGGCCCGTCCAGCCTGGAGCCACCTCCAGGGATGGGCACCCGCAGCCCTGAGCAGCTGTGCCAGGGTCTCACCGCCTCTGAGTAAAGAATTTCCTTCTAACATATGACCTAAATCTCCCCTCTTTTAATTTAAAGTCATTCCTCCCTGTCCTGTCACTGTCTGCCCATGTGAGAAGTTGCTCTCTTCTGTTTGTAAGCCCCCTCCAGCACTGGAAGGCCGCAGTGGGGTCTCCCTGGAGCCTTCCCTTTTCCATCTGAGCACCCCCAGCTCTCAGCTGTCCCCATACAGAGGTGCTCCATCCTCTGAGTATCCCTGTGCCCTCCTCTGGCCCCACTTCCACAGCCCCACATCCTTCCTATGCTGGGGGCCCCGGGACTGGGCGCAGAGCTCTAGGTGGGACCTCAGGAGGGCAGAGCAGAGGGGACAGTCCCCTCCCTGCCCACTGCCCCCTCTGTTCGGGCAGCCCAGGATGCCTCATACCCAGTTTTTTGTCTACCAGGACCCCCCATCCTGCTTGGCAGGGCTGCTCTCCAGGAGTTCTGCAGTCTGTACCCATAGTGGGGATTGTCCTGACCCAAGTGCAGCCCCTCACATCTGGCCCTGTAGAACCTCATTTGGTTCGATGGGCCCACTTCTCAAGCCTGCTCAGGTTGGATGGCATCTCCGCTGGAGGAGGGAGCTGCCTCAGTGGCTTTTTGGGATATGCTGGTTCAGGTGGGATGTGGGCAGGGGAGATCCCCCCCTTAGGGCAGCCCATCATGGGGGTTTCACCACCCATCATAGCCAAACCAGACCCAGCTCTGCGGTGCGGCTCCAGCGGTTGCTTTGGAGCCATGAGTTCAGCCCCAGTGCTGACAAACGTCAGAGGGACCCACAGGTGAATGGTGACATCAGGTTAGAAATTCCCAAATGTAATATTTGGTGAAAGGGGATTCCTGGTTCTACCTCCCCATACGTAGTAATTCTGAATATCTGAAGGAAAAAACCTCTCCTGGCATGAGCTGTGAAATCAAAAGCTGGAAAGAACCATTTAACAGTTCCTCATTCATCTCTTCCCCCTCTGTCTGATGCCGTTTGTCAGATGAAGATGTGATCACTCTTGTGGTTTCCTTTTCAGACATTTTTTGCACAGCAAAACAAACTCGGTATTCACTGCGGACGCCTGCAGAACCGTGAGCTCCCTTCTCTACAGAGCATCCTGGCTGTGCTTCTCAGGGGCTGTGCAGCTTTTAAGGGGAATTGTTTGCTTAATGCAGATTGAGATTTGACTTTTAAAAGCCTTTCTGGAAAACACATGTCTAAGTGTTGTCAGTAATTCGTCTAAATTTCAGGAAAGGCAGCACTGCGAGCCTTCTTCTTTGACGTGTGTCAGCTGTGCCCTAAGAGCTGGAACCCCAGCACGTGTGCCTTGGGGTTTACCCATGCTGTGGTGGATCTCTGCCCGTTTCCTACAGCTTCAAGGACTGTTTCAGCATTTCCTTACAGTGACTTGCTTGCACCCAGTGCCACCCTAGTGACCCTGGTGCTGCCTGCAGGACTGCTGGGGCTGCCACCTGCCCTGCGCTGCCTTTCTCTCTTGGTTGCCAAAGCTGAATGAACTCATGGTTCATCATGTGCTCGCTGTTCCTATGCAGTGTTTTAGCTCATCAAGCCCAGCATTTTGTTTGGGTTTTCCTTGCTTTTAAGAGCAAAACTTTTATTAGGAAACAGGCTTACGGCTGCCCAAAGGGATTGCCCAGTGTGGGCACAGCAGCAACTGGAAATCCCCAGAGCCTTTGGTGTGTGGTGGTGAACTTTGAGGACCAGAGGTCGCTTCTGCTCAGATCCAGCAGAGTCTATGGGCTGGCTTTGCACTGAGCTGGGTTTTAGTCCATACTATGGCAAGTCGTTGTCTTTCAGCAGAGCAAACGTGCTTTGGTGTTAGGGTAAGGGGTGTGCTGGGTTTGGTGTGCTGGGGGTGGGCGGTGGTTCTTGGAGGGGGCAGTGAGACCTCTCTGCCCTCCTTTGGGTTTTGTTTGTTTCTGAGGAAGGAGGAAAGGGGCTCCTGCTGCCTGCTGTGTGCTCGTGGTAAAGGCTGTGTTGATCAGAAGAGCCAGCTCAGGAGCAGAGGAGGCAGGCAGCAGCAGAAGCACAATGTTCTGGGATGGTCGCTGCGCTGCACCCTGTGCCCCTTCTGCCTCCCGAGGAACAGCCCCAGCTGCAGGGGTCCCCCAGCCCTTGGGGTCTCCTGGCTCTCAGGGAGCTGTGCAGGGCTGTGCCTGGGGATCATGGCTGTGATATCAGCTGCTCTGGGCTTTGTATGGCCGTGACTGCTTTTGGTAAGGTCAAGAGATTGCCGTCGTAATTCTCTTTCCATGGGCTGTAGATTAAAGGCTAAACTTAAACTTTACGTTTTTGTTAATGGAATTATACAGAAGTTTTACCACATCAGAGCTTAAAATGCCACTAAATTACCGTTTTCCTGTCATCACTGGTTCCCAGCGCTGTCGCTTTGATGTGTGCTGGGATCGCGTTACCAGATCAGGGCCTTTGAATGGACGCTGTGTTTCAGCCGGCATCTTTTGCCACATTAGAGAAAGTAATTCAGTAAAAATGGGTCATGTGGTCCTCACCAAGCATCTTCCCAGGCTGCTCAGCCCGTTAGATGTGCCCGTAACCCCGTTAGGGTTGGTGTTGTGCTGCCCGTGCAGTGCCAGGGCTGCGTCAGGTCTTCCCTCTGTGGTCACAGCCACAGTCCTTGCAGAGATCTGGCAGTGCTTAGGTTCACCCTCCCCAGTAAATTGTGCAGCTCTGGGCTGGAAACTTCCCTGTGACTGACAACTGTGAAGGTGAACTGGAGAGCACAGAGGAGCCGATTCTCCCAGAATTTGGGCTTGGTGGGTGTGAGGACGCTGGGTGCAGCCCCGCTCCAAGCAGGGTGTCCCTATGTACGATGCAGCTCCGAGGAGCAGAGGGGGCTGCAGAAGGCAGCACCCAGCGAGGGATCACCCAGATGCTGGGCTCTGTCCCTCTGGGTTGTGCCAGGCGCCGTTGACTGAGAGCTCCAGCAGAGCCAATTAGGGGTGGATTATTTTTCTCCATGCGTTACGTTTCCTTGATGTTGACAATAGCTGTTGCTTGCGTGTGTAATCAAAGCAAGGTTCTGCAGTCTCCTACAACCCCACACCTTTGGGTTATATTTTTCTTATTGGCCCCAAATCGAAGCACAGTGCATCGACGGTGGAAACATCTCACCTTAAAATGGCTGACAGCTCGCACGCTGCAGCTTTCAGCTCGTGCTCCTGCATTTTTTTGCTTTTTGTTTTCCTTGAGACAATTGTGCTCAGATTGCCAGGTTTCCTTAAGCACGTTGTAGGTGCCTGGGTGACAGAAGGCTGAAAGCAATGTGGATTAAAAGACCCGCAGGTCCTGGGGCCCAGCAGGCTCAAGCTGCAGGAGGGGATAGGATCTGCAGAGCGCAGTGGCAGAGCCGAGCCAGGGCAGCCTGGCCAGCCACCCGCTTCCAGATGGCAGAAATCTGGTGCAAGCGAGCCCTGCAACGGGCTGCTCCTTCCCTTCTTTTGGAGAAAGTGAGGTGTCATTTGGTGTCGTGCTGCCCACCAGCTGTGCAGTCACCTCCCTGCCCCAGCCCCCCCGGGGTGCACCGCTGGCACTGAGCACTGGTCACAGGGCAATGCTTGAACCCACCTGGGTTCAGCTGTGCACCAGTCCTCCGGTCACAGTCTGTATTCAGCCCCCATCGTGGGTGGCTGCAGAGGGCTGTCCCTTTGTCCTGTGCTACAGAAATGCTCGCTGCCTGGCGGTGTCCCCTCTTGCCTGGGGACACTGGGCAGCTGCATTCAGCAACAAGCGGGGTCCCTGGCTTCTGCCTGGGCTCTGTGTAACGTCAGCTCCGTTTGTGCTTCCACAAGCAGCTCACCTGTGGTGCTGTGGGTACAGTGCTTTGGGCATCCTCCGAACTGGAGTTCTCCATCCACTTCTGGAAAGTCTGACCTTGCGTTTTCTCTCCCAAGTGATGAACTGGTGGTGGCTTGAGCAGATGAGGTTTGTAGAGGTCGCTGGTAAGTGGCACTTGTTTTTCGTGAACTTCAAAAAATCCGTATGGGTTTTATTTTCCCCCATCTACCCACATTTCCTCAAAACTTTTTTTTAACCTCTACATAGAAAAACAACACCAAACCTATTCTCATTAAAATATTTACCACCACCGTTTTTTTTGTTTTTTTTTTTTAAAAAAAACACTATAAAATATCAATCACGAGGAGAGGGGGAGTAAAAACACAGCAAGCCTTGTTTTCACTGATGAGCATGTTTTGACAGGAGCCCTTCAGCCAGCACTGATGTTTTGAGTACCCCTCTCCAACGCGTGTGCTCGTTGCTGTGCTGGCCCCCCTGGCACGGCTGTGTCCCCGCATCACAGCGCCCGGCTCTCAGCCCCACGCTCCTGCAAGGACCTCAGCCAGCCCCTTCCTGCCGGCTCACCCAGCTGCAAGGTGGCTGCATTTCTCTGCACTGAGCAAAGCAAAACCCACTGGAACTGAAAGCTGAGCAGTGGAACATCTGCACTTATCACCTCTGGTAACATTTGCACTGGTCCCAGGGGTGCTGCGTGCATCTCGGGCACCTTTTAGCTTTTGTGCTGCTGCACGATTGCTGTCTGGGCAGCCTCCTTGGACAGACCCACGTGTACAGCGCTCCATTCCAGCTGTGATCCTGTCGATGTGCTCTGCTGCAGCGTGGGGTTCGCCTTCTCCTCGGGGCAGCGGCAGCACTGCATCACCCACCCAGGCTGCGAGTGCGGGAGGCGTCTGAAAGCACAGAGAAGTAATGCAGGCTGCTAATCCTGGGAGGACTTAGTAAAACACTTATCTGAGAAGCTAAGTAGAAGTTCAGTGGCCTGCCAGAGAAATAATCCAGTGAAATCAGAGGTTCTCAATTATTCATGTTTTCCAGAATCACATTATTTCTTCCAGGGCCTGTTTTATAAATGCTGCTGCTATTTCTGATGGTAAATAACAATTTTGCATTATTTATGAACAGATTTTTACAACTGCTGATATTACAGCTGCTGCCAAAGGACTGGGAAAATTATTATTGCTGTTTGTTGTTGTTTCTTTCTTACAATGCAGCCCTCTTGTTCTTTGCATGGTGATGTGCCCGGCACGGTGAGGCAGTGAGGAGCAGGGTGCAAACATGGAGCTGAGACAAGCTGGGGGTGGGTGGGGGAAAGGACCCCGAACGTTGGTTAAATTCAAAGATGAGAGAATGTGCAGGAGGAAAGCTGGGCTGTCTCCCCTTGCTGACCATGGAGCAGTTGGTAGGAGACGCGTGCTTTATATCCTGTATTGATGCTCCAGAGGGAGTCAGAAGTTGCACCCACATTTTGCAGACACCTGTGGAAACCTGCATCCTCCAGCAGTGCTGGGTGCTCAGGGTGAGCACTGTCCCTGTCCCACCCTGGGGTGGCACCGATATCTTGTTGCAGGTTTGCTAATGAGGCACTTGTATTTGTGAGGAGCTTCAGAGGGAACAGCCTCTGTCCCAGCCTCACCCCAGCACCAGGAGTGTGGTGGAGAGGGAGAAGGGCTGTCTGGGTGGAATCCCCTGGGGCAGCCATGCATGAGACATCTGGCCAGTGCTTGGGAGAAAACGCGTGCCACAACGTTACGCAGAGGCACACCAGGAGCTTTCTGGATGGTTTGCTTCTCGTCGGTTCTGCTCCCTTTCAGCCCAGCTCTGCTGCCCGGCGAGGTGTCAGGCAGGCAGAGGGGCTGCAGGTAGCAGGAGGCTGTGCAGCTGCCACCTCTGCCTGTCTCGTTCTCGTGGTCTTAGTACAGGGCTGTGGCTGCAGGGGAAGCAGTGGGGAGCTGCATGTGGTCTCTGCCTGCATACGTGGCCTCCAGCTGCGTCCTGGGAGCCAGCAGGGCTTGGAGGCATGTGGGGATCAAGATCAGAGGTGCACAGCGTGGTGCAAGGGTGTCTGCAGGTCTTGCTGCCTGCCCAGCTCTGAGTCCAGCAGTGGAAGCAGCAGCGTGGTGCTTCTCAGGCTGAAAAAGAGTGAATTGAATGCAACTGGTCCTGTGGCTTCTGCTTGCTGCCTTTGGTTTCAGAGGGATAAGGGACTCACCTGGGCCTGCAGCACCACAACCAGCCTTCATTGGCACAGCTGTGTGCTGCAGCCCAGCTCCCATCCTGCAGTTGGGATGAGAGGCACAGCCCCAGGGGTTGGAGTCGAGGCTGCTGTGAGGCAGTTGCTTTTCTACATCACTGCATGCTGGGGATCTGGGACTGTGTCAGGGAGCAGATCTGCTAGGAGGCACCAGGACAGCAATGTCAGCCCATGGCCCTGCTGCTGCCTCTGCTGCAGGTCCCAGCAGTCAGCAGCAGGAGGGGGGCAGCCACCAGCGAGCCCCTTCCCTGCTGTCCCTCGCAGGACTAAAACTGGGTCAGTGGATAACGGATGCAGGCACTGCATCCTTCAACCCCTGCTCAGCCACACGTAAAATTGCCCCATCATACGCATGGCAGCACGGCAGCAGCCTCTTCCTCCTTCCTGTGGCATCCAGGTGAGCTGCTCCCCATGTCCTTGAGCTGCTCCCTGAGCTGCCCCATCCGTCCTCCACTGTGCATTCAGCAGCTCCATTATCCTCTGTAACTTCATTTCTCTCCGCTCCGCAGTTACACAGGGGGGTTTATTGAGCACAGCCTGATGGTGCAGAGCAGCACAAGCAGAAAGGCTGTGCAGAGACCTGGCCAATCTGTTTAGTTTCTCCCTCCCCAGCCTGTCTGGAGAACAACATCTCTTAAAGCACAATGCATTCCAAACCACTGAAAGCAAACAGGCTCACAGTGACAGAGCCCTAGGTGCCATCCAGCAGCCCATTAGTTGGGGCCACCAGCCAGCTGAGTGTAGGGATCTGTCTAACAAATGTCATGTTGCCATGGTGTCTAACACAGGACTGAATCCAATTATGTTGCTGTTGGAAAACAGAGTTAAATGTAAACAGCTGCAAGTTGTGTTCTCTCCTTCCTTCTGCAGATCTTCTCCATCGTGGTGTTTGGCTCCATTGTGAATGAGTGCTATGTGAACAAGGACGGCACGGACCCCGAGCTGCGCTGCATCTTCAATGACAATGAGAGTGCCTGCAGCTACGGCATCGCCATCGGTGTCATCGCCTTCTTTGGGTGCATCTTCTTCCTTGTGGTGGACTTCCAGTTCCAGCAGATCAGCAGCGTGAAGGACCGCAAACGGGCTGTCCTGCTGGACCTGGGCTTTTCAGGTATGACTTTGGCTTTGCTGTGCTTGTGGCAGGCTCTGCTGGCTCCGGGGGTTTGCAAGGCCATTGCTGTACCTGCAGCTCCACACTTGAGTCTTCCTCTCTCCTCCTGTGGTGTGGCACAACCCAGGTGCCTTAGGGAGAGAAGGATGGGTTGTCTTGTCCTGCAGTGAGCCCAGAGGCAGCGGTGGAGAAGCCAATGTGTGGTGGCTTGGGGTCAGTGGGAGCCACTCATCTGTGTTGCTTTTGAAGCTGGGATCAGTGGGACCACCCAGGGAAGCAAGGCTTGGTGGTCACATCTCAGAGACCATGCAGGACATTTTACTCTCTCACACCTGTTTCTGGCTCACGCGAAAGTCATTCCATCAGTTACGTATGGGTCTGTTTTCACTTTGTGGGTATGTTTCTGCACCAAGCAGAAGCATGTTTCTGCTGCAGTTGCTGAGACACTGTTGCCATCCCTCACTGCCTCCAGGAGCGGGGTTTGCAGGTGGCTCTGGGTCTCCCAAGGACTCACACAGATCTTCTGTGCCATCTCAAGCCCTTGGCTCAGGGCTCAGCCAGCGGGCTGTGCAGTGCTGGGAGAGGCTGTTCTCCGCTCGGCTGCTCTGGGAGTTTTCTGGCTGAGTTTGCAGCTGATGTTCTCGATTTCCAGGCTCTTGTGTTAGCAAAGTCTGAAGGTGATTTATCCAGCACAAGCACAGCTGATGGCTTTCTGGTCCCAAATGAAAACATCCGTCATCGCCTGCCTGTGCTTGCCTGTAGTTAAGGATGTCCTCTCCTTGCTGGGAAGCTTATTTCCATGGTCCTAGAGCTGCGGCGTGCAGCCCTTGTGAGATGATATTTACAGCCTTCCATGGGGCTCAGTGCCCACAACCCTTCAATTCAAATGGAAGGGGAATGTCCACATCCATCTTCTGCCTGGCTGCACGTCTCAGTGTGAGGCTGTGATCCTCCCCTGCCTTTCACCTTGTAACAGCTGCACTCTCCTCTGCCAGGCATGTGTGAAATGGGGTCATTTCCATCTCTGCCTCGTTCCTCTGTCACTTTTGTCACAGATTGTGTGCCTGGACCTGGGGCTCGGCAGCAAGCTGCAGAAAATTCTGTCCCACAGGCATTGCTCTGCTCCTGGGGACAGGCTATAATATTGCACCAGGGCTCTATCCTGGTAAATCCACCCCATCCACAAATGCTGAATGCAGCCATGCTGCCAGTGCTGACTTTTTTACAGGGACCAGGGGATCAGCGTGCACACTCTGTGTGCATTGTGTCACTGTATGTGTCCTTCCTGCTCCCTTGGGCCTTCCCCTCTGCAGACTTCTTGGTAGAAACAGGCAGGCAACTTCCCTGTTGCAAAGCAAACTGCTTACAGGCAGGTTGTGCTGGTAGGAGGGGTGTGAGGGCAGTACTCTGCTCACCCCAGCTGGGTGCTATCACGTTTCAGTGGGAGATGTCAAGGTGGATTCATGCCTGCTGTATTGTATTCCATTCCTATTTCAGTGCCTTTTCTAAAATTATGGCTGCCCCACATCTCAGTGCTGTGGCCTATGCCCCCCTCCCTCACCAGAAATGCCAGGCAGTTGGCTGCTTTCAGAAGCAACTCCTGCAGCGCAGACGAGTGCAGGGTTTTGCTGGCACATGCCCGTGTGCAGCCCGGGGCACCCAGCCCTCAGGCTCTGCGTCCTCGGAGCCAACCTGTGCATGGCAGAGTGCAAACTGAGAGTCATTTGCATTGACTTCCTCTGTTAATCTTTAGAGACTTTATCTGTGGGACTCTTGCACTGTGCCCTTTCTTTTTCTCCTCCTTGCCCCTTGATTTCGTCCTACTTCCTTGTGACTGCTTCATTCTTTCTCTCCGCATGTGATCTCTGCATTACTGTGTGCTTTAATATAAAAGCTGAAAATGCATTTGGGAAATAAGAAGGTGAGGAGCATGCTGGGGTAGGAGGGAACACTGCAAACCAAGCAGCGAGTGGGTGGGATGAGCAAAGCAGGTCGCTCCTGTCCCTTGCCTGGATTCCCCAGTGCCTGGCGCTGGCTGCACAGAAGCAGAAGTGGCTGCTGCTGCTTATGAAGATCATGGTGGGGGGGGTGGTCACAGTGCTAACCCACAGCTTCCTTTCTCTTGAAGGAGAGAGGACTTGTGCACCGATCAGCGGTGGGTCGGTGGCCCACCCGACAGCTTGCTGCTGCCCACAGAGCGTTGGCTGCCTGCAGCACAGAGGCTGTCCCCACAGTGGGGCTGCCCCATGGAGCACTGGGGGCACTCCTGCAGCCCCCGAGCCCGTGGAGGGGTGACACAAGGTGCAGGCAGGACAGCCACAGTGCTCTGCGAGTGGCACTTGCACCTTTCTCCTCCATCTGCTCTTACAGCTGCTCCCGTAGACGTGCGCTTGCTTGGAACCAGGCTGTAATTATGGCTGTAACATATCTTTCCTGGTGTTGGCACTCTGTTGTCTGTAGATCCTAAAACTAATTATCTGCTGGCTTGTACAGTTATTCCTGGTATTCTCCTTCTCCCCAGTACACTGCAGGGCGCAGAGCTGTTCCGGTGCATGTTGCCACCGGCAGTCAGGAGCAGTGCTTGTGGCTACAGCGACCCCTTGTCAGCTCAGGGTCTTAAAACCCATGGATAGCAACTGACACTTCCAAAATACCCATTTCCACCTGATTCTGCAAATACACCAGGGCAATGAGACATGACTGGAGGGTCAGGGGGTGGTGCCCAGCTAGCACAAGGGCAGTGCGGCCCCTGGGATGCGCGGGCGAGAGCAGGCAGCCGTGATTCACAGTGTTGGGCACAGTCTCATCACACAGGAGTGCTAACAGCGGGTGAACATGATCACAAATGGAAGTGAGTGCTGGTACAGAACAAAAATAGTTCCTCCTGGAGCTCGCTGGGAAGCTTGAGCTCACATGCAGGCGTGTGTCAGTCCTCTGAAAGGCATAAACACCGCCTGGTGTTTCTGGAGATGCTCTCCATGCCTGACCCCATCTCATCCACTTGCAGCAATACCTGCGTTCCCCCTTTCCCAGGGCTTGCAGAGAGGCAGTTTTCTTCTCAGGGACCCAGCAGGGCTGTCTTGGTGTCAGGAGGACAGAGAGGTTAATCTGCACCACAAAACCTCAGTGAGGAACACATGGGCAGCAGCAGGAGCGACACCATCCAGACGCTTCCCACTGAAGCACTGAAGGTCTCAGACCCCAGCAGTCAGCCCTGCCTGGGAAGGTCAGCGCTCCAGTATCAGCGTTGCAGTGGAAGTTGGTAACTGCAGTACCCAGCACGGCCGGTGCACAACCAGAGATGTGGATGATGTCATTTTAACTCCTGAAAACCTTTGGAAGATACCATCGACAGATGGGGCTTACAGCACTGGGCGGTGGGGAGTCCCTGTGCCACGGCTTTGACCGATTCTCTGGGACACTGTGGTTCTCCCACACGAGTCCACCCCCTATAGACCAGTGATACAGCCTAGTCCTGCTGGAGGACTCCACTGTCCCTTTGTTCCAGCCCTGAATGGCCCCACAGGATGTCCCTGAGCATCCGGGATACTGCTCCAAATTAACCTGTTAGGAGCTGCTCTCAAATTTCATCTCTGCTCTTTTGGCTTCCCAATACTGCTGTGTGCAGAAAGGTGTGGTTTTGAGCAAGAAACTTTGAATTTTGCTCTGTGGGCATGGGAGGCCAGTGCCCATAAGGCCCTGTTACAACAGAGCTGGAGAACTAGAGAGCGTGTGTGGCTGTGAAGATGACCTTTGGGGAAAAAGCCCAGAGGTCTCATTTACTGCTGAGGACAAGTGGATCATCCTGAAAGTGGAAATGTATATGCAGAGGCTTGGGGCGGCTGTGGAGCAGGCGTTAGCCGTGCTCTGCAAAAAGAAGCTGTTTTGTTAGTCTGGGATTTGGAAGAGGATAGTATGGGTGATGCTGGCTGGAGGGTGTGTTGCTGTGAGGGCAGATCAACAACTCAGGCTTGGCCAAGGCCTCTGCCTCAGGTCCGAGTGTATAAGAAAAGGAAACAGGGAGTGTGCTCTCCTAAACTGCAGTTAGGCGCAAATTCTGAATTAAAGGCAAGGTGTCTGCTAAGCCCTGTAAATCTTGCACGGTGTGTGGATGTGAGCATGCATTTTTTATTGTACTTAAGAGCTGGCAAGATAAAGGAGAATAAAGGAAGCTGCTTTCCTCTCCCTGCAGCCAGGCTGTGCTTTGCCCACAGGGCTGGCAGTGCGGCTGTTCCTCCCGATGTGCTGATAATCCCTGGGAAGAGGCTCAGAGCTCAGCACCCCGCCTGCCGGGCCCAGATCTCTGCATGCACATTGGCAAATGTGGGGAGCTTTGTGCTGGGGGTGCCCAGGAAAGCTGGAGGCACTTAAAGCAGCATCATGGAAGGCTCCAGGTTGTGCAGTTCCTCTTCCCAGCGCTGGAAAGCATTACTGCTCGTTACAGTGTGTGCTTGTGGTTAGCTTTGTGACTGTGCTGAGCTCCCTGGCATCAGGCTCTGCTGTTGGCTGGTGATTAAATTAGGGGAGCTGCAGCCCTATCTTGCTCAGCCAGCCTTGGTTCCTGTAAGAAATAATCACCGGAGCGGTTTTGCTCAATCCCCCAGAGCGCAGCGAGGCTGGGAGCAGGCGCACAGCCTCCTCCGCCCACCGAGCAGCCTGGGCGAGCTTTGCAGTGCCCAGCCCAAGGGTTCTGAAAGCCAGAGGTGTCCAGGGAACAGAAGGTGGGCACTGCGGGGTGCTGGGGAGTGGGCTGGCAGCACCCTGATGCCTGCGAGCAGGCTGCAGTCCCACTGAGTGCGAGAAGGGTGTGCTGTCCCTGCAGGGCTTGAAGGTGAGGGTAAAGTGTAGCTGAACTGAAGGTAAGCAATGGACAGGATGATGCTGCAAGGTTCCCTCCAGCACTGTTCTTTAGTGATGGTAAATTCATCTGTTTTAAAACAGCTCTGTTTGGGCCATGCCACAGGACAAGGCACCCGAGGTCACTGTCGCTGTTTGAATCTCTTGATGGCAGTGTTTGTGCATCAGCACCCAGATCTCTGGGGTCCTTGCAGAGGAGACGGCGGGCAGTAACAGCACTGACCAGCTCTGTTCTCTTCCAGGTTTCTTGTCCTTCCTGTGGTTTGTGTCCTTCTGCTTCCTAGCAAACCAATGGCAGCGGACAACGATGAGCAGAGGGGCTTGGCAAGGAGCAGATGCTGCCCGGGCAGCAATCACCTTCTCCTTCTTCTCCATCATCGTGTGGGTGAGTGCAGCTTCTGGACTTTTCAGGGACCCTGCCCTGGGACCTCTTTATGCAGGGGTTCAGCATGGCACCTGGAGCGTTGCAGTGTGAGCGCTGCCTGCTGCTGGCACACGCTGGGCAGATACCTGTCCCCAGAGCGGGGCTTTGTGCCTGTGAATATTCACAGTGTCACAGATTTAATGTTTGCAGAAGAAACGGCCCAACTCAGAGCTAAGCTGGGGAGAGGAGAAATGAAACCTGCTGCGGGCTCAGTGCTGAGCTGGAGGAGGAATCGGGCATGGTTTGGAGAAGTGAATCCTGGTGGGTGGCAAAGGGCTGTACTGAAGAAACCTTTGGTCCCTCCTGCTCCCTCTGCAGGGAGCTGAAACCTGTGGTTTCTTACCTGGGAAGGCCCAGCTCCAGTCCCCTCTCCCTGGGAAGTTCCAAACTTCCTCTTCTCCTGCAGCTGGAAAGTTGCATTTCCATCGAAAACGTATTGCTGGCTGTGAGCTGCCCTCATTTCAGGACTTTGTTGGACCCCAGGGAGCAGCTTGGTTTGAAGCCAATGAGTCCCCAGGAGAGGTTCACCATGATGAGCCTGTCCCACAGGGTTGTGGGGGATTTTGGCAGCACTCGGGGGAAGCCAGGCTGCCTGCTTTGCTGCTCTCCCCAGGAGAGGTGCAAAACGCTGCAGCAAACCCATGGGCTCCATGGCCTGTAGCTGCCAGCTCCTGCCTGTGCCCAGCAGTGCTGCACCTCCGGGGCTCAGCACTTCCCTGGTGCCAGGGCCAAGGAAATAACCCTGGGCCAGGGGAAATGCCAAAGGGCCACGAGTGGGGAGCAGGGAAGCACCCACTGCCCTGGGGGCTCGCAGGGAGGGCCAGAGGGATGCCAGTCTTGGTGTCGGTGGGCAGTTGCTTTTTACCCTGAGTTTGTCATTTATAAACTAATTGAATCGTTAATGAAAGCTCCTGAAATAAAAGCAAGCGCGGGGCTCTCGCAGCTCTGCTGCTCGCTTTTGCCACGATTTGCGACCTGAATACTTGCAACCTGGGAGGGAGTGAAGGAGTCTCTGCAGGACTGACCTATTTCCCTGGCCCAGGACAGCTTCCCCTCCCTGCAGCAGGGGGGTTTGGTGGTGCCAGTGGTGGTGCCAAGCTCTTGGTGACAGCAGGGAACCTCACCTGCTGACCCCAGTGTGGCTTTTGGCTTTGCATGGGGAAAGCACTCAGACCTGCATGGGAGGTTTTGCTTTGCAGTGTGAATATGAGCAGTGTGGGGAGGCTGTGGGGTGAGCACCTCCCTGAGGCCTGTTCTGTGTTTTGGGAGGTAAGGAAGGGAATGGAAGAGGGATGGAGGGAAGGCAGAAGTGCCGGCACGACCCACCAACCTCGAGGCGGTGCAGTGGGGCACGGTGCTGCAGCTCTGATGTGCCCCACAGAGCTGGCTCCTCCTGGGCCACTGGGTGCTGCATGGTGCTTGGGGACATTGTGCTGCTGTCCCTGGGGACACTGTCTGCCTACCCCTGGGGACATTGCCCTGCTGTCCATGGGTACATTGCCCTGCTGTCCCTGCGAGCCCTGGGTGGCACTTTGCAGCCACCAGCCTGGGGCAGGACAGAGAAATCTGCGCAGCCCAGGACCTGAGCCCACCCCAGACAGACACTTTAGGGGCCAACCTCGGATGTGCAGGTGGTTTCCATGGCTCTGAGGGAGCAGGGGCAACATCTACCCACAGTGCTCGATGCTCACCCCCCGCTTCTCCGTCCCATGCAGGTCGCGCTGGCGCTGAAGGCGCTGCAGCGGTACCGCCTGGGCACCGACATGTCGCTCTTTGCCACCGACCAGTTCGCGGCCGACCCCAACGCCGCGTACCCCGGGTACCCCACCGGCAGCGGCATCGAGAGCACAGAGACCTACCAGAGCCCCCCCTTCACCGAGAGCTCGGAGGCCAACCCGAAAGGTTACCAAGTGCCAGCATACTGAGGGACGAGGGCGCGCGGCCGCGTACACGTAGACCACGTCCGATGGTGCAGTACAGTTATCCGGTTGATTGCAAATGTATTCAGTACCATTTCCTTAATGTGGCGAGTCAGTGCTGGGTTCCTTACTATTAGCTAGTTGTGCAGTGAATTCTGTACAGTGGTATTGGTTCTTGTCTTACCTGTCCAAGGGTTTTATAAAAGCAGTGTTCCCTCTAAGTCGGAAGGAAGAAGGTCGCTACTCCACGTGGCAGAAGATAACCGAGTACCTTCTCTGAGGCTTCTTCTAACACCGATGGGCACTGGGTGCCACCGAGTGCCCCAGAAAGCCAAAAATACCTTTTCCTGTTTGAAAACACAGTAGCTGCTGCGTTGTTTATCTCGTTCTTCCAGAGCTAACACAGACCTGGCCTCGTCGCAGCAAGGGGTGTGCAGCTGGGGCAGTCGGCCCAGGCTGGTCCCGCTGCTGGCAGAGCTCTCAGGTACAGCACAGGGAGCAGAGGCCACGGAAAGTGCCAAATTTACAAAGAAAAAAGTGGTGTCTGTGTTACATTTATTTGTATATATTTATTGTACAAAAAAACATGACCAAACAGGTGTTTCAAACCTAGCTTAGGATGCAAGGGGCGTGGGGAAGTTCGGTTTTTATGTTGAATATCCAGATTGCTTCTGTGCTTCAACTCGGTTCTGGCTGAGGATACAAAAAGTGGCTGTTGGAAAGTTGCTTTGGAAAAGGGTTCAGCAATAGTTGTCTGCTCATTAGAAATAGGCTCTTATCCATGGAAAATATGGCGTTACAGCTCCACTTCTGCATCGGGGAGCTGTTAAAGTTTGCAAATTTTCAAATAGTTCTGATTGGCAACACAGAACGCTTGTTCACTCTCGAACCCAGAGCTGCCAACACAAAAGGTGTGGGTGTCTCTGTGACTCAAATTCGAAGTCAATTAGGAAGCAGAATGTGGCTTTGTGTTTTTATACCAGGAGCAGCCACCATCTGTTGTCATTGCAGCAAAATCCTCAGGTGTGGATGTGCGCTTCGCACTGCGGTCCCCAGCGATGCCGAGTTCAAAGGGAGCACTGAAAGGACTCTGTGGGCACTGAGGTCCATCACAGGGGTGCACGTGGCCCCTGTGTGCCAATATTGGGAGAATAGAGTGAATGATAAACACCTGAGAAAGAGGCTGAGCTTTGGTTTCCAGCAGCAGAATTCCAGCGTTGTCAGTACTGAGTAAATCTGAAAAATGCAGCAGATGCTCCTCAGCAGCCCGACCCACCTGGGTGCATGCTGGCCATGGGCAGGGCTGGGTGTTGCTGAGGGCAGAGCACAGAGCTGAGCTGTGGGCCCTGTCCGTGGCATCCTCCCCAGCTGCAGGGATCCTTCACTGCGCCGTTGGTGCTGGCAGAGCTGTGTGTTGCCTTCTGACCTCACAAGCAATAGATAAGGGACTGCCCCTGCTGTTCCTGTAGCAAAAAAATCCAGCAGTTTTTTGTCATCATCATTAGCACAGCTTGTTTCTGCTGCTAGATTGCAAATAAGTGCATTAATTAATAAGCAGCAAACCTCATCACAGGGCAGTGACAAAATGCATAACTTGAATACCGCGCTGTTTAGGTCAGATTAAAACCTGCATTCACAGTGAGCACTGGCGTTGCTGGATCCAGACCTTCCTGGCAGCACCCAGCACTGCCAGAGCTTCTCCGTGCAGCATTCCCCAGCTCAGAGCTTCTCCTGAGAGCTGCAGAGCCCAGTGCTCCGTGTGGTGACACGGGGACCTGGCATCCCACAAGCTTTTCCTTACAGTGACAGCACCAGGCGCTGTGCATCTCCCTCCCAATGCCTTTGCACCCACTCTGAGGTCCCTACGCGGTGTTAGGAAGAGCTCAGCCCCACTGCCAGCACAGCTGTGGCCCTCGCAGCGAGGGGAACAGGGGAGCTGGAGGATGCTGCACTGCTGGTGGAGTCTCCTGTGGCTGCTGCAGGAAGCAAGAAAGGTGACATAGAGGCATCTGCACTCAGCCTGAGCCAGGTGAGCAGTGAGAAATTCATGCATTGAGGGGGCACACCCAAACCCCAGTACAGTATAAGCCTAAATTCCTTCTATGACCCTTGTGATTTTTCTCGAGCCAGTCTTGCTGGAAGAAAAAGGGCAAAAGATTTCAATACAGGGTACAGTAGAACTGTAGCAATATTTTCCTTAGAGGGAACACTGAAATTTTAGCAGCACAAACAGTACTTGTGTTAATATTTTAGCAAAATTATAATCAATTTAAATGTTTAAATTGATTGTATGTGAGATAATGTTTGTTCGGTACACTGTATTTTTTCTAACTATATAACTGTTCCAGAGTTTCCTTGTAACCGTAAAGAACTAAAGTTCTGTCTGACTGCGAGAAGTGTCCTGATCAGTGGTGTAAACGTGCTGAATATTACAACATCTGAATGTATGCACCCCAGGCCTACATTGCATTTCTTTCCTTCCCACCCCTCCCACCCAGTGGCCGTGGGACACAGCCTGGACGCACACCCCCACGCACACCCACGCTGTCCCTGAAGCAACCGTGGCACGGGGACAACGCCAGCACAGCTGTGACTCCATCCCCAGGCCAGGCACCGTTGTTCTTCTCCAGGTCAGCTTCTTTTTACAGTCATTGCTCCCCAAAATTTCATTATTATGTTTAAATTGTGCTTGGTGCTGTGAGTGTGCGAGGACCCGGATGTGCTTCACTCAGCAGGAGAGGAGGAGGAAGGGGCTTGGGCACCTGGGCAGGTTTCCTGGCAGGGGGAAGGCAGGGCAGATGCTGCTCGATGGAGCTGGGAATGGCAGCTGTGCTCTGCCATAGCAGCACTGCTGCAAGGAACCTTCCCCTGTGCTGCTGGGGCTGCTATTGCAGGCAGCAGTGGTGAGGTCACCACAGTGACCCCTCGGGCTGTGTCAGGATGGGACATAATGTCATTAACGTGGCACTGCGACACCTAAGACACACATGCCTTGGAAACAGCGTTTACCCACGCTGAAAGAAAAGCATTCGGGTTTGTTGGTGGCTGCTGCTCAGCTCCTGTGTAATTCTCTAAGCTCCTGTGTAATTCTCTAGGGACAGCATGGGCAGGTAGCCCCCAGGGCCGTGCTGAATTAGAACCTGCTTAATTAAAGGAAGCATGAGGCCCTGGCCCTCGCCCTGGCCAGTGGTGCTAACACATACCTCCCCTGTGTATGAGACCCTGCAGTGTTCCTGCTCCCTGCTCCCGCTGCCCTTTGTTAACTGCACACCCACGGTGTCAGGGACTCGTCAGGCAGACTGTACAGGTACAGGCTGTAACTAAGTGCAGCCTCATGGGCTCATGGTTTGAGAATTACTGGATGGATCCCTTGGAGCAATACCTGTAGTAACCCATCCGAGGTTCAGATAGTCTTACCCTGACTCTTCATACTTCTTTCACCTGTTCTTTCTCCCTCTAAAATCACCGTGCTGCAGCAGACACTAGCTGCTTTCCTTGTAACTATCCAGAGCAACTCTTAGAAGCACGCCAGCATTCTGCTGTGACTCCGTGCCACGCCAGCTGCTGCCCCCATGCTGTTCTCACGAGCTGTTCAAGATATTCTCTGTTGCAGGGACCTCCTGCAGCCCAGCAGCCAGCTGGGGCTTAGCATGCCAAAAGCTTCAGCACAGCATTAGCACCGAGTGTGGGTGTAGGGGACAGAATCTGAACAAGCCTGCACCTTTCCTGGAGATGTATTCTACCAGCTCATGGTGCTCCAGGAGGCTCTGTTGTGACAACACAGGTATTTCTCAGCATTGAAGTTAACCACATCATGTTTTTTTGCATGAACTTCTATTACATTAGAAGAGGATTTGAAATAAAGACGTTAATTGGAAATTGCTTCCAGCATCTTAAGCTGTTCCTAGGGAGGTGCAAGTTGTGCTTAAAACATCTCCCCCCTGACTGCATGCTCCTACAGCTGCTGCAGTTTGACCACATCCCCAGGCAGCTGGATTTTACTTGCTGTTTGCTGAGGCACTTTGTAAGATGAGTTTCCCATCAGGCAAATTGCAGGTAGCTACACAGCACTGAGAATTAGTCCATGCTCCAGCAGTAAGCGACAGCTGTGGCATTTTGCTACTTTTCCTGTCAGCCACTCTTCACTGGGGGTTATCCATACCCTCCTCTGCCCCCAGCCTGTGCTGCCCCATCCCCACCAGTCACAGCTGCTGGCTGTGTGCCTGCTGCAGCTCTGAGCCCCTTTGAACAGAATTAAACCAACTGTGCTCATTGTCTGTTCGTTAGCAAAATCCCATCATTACTTCCATGGAATCAATATTTCTCTCTATAAAAGCTGTGTACATTTGCAGACTTCCTTTCAGCCTTCTTTGTTTCCCTGAAGTGTGCTGGGGAGAGCAGATGGGTCCCGTTCCACTCTGTTTTATTCATAGTACTTTTCTAGATTGCATTTCTGAAGCTGTGTCAGAAGAACCTCCCACCACCCCTGAGGCTCAGGAAGAGCCTTCACTGTACCAACTTGAACCCCCAGTTCAGCTGCCTGTATTTCGTTGCAATATGCATTTAAACCTCAGATTCTTCACAAGTTTTAATGACAAACCGATACCAAATGTGGTTTGCAAATTTAAGTTGTTTGCAGATACCTCTGTACAAGCAGACCGCTTCCAGGAGTTGCAGTTGTCACTAACCTTACGTGGATTGTTGTATAAAGTGGGCTGTGTATGGAACTAAGTTAAAAATGTTTACAACTTTTGTATATATTATATATAAATATATAAAAAATATCTTTTGAGAGAACAATCTGTGATTATGTATTTTCGGTGTCTGTGTACCAACTGCAACTTATTTTCAATAAAGAGTTTAAAATGAATAGAAGCGGCCTGGAAAAATTTGGTAATGCTTTATTGAAGCAGGTGAGCACAGGGAGCAAGGGAACTGCAGCAGCAGGCCGAGAGCAGGCGCCTGGAGGAACCAACAGCAGCACTGGGAGCTCTCAACCTGCCAGGTGGGCGCTACGGCTCTGCTAACACAGAAGAAAATAACTGAAAATAAAGGGAAGACGTAAGAAACTCCTGCAGAAAATATGCATCTCGTTTCCTCTGAGCTTTACAGATCAAAGGAAGAGACAGGGAAAGAGCTGACGACGTAGATCCACTGCTGACTGGAAGTGGCTTGGGCAGCTGGCATCAAAACTGAAGCACCTGAGTGCCACAGCAGTCACTGAGTCATGGTGGCATCACCAACGTGGGACCTGGCCCTGCTCGAGAGGAGCCCGACTCGAGGCAGGAACGCAGCAGTGCTACTCGCAGCGCATCCATGCATTTCATAAACAGCCATGCAGCCACACGAGCCTCCCCTCCCCGTTTCAGGGCATGCAGTCCGGCCCCTGTGCTGAATACAGCACATAGGGGTATTCAAAACAGTCTTAATTATTTGGAAAAAGAAACCAAAAGCACTTTGCAGCCTGACAGCAAGCAAAACTAAGAAGTATAAGGCAAGGCAAAAATTCTGTAGCCAGGACGAGCTCTTCACTAATAGCCTGAGCTCAATTTCATAGAAATGCTTATATAAAAGCAGCGTTTTCTCACTTAAAAATTAATTTCAACGTGTTAAAAAGAATGAAACCTGGTCTGCAAGGATGGGCAGAATCAGACACTTCATTACAGCCACGGCAGTGCACCGCAGGGAGGACCTGTGGCCACCACGTCGCAGCTGCTGCTGGAGGAGTTACTGCAAACCAGGACCAGATCCACCTCCTGTTTCCTAGAGGTGGCAGCTACAGATGGCAAGCAATGTGAGCAAAGCTACTGCAGAGCAACATCACCAAGGCAGACACAGGATGTAAACACTCCATAGTCTGAACAAACCATCCGTGTTAGTGCGGGCCACTGTAAACAGAGAAATGCACTTAAAGGCACTGCAGATAAACATGGTCAGTGATCAGCAGCATTTAATGTCCCAATGTGCTGTTTGGAGCTACCACCATTAATACATCCAAGAAATTAGAAACATGGCAATCATTAAATAAAATCACCGTGAAGTGCGCTTTACAGGAAGTAAAGCCTTACCATTATTCCACATGCAGTGCTACAAACCCAGTTTCTTTAAAGAACGTGTTACATAAAAGGACAGAGGCAGCTTCAGACCTCAGGTTCAACTCATCACACAGATCAGTCCGATTCTTCAAGTAGTGAAATTAATTCAGTTTTCAGACAGGAATATTCTTTGCTATATGAGCAGCCCAATGGTTACAGACACAACCGAAGCGGCCGTGTTCACCAGGGAGTCGGATCCTCCCTGCATCCTCACCCCCCTGCCTACTTCCATTTCTGTGGTCACAGAAATAGCACAGAAATCAGAATATAAGGGAAGCCGCTTCTGCTTCCGTTTATTTCAGCGATTCAAGATCCCCCACTCCCACCCCTCCCCCAGAGAAAGAAAAACCCCAAGCCAGATGCATATTCCCCTATTGAGTCCCCAGTCAGACTTCAGATCAGAAAGTATTTTCTCAGCTATTGCATGTCACAGGAGGTGGCCCCTGCCTGCCCACCCTGCAATTTTGGCCTAATTCTACTCAGGCGTTTTGGAAGCTCAGACTTTGGGTGTTACTTAGCTACGGCACAGTCCAGTGATCCCTTTGCCCAGTATTTATGAACAGCACTGAGAGGGCTCTCTAACAGTTACCTGTGTACGAGCACTCAGCTGGCAGCGGCTCTCAGCCACACTACACTGTCAAACCTCCTTCCAAAAAGTGCATATTCATAGATAGAAACTGTTTTATTGGTCTTCATAAAAGCTAACTGATGATTCTACTGATTGCTTGTAAGGAAGGGAACTCCTCATCCTCAATATGCAAAGCTTTATGGGTGACAATGTCCTGCTGAGTTAGTACTTGCTTACATGTTGGGCAGATGCAGCAGTCGAGATCAGAGTTGGAGTCCGTTTGCCAAACATTCTTTTTGCTCTTTTTGGATTTGTTTGAACTTTGCTTTTCTTTGATTCTGAAATCGTTGTGAGCAGAAAGCAGTTCTTGTTGCTTTACTGTGTCTGGCAACAACACCAGCAGCTCGTTAAAAATTTTCTTGAAGTTATCCCCAAGCAGTTCTCGGCAACTTTTGTAATACTGTGCTGCAGAAATCAGACCCTTCAGCGAAAAGAGAATTGGAATAATTAGAAATTAAGAAATAACAATAAGGAAATCTGACTCATCTATCGAAGGATCCACTTTCTCCCAGGCCACACCACACTCACTGCTTTTTTGCTACCTTAGCACTAGAGAAGAGCCACAGTGGAGCAGAGTAAAAAAGCCTCCATCTAGTCCACTCAGCAGCATCAGACAGCAGCAGATGCACTGCACGGACTGAACAGAGGAACGGCTCAGCAACGCAAAGGTTCTTGCCCACTCACCTGTCTGAATTGCCCAGAATGAGTTTTAAATTTATTGAACTTGGATTCATCACTTTGGAGAAATTCTTTAATAGATTGTATTAGCTGAATGTTCCTTCGCTGGAAGTTTTCAGGTATCAAGTATGACCCATGGCTGGATTTTGGCCTGCATTTGCAAAAAAAAAAAAATTATAAAAAAGAATTTAATTTATACTGCTTCATGTTCTGGAAAGATGCTGCAGATATACAACACATGGCTGCTCTTTCCTATAGGGTGCACTCCCTTCCTTCACCCAGCTACACATGCAATGACTGTAAGCAGCACACTGCTGTCTTGATGGGATGAGGAACACATCCTGTGGGATTACTGCATCAGATTCCAGCTTTACCTAGACAGGATATTTAACATTCAAGTTTACCATGGTCTTGACTAGCAATTCTGTAAGCCAAGTTCCCTGAAGTGGCATAAGCAACAGTGACCACAACATGAATAAAGCAGAACCGATAAATACAGACATTGTGTTAAACTTCTACTGCTTTTTCCCCTTCCAGCCTTCCATAAACCCATCTCTCTGGACCAGAAGGGCTCAGCCAGAGACCAGCTACCGGGAAGATCAAAGCAACAAAGGCATTCAGGGGTTGCCAAGAAAAGTGTGCTTCAGCACATTGCTTCTGGGACCTGGACAGAATCAATGGAAAGGTGAAGAAATATGTTACAGCGACTGATTTGCAAACAGATCTAGGAAAGAGAAGCCTGAGCTGCCAAACTGCAGGTTTTTGTTGCCTCAGACTCGCATCCAAACAATGTTTGTGCCTCCATTTACACAACCACATGGAACAGCAACAGGAGCCATTACGTGGCTGGCCTCTGCTGCAGCACCTCACAGCAATGCCCTCAGCACTCTGCGCTTCGTGTGAAGCCCTGTGGCCTCTCTCAGATGCCATGCGTAAGTTACTCCAACTAGAAGGACTTGTACTTACTCTTTCAGAGATGTAGTGACAGGTTCAGAGATACTGGTGGATGGAATAACAGCAAAACCTGGAGGGGGTTTACTAACAGGCACTGACAGTCCCGGAGGCGGAGGAGGACTCTTTAATAGCACCACAGTGTTAAAGCCTAAAGGAAAGCAGAAATGGGCAGGAAGTTAGAGCACATATCTGTGACACCCACACACCATCAACTAAAATTAACACCAATGGTCTGATGTACTCTCCAGAAGCACCAAGATGTAAGAGTCAATAGTGCAGACATCACAATATTGGAAGAAACCTACAAATTAAAGAGGTGGAAATCTGTTGCCCTAACGCTCAGGTCAAGAAGCAGTTCACAGTGGCTGATGTTGCTCTACAAACAGAGTGCTCAACTATTAATTTACTTTTTCAGAAGAGAGTAATCAAAACAAACAAAAACAAAAGCACTTAAATGCATGATGGCAACACACTTGTGTTATTACAGCAGCACCAGGCACCACATGTTCTAGCTGACTCCACCCAGGATTATCTGCAGGGCAGCACAGAACAAAGCAGCTATGCAACCACCTCCTGATGAGATGCCACTTTCATTAAAACCATCGTAGGTCACATCTGTGCTACGTTACTTCAACTTTACAAGATTATGGTATCAGTAAAAGCAAGGGGATTACACCTCTGCAAACACAGAACAAGAGACCTCCAAGGACGCCAAGTGACAAGTACCAGCAGGTACAAATCACAGCTAAACAGAGGCTTCTTTTGCCCACAGGAGCTTTCAAACTACATCTTAACGTACAAAGCATGGATAATGCGTCAGAGATTACTCACTAGTAAAAGAAGAACAGGTAAAGACTGGCTGCTCATCTGCGAGCCACCCCCAGACGCAGATGCATGGAACAGAGGTGTCCTAACGCTGCCGTCACATCAGCTGTGTTTTACAAAGGACTTTCAAGACTGCCTGCATTACTCAGGCTGCCTTTTAACTTCAGCCACATTGCTACGAGCTACAGCCAAGGAAGCTGGCAGTGCCCTGTAGTGCTTACCTGGTGGCGGTGGCATTCGAGCTGATCCTGAGCTCCCAAGAGCTGGGAAGTCTTCCTGAGGTAAAGGGCACTGGTTAGTCACTGTGGGCTTTTTAAGGCCAGGGGGCTCTTTGGGTGTACTACAGACTAATTTTTCCGAATGACCATTCATGACAGCCGTGGATCTGTCAGGGCCATGAAGAGCAGAGGATGAATGTGATGTCTGCTCTGCTTCTGGCAGCTTTTCGGTAGAAGATCTGGGAAGCAATGTCTCCTGTAACAGGTGTGGGGATGACGGTCTCTGCTTCTCAGCCCCCATCCTCTTTTTCTTGCTCACCTTCGTAAAAGTTTGTGAGGTAGAAGCTGCCAGCAGGGACGACACATCAAACATTGTTGGTGCATTTCTTATCTCCTGGGTTGTCAAGCCACTACTGGTGTCTTCATCATCTGACTGAGAGAGCTTATTGCTCTTCTTACTTCCTTTAGTGCTATTCAATGAGGGTGGTTTTTTGGCTATCTGATTTGCACAAGGGTTAATGGCTTTGACCACATTTTTACTGGAACCGCTGTTCCATGCGGATGTGATGTTAGTCACTGTTTTATTGTTAGGCCTCATTTTGGACACCAGAGCTGGAAAATCCTCCTCTTGAAAAGCCGTTTTCTTCGCAGTCGCTGTATACGTCAAAGACATCCCAGAAGCGATAGTGGGTGCTGCAGAGGATGACAAGCTTGGGAAATCTTCTTCTTTAAGCTTAACTGCTGCTAGCTGGGCAGAGCTGTGAGAAAGGAAAAGTACACCTGGTTACACCACTGCTGCAGAGACAGCAGAACCCCACCAGGCAGAACAAGCTCCGTGCCTGACTGCATTCTTCCTCAAACCATCACTCAGGGTGGCACAGCCGGCGTGACCGTTAACAGCACGCAAATGCTTATAAATCATGTCTGGGATGAGTCCCTTCAAAGCAGCCTCACTAGCCTTATTGTGTTATCAGTACTGTCTGGGCACACCTTCCCTTGACCAGCAAGCCATACACACAGGCTTCTAGTGCATTCTACTGTCCACATCCTGCAAAGACTCTATTTGAGTCACCACCCATTTAAGGAGATGATGAATTTTAAAACCCCAACAGCATATGACTCCCTCAAGATAAGCTACTGAGTTAAAAATGGCTGGAGTTAGAAGAAGACTGGAAATTTCCCTGTAATTGCACCACTAAAAGATCAAGCCATGAACTGCAGCACCAGCCTGTGCTGTTCACGCAGGCAGCGAACACAGAAACAGGCTGAAGGGGAACTGAGAGAGGGGGGCACTTGCAGTTTAAGTGATCTGTAAAATTATTTTTTCCAGTAACAACCCAAGTAAGTTCCTAACTCAGCTTTCTCATTGCTGCAGCCTTGAGCAAACTTACCCTTGTAGAGGTCCCACTGCTGAACCGATTGCTGGAAAGTCATCTTGGCTTAAAGCACCATTAGCAGCTGCTTCTTTTGGGGTATTGACAAAAAGAGCAGAGAAATATTTTCAACCAAAATCCATCAATTTCAGAGTGGAAGCCATCATTGAACATGACAGCAGCATTATCAAGTCCTATTTTCAGCAGCTGATGATGTCATTAACTGACATTCCAAAAGCACAATTTAAGTCCACACGTCACCATTTCCTTCAGTTAACCACCCTCACCACGATGTTGTCAGCTATGAGCTCTAGCATACAGGAAGTTCATGGAACTTAATATGAGCAAAACACTGATTAATAAGACAGCCTCCAGAGCATTCCTTCACAACCAAGAAGCCGATTCCCAGTTTGGAATTTGCCTTAAAACGCAGCGCTGTGGACTGCAGCAGTTCAAGGACAGATTGGTAACAGCTTTGAGATGCATGCAGCAAAAGCTGGGCTAGCAGCACAGGAGATCACCTCGTCTGCCACCCCCAGCTGCTCTGTACCCATCAGAAAACAGCAGCTCTCAGCTCATTATGAAGCTTTAAGTGGGAATTGTGTTGTAGGAGCAATTAAACAGTGGAAAAAGGATTTGGAGCAACAGTAATATCAAAACAACTGCATTGCATTTATTTGCACCCCCCAAACTGGACCTCATTCAGAGCAATTAAAGGTTTGCTTTGACCAGTTACAAACTTTTACTGGAAGTAACTTTGTCCCAAAAAAGGGGATACTCAGCTCAAGCATCACAATAAATCAGTTCTTGCATCCTAGAGTAGGAAATGGCCCAGTCTTCGATGATATTGATTTGGACAGAACACGACAGATACTGTCATACGTTAATTGTGTTTGGTATTTCTACCCAGTTCCATTTAAGTATAACCTGCTGTACAAATCCCAGCCCACCCAGACACATTTCATTGTAACTGGGTGTTGCTGGACTAAGATTCTGCACAGCTCTCCCCCTACCTACCCACCCGCTTTTGAGAACAAGGCATGGCCATTCACACTTTTGCCAGGCTGACCTCCACACCCATCACACCTCCCTGCAGCTGCAGAACGTGTCCGACACTGACCTGTAGCTTCGTTTGAAGACTTTGGCACACGTTTGGAGCTGGGTACATCTGAATCCCTGAAGTCCTCCTTTTTACCTCTGCTGCTGCTGTCCTCTTTGTCTTCTACCCGTTTTTTCTCTTCCTGCCGCTTAGCGGCTACAGAGGCCCTGACTGCTGCTGCCACATCTCTGTCTTCTTCTTCCCTACAGGACAGGGCAGATTTTCTTGATAAAACAGGAAGGATTATGGAGCATGTTTGTCTCACTCCGCCTGTCGGTTGTTAGCTATGATGACTGTCCCTGGCCTTGTGCTGCCACCTGCTGAGAAGGCTGAAACCAACCACTATTCCAACATCCCTGAGTGGTGAGACAGGCAACGTTCAACTCCTGGATCTGCAAGTTCTATGTGTGGTGATACCAATTCAGAACAGAAGCAATCAGCTGGAATAGACGGGCGTCCGCATGCATCCTTGGTACCATCTCTCCCCATTTTCAAATGTACAGAAGTCTTATTTGTAGGCCAAAGTAATTCTTTGAAACACGGCTTATAATGAACTCCCAACAAATCCACAATCCACATGTGACACCCATATATAAGGTGTTTAGAGATGGACTTCTTCCCCCAGTGGAGTTACCACTAATGAACCAGCTGACCATCCAGTGAGAAAAAGAGGAAAAATAGATGTGCAGTAGATATAAAGCACTCAGGTTTTGTATGGATGAAGAGATATAGAAATGCAAGCTTTCATTTCAATACTTAACCCTCTTCTTTCTCCAAAGCACTCAGTCTGGCCACACAGAGATCTGTTTGTTCAATGAAAAGCATGGGCCTTAGAATAGGAACTTCGTGGTTACCCAGGCCAAGAAGTCCATCAAACCTGCAAAGACTTATCACTTACTTCAGAAAAACCCATTTAAAAAGCTAGCACAAAAACTGTTGCTGAAATTAATAAAGAATTCTGAATTTAGTTAACCTACATGTTGAAGATTACACTGTTTGCTTTCTTTGGCAAGTCCAGGAAGCTTAAACTTCACACGAAGTAATTTCACTTTCACTAAGCATGCAGACAGCATGCAGGCTTGGACTGAAGACCAGTTCTCAACTACGGAGTCACTATGGAAGCTTCCAAATTTTGTACCCACTTCCTTCCTTCTGGTCCACCAAAACTCTGTTAATTGTTAAGAAACACCACCAAGAAGCAATAAGATTCAACCAAACGTGCTACTCACCTCTTGTACCTCCAGCTGCCTCTTCTGTTTTGCTGACTTCCTCGGCCACTCAATCTGCCTGACCTCCCTTGCCTGTTGTACCTGTCAACTTCTTCATAGTCCTCTCCACCTATAACACCTAAACAGGAGGGATTGATGATCATTCTTAAAGTTACTTCTCTCATCTGGGCATCGCACTATGCCTGAAGAAGAGCAGAATTACACTAGTAGAAATAAATCTACCTTGATTTCCTTGTGATGATTAAGAAGTCTACAAAACCTCCATGAATGCCACATTAATGGCTGAACTTAATGATCTTAAGGGTCTTTTCCAACCTCAATGGTTCTATGATGAAAACATATTTAGCAGTATATGGATTCCATATACTGTAACCTGTGATGCAAGTTCTGAGTAACTCATTTTTCTGCAGATTTCTCTCTATAGAAGTCAGTATGTTCCACGTGGAAGAGAAGTCTGTACGTATCAATCTTGGCACTCCTAACTGAATATGCTGCTCTGATCTTGTGCTCCATGTTCATCACTACTTTGTATTAACTGTAACATAAGTAGGTCACGTAACTACAAACTGGGGAAGAAAGCCAGCAATCAGAATAATTCACTGTAGCTTCCCTAAAATCATGTCTCATCATAAATCTAAACAAGGGTGGGAAAAATAAATAAATCACAGAATAGTTTAGGAAGGAAAAGACCTCTGGTGGTCATCTGCTCCATCCCCTCGCTCAGAGCAAGGCCAACTCTGAAAGGACATTACGTTGCTCATGGCCCTGTCCAGTCCACTTCTGGTTATCTTCAAGGACAAACTCCACAACCTCTCAGCTCCCTGTTCCACGGTTTGTTCACCCTCTCTGTAAAGAACATCCTCCTAGCTAGGAAGTGTTCACCAGGTGTTTCTGAATAGCATCAAAGCAGTAAGAAGGAAGAAGTTCCTGTGCATCGCAACCTCCCAGCCACGCTTACCCTCATTTCTCCTCTGGTGCCTGGGAGCGTAGTTGAACTGAAGGTCTATCTGCCGGTTCTGCCTGGCCTCGGCCCTGTTCTTGCTGTGGCAGGCTGTCTTGTGCGCTTTGTAATCTATCTCTGTGCGGAAGGCATGGGTAAACTGCTCTGTGCTGCACCGTCCCTCCTCGCAAAGGAAATGCTTTTCGCGGAAGTGTTCTCGAAGGTATTCGTAATCACTGGAAAGAAAAAAGGGGCTGAGCTGCAGCTCTCCCAACACATTTTACAAATGGGATACGATCGTTCTTTACTCCACCTGTTAATGCTTAACATTGATGAGGAAAACTTTAAAACGTGAACTAGACAGAAAGCAGTTACCCAAGCTATCCCTTTAAGGAACACAAGAGCCTACAGCCAACCCGCTCCCCCTCTTGCCCTCTTTCTCCAAGCACTACTTTTCAGAAGACTCAAAGCAGCTCCAAACAACTTTTCTCTACAATTCAACCTACAGAAAGAGGAATAAAACGACATCCACAAACCTGTAGTATTCCTGAGCACCATCAGAGTCACAGAAGTGACAAAAATAATGATCCCGTCGCAGGTGTTTCAGCAGCTCGTCATTATCCAAATAGCGCTCGTCACAGAACTTGCACAGGGGATGCCCACGATGAGAGGTGTCATCTGGATCTCCGTGGATTCGATGGCGAGCAAGGTCCTTACGAGTATACCATTTCCTTTCATACGTAAAAATCTGAAGAAATACACAAAAATGAGACAAGCTACGGCTCTGCACAACTTCCTCACTTGCAGGAGTCGAAGATTTGCTTTAGAAAGATACAGTTTGACAACTGACACCTAACGTTTTCAGTGAATAGGAACACAGATTCAAGTGATAGATCCAAATGACATCTCTCTTGCACTTCACTCATCTCAAACATTGGAAAGAGATCATTTTTATTCCTTTCATGTGTTGTTTTTAATGTATATTAACAATGTGATGAACTTTAAACTATAATCTGTTAGGAAAAAAACCTTAAACGCGTATGAACGTACAACATTTTGCACACTAACTCCAAAAAAAGTAAACTAAAAGTGAACTGCCCACGTTTCTCAGAGAGCAACTACCCCAACACAACTATGAACAAACACAACTATGAACACATTTGTTCAGTGAACAAATTCTGCATTATGAGCCCATCTCCCATCCCTACTAACACACAAGCTGTTTTGGTAGAAAGGGTTCTGAAGGTGCCAAGAAGATCAACGTGTCCTTTAGAACAGAATACCCTTTATTTCTTGCCTCTTCAACGAGGGGCCTGAACTTACTCTGGGAAACAGTTTCCTTGGCTGAACTAGAGTTGACTGGCTGAAGTTCTGCAAGTTCAAGAACTTATTTGCAGTGGGTACTAGCAACATGGAATCTTTCTCCAAAACAGAAATGTCTCTGCAGTATTCTGAAATTAAAAGCCAACAAATTCTGCTATAGTTTGTGCTGTCTTTGGAAGAGATGATGATAAACAAGTTTATTGAGTGTTGCCTACCCAGGCTGCCTGTGGACACATCTCTTGATTGGAGCAACTAAAACAAGCTGCCTTGCCTTCCCCTTCCCTTCAATCAGCACCAGTGATGGCATGACCACAGGAAAGAGTCCAATCAGTCCAGTGAGAGCCAAGCCCACAAAAAAGATGTGCTGGCCTTCACTCAGGTCAACCCTGAGCACCTCTGGATCCTGCCCTTTTGGCAGTGACCTCCAGTTTGACTGGCAGTAACCGACTGTGAAACCACAACAGAAATGCATTTCTCTGATTCAATACTCTATTGGTTTCAGAGAAAGCAAACATGTACAAAACCACCTGTAATGAGTCCTAAAAATATGTGCTCATGCATTAAATGCCCTCTGACAACAACAAACAATGCTGACAGCTACTAGACACAAAGGTTAGCAGTGCTGGCATTCATTTAACAGCAGCAGCTGATTTTGCCCGATGTGTTATTCAGAAATAGAAAACAAAAAAAACCCTAACTCTAGGGAAAGGTGGAATTCTGACTTTCAGGTTGAAAAAAGCATCACTCAACTAACAGAACAGCAGCTGTTCTCAGCAAAATTCAAGTGGGTTAAGAAATAAAAAGGCCAATGATGGTGTCACTAAGATGAGCAGCTTTGAGGCTCAATCCAGACTGACAACTCAGCCTTCCAGTAAGTGCTCTATCTTTACATTTTAAAACAGCCCCAGCCATGTTCTACATATGTACATCAAGCACTGCAGACCTCAACTGCAGACAAGTTTCACTTTCCAATCAAATCAACACGATACAGGAAATTTGCTCTGAACAAATAAACAAGATAATGAAATACAATTATATTTCGTTAAACCAGCAAGATGGATTCTCATCCTGTACATGATTCAGCTGTAAATGCTACACTGACTCTCATCTGAGAGAGGACTCTGTCACACCATGGTGCACTCTGCTTTCTGAACTGGCACCAATGCTTCCTCAGTCACAGTTTTAGTTCCTGAAGTTATCACAAGTCTTAACAGATATTAAATCTCTACAGCTACAGTTGTAATGAAGTCTGCCTACAACTCAGGACTAAATTCCTATCAGACAGTTCAAGTTTTTTATTTACAGGCATCGTGGGGGAGGAGCTAACCTCAGAAGCTTATTAATATGGTTGGGTTTAATTTAAAACTTAATCCATTTAGAACCTTCAGGCCTCTTTCATTAATCAGTTTATGGAAGAAGACTCAAAAGGAAGCAACTGGCCTGACTGCAGGCAGGCAGAAGAAACTTAAAGAGCCAAGTGGTGCTGTTCAGCCACTCCCTTCTTCCCACCTCCCCAGGCACCCTTGCAGGTGACATAAGGAACCCCCCCCCTCCCCACACATCAGAACACAGAACTGGCTCACCTTTAAGTGTTTAACACAGAGTTTGCAACAGAAGAGCTCATGCTGCTTTCTCATGTGCTGTTCCAAATCTGCAAAGGTACTGAATGGCTTCAAATCTGGACACAGAAAGCATTCATGCTGCAGCAGCTTCCTGAGGGACAAAGAAAGATTGACTGAGCTTCTCCGATTCCCCCTCAGCAACCCGATATCTTTACTGAAAGAAATATTCCGTCCACGGCAGAATTCTGCATTTTTATAGCTCCCCCAGCAATTTGTAATGAGGTTAGCGTCCTGTTTATTCCAAGAATACTTTGTCATCTGTCAGGAGCAGAAGAGAACCAAGTTACAGAGGCCTGAACTGTAAGAAAAGAGCTGGACAGCTGCCGTGTAAGAAGCACACTGCTGCCAGCAGACGATCTGCAAGGGGACGGGACACATCTGAGCAACAAGCCCCTAGCTCATTGAAGACTCAGCTGAGACAGGCAATATTCACATCTAACTTAGCTATGCTTCCTACTGTCAGCAACTGAAGCATATGACAGGGAGGGGAGACAAAAAATTGTAGTAGAAAAAGAGGAAAAAAATGTAAGTACAGCGATTCCCAACCAGAGCTGAAGGCAGAGCACTGCTCTCAGTGGGAATCCCCACTCACTCGCACCTGATTGCCATTCTGTGGGCAGCAACCTCAGCAGCTCTCCAGAAATCACCATCAAAAACAACTCCCAGGGCTGGTGTATAAATAATCAGAACATGGTTCTGACTGCTTCTGCTCACTAAAACCCACTGCCCATCTCCATAAATTGGAAATCATACAAAATTATAAATGTATCAGCCAAGTTACATTTTTGGCCTGTATCAGGTTAGATATAATGCACGACTCTCCAAGAAAGAGGTTCCACTGTCTACATGGCTGCATCTTTCACTCTTCTTTCCTTTCCTGTGGTCTTAACAAAGCTTAGAGCCTCCCAATTAAGTGTGTTATGAAAAATATTTCTAGAACGTGCTGCTGATGGCACATTTTTACCCTTTCCACCTCCATCCTTCTTCTGTCCCATTTAGGACCAAGATCCTTGCAGGAAGAAGAGGATGCTCTTCTTTTCATATGACACAATTGATTTTGATTAGTGCTTATGCAACACAGGGATAAATACCATTATGATAGTAATTTTGCCTTTCCTAATTTCACAGCAGCCATGCAAGGAATGAAGAGCCTTCCAGCAAGTTTGCTGTTGGCAAAGAAGCACGAAGCAACTTCGGTTGGCAGAGCTTCTGTAAATCAAACAGCCCAGGCCTTGAGGAGCTGCTCCCTTCCCAGCTGTGGCACAGAGCTCACAGCAACCACGCAGCCCCAACCCCTCATCCCAAAGCCACCTGCACTGCCCAGTGACTCAGGGGCACGGCACTGCAGATGCTATTTCCATAACACAAACCCACACTGTTCCATTAAGGCACGCGTTTCTGGCCACGGAACGCAGATAAGAACGTGCTGGTTTAGGGGCACGTTACAGAAAGGATTCCAGTACTTACCTGTACAGTGCATAAACTTCTCCATCCATAAAATAAATGTCATACTTCTTCTCATGCTGCAACTGGGGAAGTGCTATGGTGGAGAAAGACGTCAGCTTCCGTCCAAAGACGACCTGCAGGCAACACAACCCAGCAATGAGAGCGGGCACGCAGGGCTGCGTGCTTCGGGGTGATGACAAACTCCTCAGCACAAACTTTGTTTGCTGGGTCTCATCACAGCCTGAGCCTTAGACAACAGGCCCAGGGCTGTGGCACTCCTAGCTGACTGTCACCGCTGGTTATGTCCCCACAGCCATCAGCTGAGTGACTGCTTATCAACCTCCAGCAAGAGCAGCAGGCAGCGTGGGTTGGGCGAGCCTGGTCTTTGGATTTTGAACTAGATTAGAAATCTCTTTTATGATGCTTTGTTACTACAACCACTCAGGGAGGAAACATCTTCGGGCAATTCAACCCATTCTCCAGTGAGCGTCTGGCTGGTGCCCAGCACTCAGCTGCCTCCCATCTCCTGGTAGGGGAACACAAACCTGGAGCCCACGAGTGAGCAGTGACACGACTCAGAGCCTGGCTGGGAAACACTGCTTCTTCTTTCCTTAGGTATCAGCAAAGCGAGGAAGAACGCTCCATCCCAAATTATCTGCACAGTGTATCTCCTCTAAGCCACTCCTCTTCCCCTCTTGGGGAGAAATACTTTGGAAAAGTACTGAAGCCTATGTTATACTTAAGTATACTCACACATGTGTGTACATATATATACACACACCTCTCTGAAATAAGCTTCAAGTGACCACAAGTCTAAGTTTGCTGGATAAATGTCTAATTCCAATTATTTTGTTTAAAGAAAATAGTTTTTGTAAGTTTTATTGGCTTTTCATTTCAACCTGAAGACAGTTCTAGAAGGGAGCACTGACTGCAGCAAAGCAGATTTTATCACTGGACTCCACCAGTTTCCTGCAGCAGTTCCAAGAACTCACACACAATGTGCAATGAGGTCCTGCCAGCCTGCTCCAAGCTGTCCCCAGGGTCACTCTGCAGGTCAGCACGCAGCCCTGCCTCCCCGCAGCCCAGCAGTGAGGCATCGCCCACATTACCATAACGAGTAGATCCTGCTTGCTCCCCACCGCGCAGTGTCATCCCAGCCACCTTCAAAGTTATTTCTATTTCCTTTGGAGGTGATGCTGTGACACCTACAGCTCAGCCTACGTCACCAGCACGGCACCAGCTGAGCTCTGGCAGAGCCCTGTGGGCCTCTTGCACAGAGCAGAGCGAAGGGAGCCTGGCTCAGGCCCTGCACCCACGCTCAGCTCACTCAGGGGCAGTTCTGGCACGATTCGTGGCACCCCGTGTCTTGGTTCTTTCTTTGGGGCAGAGGGGTGAGCTGACACAGCAGCATATGGTGGTACTTAAAGACACAGGGAAAAGAAAAAAAAGAAAAAACAAGAAAAAAAATAGCACAGCCATGAAGGACCTCTGTACGAAGAGAATTCCCACTCTAGGGAGGCCCTTTCAGCTGCAACGAAAGGATCCCTTCGAACAGTTAACAAACAAGGGAGAAGGAGGGCTAAGGAACCAGGCCACGTAACACAGAATTGCTGGAACGCTGAAGAGCTCCTGGCCCAGCCAACCCCCAGAGATGGGGTCTGAAGGCAGAGCAGTGCCGTCGCCGTGCGTCCTCCGGGGAGCGGAGCAGCTCCGGGGGGACCGGGCAGGAACCGGGCTCCGTGGGGACCTGCGTGCCACGGAGCTCGGCTAAAAGCCCAACAAAACCACAGCACTTCTGCACCCGCAGCGGATGAGATCCCGCACCGGAGCGCTGCCAGGACCGCACGCACGGCTCCGGGGGGCTCCGCTTCTGCCGGGGGCGGGGGGCCCGGCCCCCCCCGGCGCACTCCGTGCTGTGTCGGCCCCCACGCACCGCGCCGGGCCGGGCACCACCCCCGCCCGGAGCCACCGGCCCAGGGAGAGGCTTCACCGCGGGGCTCAGCGCTGGGGCCCGCTCCGAGCCCCGGAGGGCACAGAGCCGCGTGGAGCCCCCCGGCCCGGCCCGGCCCTGCCTCCTCACCTGGCCCAGCTCCTCCCGGCACACGGCGCAGTACCTCACGCCGCACAGCGCCCGCATCCGCACCGAGCAGCGGTAGCAGATGGGGTGGTCGCAGCGGCCCAGCGCCACCACCTCCAGTTCCCCGCAGCACAGCACGCACGGGCCCTCCGCGGGCCCCGCCGCCGCCGCGCCCGAGGCGGCCATGGCGGCCCGACCCGCCGCGGCCTAGGCCCCGCACCGCCTAGCAACCGCCAGCACCATCGAGAGGCGGCCTAGAGCGCCGCCCAGCCCGGCCCAGCCTACGACTCTCTGCCCAGCTGTCGACCATAGAGGGCAGCCTTCTCGGCGCCGGCCTGCGCTGACCGTAAAGTTTTCGCTTAGAGCGCCGCCTCGCTCTCCTAATCACCCTCCGCAGACGTGCGGAGCGCCACGCCTCCTTGCGTCACACCACGTCCTCCAGCGCCCGACCATAGAGAAGAGCCTAGAGCGCCCCCGGCTCCTGCAGGGCCCGACCGTGGAGGAGCGCCGCCTGGAGCCGCTCTCCGTGAGGCCCCGGGCGCTGGGGAGAAGGGGAGCACAGGGCCCCGGCCCGGTACCCCCGGCCGAGGGGAGGCCCCGGGCACCCCGCAGCGCTGCCGCCTGCCTGCTGCGCTGTCTCTGCTCCGTAGGCACCGCTGCCCGGCAGCAGCCCGACGGGGCTGTGCGTGGGGTGGGTCTGAATTTGGGGTGGGTCTGTGTGGAGCCGGGCCCAGCGGTCCCTGCCCGTCCCTTCCAGCCGGGGCTGCCCCGTGGTTCTGTTGTGGTTTGGGCTCTGCATCGCAGAACGGTTGGGTTGGAAGGGCTCTGTGAGGGCCCTTCGGTGCCTGGCACCAGCAGCTCTGCCCCACGGTCAGACTTCATATCACACAGGTGTCTGGTAAGCTCCGTGCAAGCGAAAAAACCTCCTAAACATGGATGACTACAGAAAACGGAACGTTGCAGACATTAGAGCCGTGCCACAAACAGGTTGTGTGCATGTTAACTCGTAGGTTAGGCGTGGAGAGACAAGCAGTGCTGGGGGCCGTGCTGCCCAGAGCCCCGGGGCCGGGTCGGTGTCAGCGCGGGGGGCTGTTGGCAGGGAGCCCTGTGCGCTGCCCTCGGTGTCTGGTGGTGCTCGCAGGTCAGAGCTGCACCCTCAGACAGAAGAGGGTGCTCCAGGAGCACTGACAGCGCCGGGACGGCTCAGCAGCCATGTTCCTCCCGAGGTAACTGAAAAAGCCTAAAAGCTGTGGGGTACAGCGCAGAGGCAGTCACACAACACTTTCTTTCTAACTTCCATGACCTTTTTTTCCCCTGGATTCTCACAGGATGTTCTGTGCAGAGTCGCTTCCTTTTCCACTGGCGAAAAATCAGCGCAGGTCCCTCTCCAAGACAGCAGCTCTGCTGCTGGAGCCGTCTGAAAAGTCCAAACACCAGCGCTGTGGCACGAAGTTCTTGCTGTGCCACATCACCGTACGTGTCACCTGATGAGCATCGCATCACCGCAATTAGCAAACGTTCCTGGAGTCCCATCCCCTGAGTCAGAGGCTGTCCTGGCAGGGACAAAATAGCCCCGTTTGTCATGGGCCCCTCCCGTGCCTGGTGCTGCAGGAGTGGCTCCGGGATGTCGGTGCCTCAGTGCCACAGGTCAGTGGTGGACGATTGGGTCACTTGGTGGCACGCTGTGATAACTCGATGACAAAACATCTCAAAGTCAGTTTTCTAGGAAGGGAAACGGTGACAAATCTTGTTAAATTACACACTAAAATCTGTGGTAAGCTCTTAGGATCTGCTCTCCTTCATCATTGCTGGCTGGAAGTCTGGATGAGCAGCACCTCTGTCGCTCGGGCCTGCTTTCTTTTCACTGAATTCCTTGTTGTTTGAGTTAAAAGAGGGTCTTCATTTCTGTGATGTATAAATGACCACTTTAAAAAACACAGCGAGCCCGTTCCATGTGTCTGCTGTCACCCAGCCCCACACCAGCAGCGCCGAGCAACGCCTGTGCTGTGGCATAAATGAGGTAATACATTAGAGAAGTATTTTGGAAAACAGATCAGCCACTAATTCAACATTTTGGGTCGTTGTACACAACAGGTGATGTTTACTTTCTCCTGAAGAGACCCATTTATCACACTCCAAAGCAGAGAGCAGATAGTCCGTGCCTTTTGGTAATTGACATGGAAGTGTGTTTGGGTGGGGCTGCGTGCAATAATTAGCAATGACCGAGGATGCTGGCTGTAATGACTTCAGGAAATGTACCCCCCCCCTCCGAATTAATGATACTGTTGAAAATGTTTTTGTGTCAAAACTGCATCACACAATTTTGGAGAGCAATTAGCATGAAATGAGATGGAGGCTGCTGACAGTAATGTGCTGTCTTAAGTGTCACTCGTCTGTGAAATTACGCAAGTACCCCGGTGCTATGGCCGAGCTTAGGATAATAAATACACCGCATAATTAGGCTTAAAAGTGATATTACTCATCGCAATGAACGTTGTGACAGAGCCACTGGGCAGAACTAGTTTGTGCTTTTCGGATTTCAGCTCAGGGTCTCGGTTCTGTGGGCAGGAGCAGAGCTGAGGCCCTGCTGCCTGCAGCTTGGGCACCGCTGGGGCCCCGTCCTGGTGAGCTGTGTGTGGTGCTGGGAGCGTTCTTCCCGCTGCCAGCGTGATGCTCCTGCAGGCTGTTCGTCCCCCAGCGGTGTGTGTGGTGCTCCTGGAAGGAGCACCAGGCTCCTTTCCAAGGTGCTGCAGCAGTTTGCAGCCCGGGTAACTCATCGCCTGGGACATTTTCTGCTTGTCGGATGATATTGACTATAATCGGTGTCTGGAGCTGCTGATGGTTTCGTGTCTCTTTGCTGAGAAGCAAAGCTTCCAGCAGCAGTGCAAGCTCAAAATGAGTATTTCCTACCAGTTGGCTTTTGCAGTCTCACTGAGTCCTCAACTTTAAAGTGGATCCAGGAAGTTTATTCTGAACAAAGAGCTCGTAAGGCTGCTAATCCTTCCAGTGCAAGCTGGGGAGCCAGGTCCAGCCCTGTCCTCTACAAGCACGGTCCACCAAACCCAATCCCCACGCTCCTGGCACGCTGCTGCTGCAGCCTTCAGCAGAGGTCGGGTCTGCTCAGCTCCTGCCTCCAGTCCTTGCTGCACAGCTCTGCCAAAAAGAAGCTCTGAAAGAAACCCACGGCACTGTCTGTGGCTACAGCAATGTAAGGGAATCTCTGCGCCGTGTCCGTGCCGCTGCAGGAGATGCTGCTGCTTTCTTGATGCCTGGAACTTCAGCAAGCAGAGCGAAGAATTGCTAAAAAGCCAATAGTCCAACTTTTTTCCAAAGCTGGTTTTCAACTCATCATCCTTCTGAAATATCATACTGCCAGTGTGCGTGAGTCATGGGTGTGGATTAATTTATTTCGCAGTGCAAAGAGGTTTTTATAATACCCTTTCAATGGATTGAATCATTCTTTGCTGATGGCTTAAGGATGCTGTTTTATTTCTCTCCGGATTGAAAATGGAGTCTGGATCTCAGTGCTAAGTGTGACCCAAACCCAGAAAGAAATGAAACCATCTCTGATTAACCTTCAGTGTGCGTTGTAAATACCTTGGCTGGTACTCAGCTCTGTGTGCTGCCAAGAGGGCAACATTTTCTCCCCAAGATAAAGGGTTAATCTTGGTGCTACTGGTGGTCAACGTCCGTGCTTACTCGCTAAATTCCACGCGGTAGTATCAGGAGAAAAAGGTTCTCCTCAAGTCATTTAATCAGCAATAGATACACTGGGGAATAATTGATAACTCTGCGGATGAGCACAACAAATCCATTTTATTCAGAAGAGCAACGGATCAAATATTTATGATTTAGCACTGAAATGCTGTCGAAGTGCAGACCTAAAGGTTGTGCCTCAGATTGATTTCACGCTCCCAGCTTGAGGCAGATGCGCTCCATTTGCGGCAAAGATGCTTAGAGCGTAGCAGTGAGACGTGCTTTCATTTGACAAAGTTTCTGTTAGAAGTGATCGTTTTCCTTCTACTTCTTCATACGTTTCAGACACTTCCCTGAGCTGCCGAGGAGCTGGCGGGGGCTGCAGTGTTCCTGGTCCTGCCTCTGCTTGGCAGGTGGGAGCTGGCAGGGCAGTGTGCAGCGCGGGGCTGTGCTGGGAGCTGTGCAGATGCTGCACTTCGAGGCAGGCTGAGATTTACAGCCCTGGACAGCCACAGTCTGCAGAGACCAGAGTGCGCTTTCCAAACCCAAGATAGCATTTTAAATTACTGTAAAATCAGCGCTGTTTGCCCCATCTTGCCTCCCCCCAGACACCCCTGTGTGGCTGGGCACACTGTTGTGCAGCGTTTCCAGCTGCCCAGGTCTCGGTGGGTTGGGTCCTTGTTCACTCTGCTTTGGATCAGACACGGCAGCAGCTGTGTCGGTGGGACTGGCAGGAAGGCAGGCTGTTATTTTCCCCCATCTTAAAAATATCCCAGTCTGCAATTGCTCATGCCCCTCGTTGTTCACCTTTTTTAACCAGATCTTGTTTTTGTTTTCAGAGGCTCAGTTGCAGAGAGGCACACAAACACTTCAGCCGGTAGGCACGATACACTTTGCACAATTTCAGATTTCACGAGGGAATTTTCCTCCAAAACCTACATTGGAGAAAAAAACATCACTTGGTAATACCAGCCTTTCTGACAAGCAGTGATTCCTCACCGAGGGCGAGGATGAACGGGGAGGGAACCGTCCCTGAAGCATAAACAGAGCTACCTGCTGGGAAGCAGAGCTGTATTTTAAGGCATTCGTAAACATGAGCCCGGTGATGGAGTCTTCTTTAGCAACTGCTCGTTGGAGGATGAGAGCACGATAAGTGCAGCTAACAGAGGCGTTGTACCTCGCCGGGAATTCGGAGAAACAGCGGGGGGAAGGAGCAGCATTAAGCTTTCAGGGTGCAGAGCCAACGTGCAGATTCCCAGAACAGGGTGAGGGCCTCGGGAGAGCTCCACTTCCAGCTAACGGGGATGGACGCAGCACGGCAGCGAGAATCGCGTGCCGTCAGCGGAGGACATTGTGCTTCTTGTCATTGCAACACAGTGCAGCATGAATTCCTCCTGCAGCCATGGTCCGGGCACAGGGCTGCTAACGTGGCTCCACTCTTATCTCTGAGGGTTTCACCACTGCAGCTCTTAATCCAGCACTGTTCATGCCAAGCAAAGCACGCTCCACCTGTGCAGATTTACTTAAAGACAAATTTTGTTCTCAGCTCCGTGCCTCGGAGCCCTCTGCCTATAATTGCATGTGCAATATAGCCTCAGCTAATTAAATTCCAGGAAAGTGGGAGAGCGCTTTGGGTTTGTGTGGGGTTTGGTTAAGAGATCTCAGAGCTGCCAAAGACAAGATTCATTTCACAACTCTTCTTCCTTACAGTAAACACGCCTCAGATTGGAGCCAAATATACTCTGCGCTTCACACATCTGGGTATTAGCTCGCTTTCGTTATTGAAAATTACTTCCAGGAGAAAGACTGAATCATGGAATGGAGGGGGCTGAGAAATCTGCTTGCCTTAGAGACATTCATTTGATGTCATCGCTTTTTTCCTGCTCCTCTACCTACTTTCTGGATTTTTGTCTTTGCAGCTTCCTTGATGCTTTTCTAAGGCAGTGCTGTCACAGCCCGTCCTTGTGATTTGTTCGTCACCATCGTCGGTGTCGCTGTGCCGTGTCCATACCACGCCGTGATGGCATCGCTTCCGATGCTGGCGTGTTCCTTGAGATGTTCCATGGTCTCCTGACACTCTGCCCTTCTGCTGGGGGCAAAGCTGGGGCCAGGTGGGTGGGAGACCACCAGTGTCAGACAGCTCACCCCTCACACGATGGAGGCAGCTCCGTGTGTCCCTGGGTCACGCTGGGAGCACAGCGCTGAGCTGGGCCAGGCAGTGCCCACGAGCACAGTGCTCCAGGCAGTGCCTGAATCAGGGATTCAGCCAATCCCTCTCCACACCTCAGTTTTAAGCAGAAACAAACCCTCTGTCTCAGCTGAGTGCGATGAGGCTTAATTATTCCCTTTTGAAGGCTTTGAAATGTGCAGTGATCGATGCCCGGAGCTGGGTGCTGCGCTGCGAGCTGAGCTGCGGAGCTGGAGGGAGCAAACACGCTCATTTGGCTCCGTGGAGCTTTGCCGAGCGCTGCGACTCGGGGCTCTTTTTTTTTTTCAACCTCAGTGCTAATGGATCCATTGTTTCATGTAAAGGTTTCTGCTGCTCTTGTTACGGCGTGTGTGACATTTGCAGCACGCTTTGTTCCATTAGCGGAGTAATTTGAGACAGTTTATTGTCCTTTGGAGACTTCGCCGCTCGCTGTTTAACTTCCATGTGACTGGACCCTGGAAAAATCTCTTAAAATAGTGCGCGAGCCTAAAAATAGTGATGAATTGCTTGTTTCTTAGGAATCGAGCAATGAATGCAGCACGCTAGGAGAGGAAGATCTGAAGCACCAGGGAACGCCGCTGGCTGCTCCCTCCTTCCCCCCAGAGCAACCGCGACACCCAGTGCCCCAGCACGCAGCGGCGGTGAAGCCGTCGTGTGTTTGTGTCAGAGCAACAGAGAAGCAGCGTTTAATCAGCGCGTTCTGAATCACCGGGGAGAGGAGTGACTCCCTCACCTGAGCTCATGGCACCGGGACAGAGGCGAGAGGCGAGGCACGGCGGCTGTTAGCACGGGGCACCGCGCTGCCTGGCTCCCGCTGCTGAGCACAACGCATGGGCTGATTCACCGGGCGCCCAGCGGCGAGCTCTGCGTTGGAAAGCATCAGGGTTTGCTGAGCCACAGCTGTGGGAATGGTTTTTTCTTGTCGTTTAAGACTGCAGTCACTCGGGGTTGAAGTCATGCGATGCGAGCCTGGGAAATCGGTGAGGGGTGAGCTGCAGGGGTTCGGGGCGTGGGAGATGGAGCGCGGGGACCCGGAGCGCTGGCCCTGGGCTGAGTGCTGGCCACGCTCACCTCTCGGGGTGGGATCTGCACGCCTGGTTGCTCAGGTCCTGAGCTTCAAACCCCGCCTGAAGGACAGCTGTCTGCAGCAGCACCACGCTTCGTGCAGCCTCGGGAGGAGGCACAGCTCGTGGAAGGAAAGAATAGAGAGAAATAAAGAGGAATAGGGTAGGGTAGGATAGAGTAGAGTAGAATAGAGTAGAGTGGAATGGAATGGAAACAGAACGGAATAGGGAGGAATAGAATAGGGAAGAATAGAGAAGAGCAGAACAGACCAGTTGGAAGGGACCTTCAAATGTCATCAAGTCCACCTGGCTACTTCAGCGCTAACCAGAAGCTGAGCCATGTCACTGAGGGCATTGTCCAGATGCTTCCTGAGCGCTGACAGGCACGGGCCATCGCCCACCTCTCCAGGGTTCCTGTTGCAGTGTTCAACCATCCTCAAGTTAAAGAAATTTTTGCTAGTGCCCAATGTGGTGCAGCTCTGTGCTGTTTTCCTGTGCCCGTCAGGTACCAGGACAAGAGCCCATCACCTCCTTCTCCACCTCCATCGCAGGGAGCAGGGAGGTCACCTCTCGGCCTCCTTTTCTCCAGGCTGGACGAGGCTCGTGTCCCCTCCTCTCCCCCAGGACGTGGCTCTCAGCCCTTTTACCGGCTTTGTTGCCCTCCTCTGGACACTTCAAGCATGTCACATCGTGGAGCCCAGAGCTGCATGCAATATTCGAGGTGCCCAACACCAAATCTAACAGGAGAATCGCCCATTGACCATCCATGCGTTTAATGCACCCCAAAATGCAGTTCACCCTTTGGCTGCCAGGGCTCCCTGCAGGCTCACACTGAGCCTGCTGCCACCAGCACCCCCGGATCCCATAGGACAGCAAACCCACCCCGGTGCTGCCCCTGAGCTCGGCTGCTTTGCCATTTCTTGCACCTCTAGCAGATGTCAGGGCACCCTGCAGCTGCTGCCTGCACCCCTGCAGATTTCACAGGCAGGTGAAGGATAGGAGCATGGAGCTGAGGCTCAGGTTTTCGGACAGACCTTCTGCTTACTTGTGTGGCCTTGGGCAGCTCCCTAAAACTCTTGGCCCCAGCTCCCCAACCTAAAAATGAGGCTGCTTGAGTTCCCTGAGGGCTGTGGGTCTGCAGAGTGTGCTGCAGCCGGGGGAGGGCAGGTTCTGTTCCTGCATGCGTCCAAATGATGCCTCCATCCTCCCATCCAACACCCACAGGGAGATGCTGGAGAGCCCAAATGGCCAAAAAGTGTCATAGACAGAATGAGCATTAATGACTGAGTCTGCCAGAGACCCCATCACGGTGCTGGCCTTTTAAATTGCTTTGTTTTCATGCTCGGATGAGTTGCTAACCTTCCAATAAACACCAGAGTCATTATAATAAAAATGTGAAAAATGCCATCATTAAACCACACCGGTTTATTTTTCAAGTGCCTCTTTCTGGGACATCAAATTCATTTAGATCATTCTCCAAAGCCACAAATCCTGAATGGGTGCAGTAATGTGTGTGGTGGGAGGCGAGAGCAGAACACACATTAGGTCGGGGAGCGGCGGGGCTGGCGGGAGCTGCCTGGGTTTATGGCAGGGTGAAGCCGTGATGCTCGGGCTGCTCACCCCTCTTGCCCCCAGGTCTGCAGACCGAGGCCCTGGTTCGTGCCCTGGTGCTTGAGCCCTGTGCAGGAGATGGAGGCAGCTCCTGGGGAGCACCGAGCCGTGAGCAGGAGCCAGCGGGGTCTTCCCCTCGCAGAAAGAAGCGTTTTGGTGCAAAACAAAAGAACCATTCAGCAGCAGAGCGGGGGGGGATGTCCCATTCCCCTTCACCTCTACAGATTGGAATAACTTCAGCACGGGTTTGCCTGAGCACTGGGGCACTGCAGCAAAGTGTTGCCTCATTCTCCATCTAGATGAGATGCTGGAGTTAATTGTGTTAATTGAGAACATCGAAGGGGGTTTTCAAAAGGGCTTGAGATGGGCTGAGCTCTGCTCGGGTGAAAACAAAGCCCTGCAGCCTCCAGCAGTGACCCGAAAGGCCGAAACCTCAGTCCTGGGGCAGTGTGTACAAAAGTTTTGTAGGAGCCAGGAGTTACTCAGAGCTTTTGTCTGCTGGGAAGAACCGGGGTTCTGCCCATCGGAGGAGGTCCTGGCACGGAGGGGATCCTGCAGGACACGGGGCAATTAATTCAGTTCCCAGAGTTTGTCAGCATGACAAGGTGTTCGAGTTCTGCCAAAAATACGCAGAGAAGACGCTGCAGGCAGATGAGTAGGAATGCAAAAATCTTCCTCTCTTGGTAGGAAGTTTGAGCCCACGTTCGTGCACTGGTGCAGCAGAGCTGCTGAGCTGCCCGCTGGGCCTGCAGCTGGGGCAGGGCTGCAGAGAGGGCTCTGCCTTCTCCCAAGAAGATGCTTGGAAGCCACTGGGCTCTCGGGGTGGGAGGAAGCGTGGTGGCTTTACTGAGCGAAATAAACGTGGCAGCATGTGTCCCATCGTCCGTGTGCTGCCCCGATGTCGTTAATGGCTCTGCTGAGGCATGGGAGCGGTGAGGCCGTTCGTCATCTCCAGAGCACTCTCAGCGTGATGCAAACAGCCCGTCCATCAGCCAGCTGCTCGGGGGAGGTGGAGCGGGCTCCGTCCTGATGGTAAATCCGGGTGCTTCCAAGAAGTTGTGCTGGGGATGAGCTTGACTCTCCGGGTCTGGATCAATAACAAAGATGTTTCCTGCTCTGCACACACGTGACTTCTTGCATTCAGCTCAGGAAAAAGCCAGAACCCCCTACTTAGCAACCAGGGGCACAAAACCTGTCCAGGAGAAAGCTCGGCTGCTGGGGAGCCTCTGCCCGCCGTGTGCTGGAGCTGGGGCTGGGAGCTGGGCAGGAGGGAGCTGGCAGGGGCTGCCCGGCTTTACAGCAGGGTAAACGGCAACAGAGGGACATGGGCACACGGGAGCGTGCAAGATGCTGAGAACAAAACGAATCAGTTCCTGTGTGGACTGAAGAACAGAGATGACTTAGGCATAGTTCAGTGTAATAAGCCAAGAAATTGGGTAATGAGAGGCACGAGAATTGCTCTGGTGGGCATAAATTTGACCTACTTGGTTCTGCTGGGGAATCTAGGGGGAAAAGTCACCTGACCAAGTGGAAGCACCACGGGTGGTGATAACCTAGTTAAGAACTGAGCTGCAGCGAGGAGGGGAGCGGCGCTCCCAAACCCGCCGTGAACACTTTGCTGCAGGAGGAAGCACGAAGCAGTGGCTGCAGCGGGAGCAGAACGATGATCTCCTGGCAGCTCCCATCACACCCACAGCAAAACTCTGCGTGGTCACACGGTGCCCATGCAGGCAGCACCCATCAGCAGGAGGCAGCGGGGCTGGTGTCACTGAGTCCTTGGCCCCGTGTCGGTTATCACGTGGCCTTGGAAGGCGATGGAAACATCGGGTGCTGTAATTTCTCTGGAGGCAACAGGCTGCGAGGAGAGGAACACAGATTGGCAGGCATCCCATGGGAAACAGGTGTGAGTCTCCTGGCTCCCCTGTTTTTCCCAAGGAGAGATGGAGGCACAGAGTTACTCACTGAAGCACCGCCCTCGGGATGAATTCTGTTGAAATTCACCCATTTGTTCCTACTTATGGTTCCCCCAGTGCACGTTCCTCTGCCTTGGAGCTGGTCCCCAGCGAGGGGGTGGGTGCAGGTCCCTTCTGCTCCTCGCCTGCAGTCAGTTTAAAACATCTCTCTTCTTCCAGCAATAAATCCTGCTGCTGTTGGGCAGGTCCTGGGGGAGCAGGGAGGATGCTGAGCTGAAGAGAGGTTTGTGGGGTGCAGGGGATGCTCAGGGATGCATGGGCCAGGGAGAGGATGCTCAGGGCTGCAGGGATGCTCGGGGCCATGCAGAGGATGCTCAGGGCTGCAGTGGAGAAGCTGAGGTCTAGCAGAGCATCTGCTCGGGGCTGTGATGGAGACTGCAGGGATGTGCTCGACCACGAGGTGCATGCCTGGGGCTGCAGGGAGCTGCTCACGGATGGGAGAGGTGCTGGAAGCTGTAGGGGAGATGCCTGGGGAGGCGAAGGGGATGCTCAGGGATGGGAGGGACGCTGGAAGCTGCAGGGAGGATGCTCGGGGATGCTCACAAGGGACGCTCGGGGCCATAGGAGGGGGCGAGGAGGGGCGGGCTGCGGGT
>WBMW01002128.1:193433-220607 GCA_013396635.1 Penelope pileata | reverse complement strand
TTTTTGGCCACTTTGGGCAAGCGGCTGCCGCAGCCTGGAGCGGGCGGGGATGCCTCGGGGTCTGCTGATAAAGCTCCGCAGACGGGCAGCGTTCGAGCGGGTGGAGTGCGATAGAGCTCCCGGGGCTCCGTGTCTGGGGGGTCCGAGCGAGCTGCTCCCAGCCCCGCGGAGCTGTGCAGACCGCGTCCATTTCTGTGTGTGGAACCAACACTCGGGGTTGTTAAACGGCTCAGCAGAGAGCAGGCGGCAGGGCCGGGGCTGCCCTTGCCTGGCTGCAGCTGCTGCTCCTTGCAGGGCACAGGGGGCCCTGGGGGCTGGGAGGGCTGCAGGGCCCTGGCACCCACCTGGCACTCACGCAGCCTTCAGCCCCTGTGCTGTTCTGGGGTGTGTGTAGGTTTTGAGTTCCACCTGCAGACCTGGATGTGGTGTGCCCAGGGCAGAGCCCTGCAGGGTGCTGTGGCTGCTCCAGGTGACTCCAACGGAGCCTTTGGGTTTGGTGGGTTCCTGTGCTGACGGTGCCTGTTGGGGCGATCTGAGCCAGCTGTGCAAAAGTTAATGTTTGTCTTGAATGGGATTTCAAAACCATGGGGGGAGGATCTGTGCCTTTGATTGCACTGCGCTCCCCTGTTGGAAGCCTGCAGAGCTCCCTGCTGCAAATTGGGTGCTGGGGAGGGAGTGATAGCGGGGCCAAGGCAGTGTGGGGGCTCCTTGGAGGCTGAGGGAGGGGGGGAGAGCTTCCCTCTGCTGTGCCCGGCTGGTGGAGGGGGATGGAGCTGTGGCACCTGCTGCTGTGCAGCATGGGACAGGGTGTCCTGGTGGGGTGCAAACGGCCCTGAACGGCTCTGCTGCAATGGCACTGGGGTGTGCCCTGCTCTTCTGTCCCAGCCCAGCTGGGGAGAACAGCTTTCCCCACAAAATGCCCAGAGTGAGGGATGCCGTGCTGCTGGCTGAGCACGGCCGGGTCTGCTGCAGCCTCACACTTGACTCTCCCTGTCCTTGGGCATGTAACACTTCTGGGTTCATCTGAAGCTGTGGCAGGACGGGGCTGGGAGCAGACGAGGTCTTGCTCTGCTGTAACTGCTCGGTGTAACAGTTTCTGCTGAAGGAAGTGATATTTGTGTCTGTGTGTCCCCAGCCCTACCCCAGGAGCAGGACGTGGTCCTGGGGCATCCCATGTGGGATGCAGCACTGCAGCCCCGTGGTGGGCACAGCAGCCAGATGCTGCATTCCCTGTCCCAGGGCACGGTGACACCTGGGAGCAGGCTGAGCTGGGGCTGTGTGGGACACGGGTGGTTGGGGAGGGCCCGTGTGTGCCCACGGTGCTGGTGGCCAGGAGCAGCCCCTGTGCCCAGCCATGGGGCATCCTGGGGAGTGCAAGGGAGCTCATGCCATGATGCTTTCAGATAGGATCCGTGCTTGTGCATCTGCACCAGCAAAGCAAGCACAGAAGTGACAAAGTGGTGCTGGTGGCACAGGAAAGCCCTCAGGTCCCCAGAGCTGGGTGCGTGGAGGCATCGGATCCATGGGGCTCTTGGAGCAGCCGGGCTTTGCTCTGGGCTCTGCTGGAGCTGCCGGGGTGGGAGCGAGTTTGGGTGGAGCTGCAGAGGATGTGGGGCTGGGAGCAGCACGGAGCGGGCCCAGAGGTGCCGGATGCGGGGGGAGGCTGCGCTGTCCTCGGAGCTGCACTCCTGGGTTCTGGCCATGGCTCGCAGGCGGGTAGGTGTGCGGGCACTGCTCTGCTGCCAGCACCTCGCCTGGACCCAGCATGGGGAGGGGCTGCCTGTGCTCTGCGCTCCCAGCCCCGGCACGAGGGGCTGCAGGGACATCGCTCTGGTGCTGCTGGGGGCAGCCTGGCCGTTGTGCCATGGCCACAGCTTCGTGGCCCCCGCGGTGGGTTGGATGCTTCTGCTGTGCCCTTCTGCTTTGCTGTCCCAATGCTGCAGCTGCTTGGAAGGGTTTGGGAGCCTGGTAGGGCTGCTGTGCTGGGGCTGCAGCTTGCACGATGCTTGCAGCAGCGCAGGGGCTTTCCAAGAAGGGAATGAACGCTCTGCTTGCTGCAGCAGCTTTGAGGAACGTGCTCCGGCCGCGGTGCTTCCTCTGTGCAGTGCTTGCAGGGACGGACCCAGCTCCTGGGCTGGCACAGATCCATGGTGCTGCGTTGGGTCCGTGTGACCCCGCTCTGCCAGCACCCAGCTGTGCTGCGTTGGTGCCTGTGGGAGCCCCGGGTGCATCCTGGTGCTGCTCAGCCCAGCAGCTTTGTCTGCAGCCTGTACATCTCGTCTTGGCTGTTTCTTTTTTCGTTTGCAGATAGTGGGTCTGTTGACCTTCAGTGGAGCTCGCAGGAGAGTAAATAAACGCTCGCTAATTGCACATTAGGCTCGTTTGTCACTTCTAACCTTGGCGGTTGCAGTGTGCCTGCCCAGCCTGACCCAGATAGGGCAGAGCTGTAAGGAACCCGGCGCTGCTCCGGGCTTCCCCAGCACGGCCGGGGGTCACGGGGCTGCGAGCGGTGCCCGATGTCCTCCTGCAGCTGGGGACAGTGCCTGAGCCATGTCACCAGCAGTGCCCATCCTCATCCTCCTCGGGATGAAGGCCTGAGCAGGGAGCAGGTGATGCTTGCCCTGAGGCTGCTGTAGGGCTCCTGGAGGCTTTCTCTGCCCTTCTCCCATGCGTGTCCCCCCCCCGTTTGCCCTGTCCCCACCCCCCCCCCCTGTGCTTTCCCCCTGTGCTTGGCTCCCCCAGCCCTGAGCGCAGCTCTCCGCTCTCCCACGTGCGGGCGGCCCCGTTCTCCCCTTCCTCCCCGGGCTGACACCGCCAGCTCCTTTCAGAGAATCTGCAGCCACAAAAAAAGTGAAGAAGTGAGGCTGTGGAGGACAATGGCCCCCATTCAGCCGTGCCTGGAGCTGGGCAGCAGCGGGCCGGGCCCATCTCCCGGTGCTGCTTTCCCTTATCTGTGCTGTCACAGAGGGATGAATGCTTGGATCAGATTGGTTCTTTCTTTCATAAATCTGCCCGGGGCAGGGGGAGCCCAGCAACTGGGACACAGCATCTGTGCAGTGCTGCTCCGTGGGATGCCCCTGGGTTTGGGGGAGAAAACCCCAGATGAAGGGGATGGTGGTGTGCAGGGCAATTTGTGCAGAGGGACAAAGCCAGGCAGTGGGATTTGTGCTGCTCAGTGTGCAGTGGGACAGCACCGTGCAAGTGGAAGCTGTGTCTGAGCAGGGGGGGATGCCCAGCAGTGTGTGCCTGCCCTGGGCAGATCCTTCCCTTGGGCTGGGCTGGAAGGAATTGTCCTTGTCACCTGCAGGAATTGTCCTTGTCTGTTCCCCAGGGCTGCAGGCTGTGCCATCCCGGGGGCTCCCAAACCTCTGTCCCTCTCCCCCATCCCCAATGGGAATGGCATCCAGCACCCTGGGGCGAGGCTGAAGCTGCAGGAGAACATCGGAGGGGTTGGGTCCATGGATGCAGCTCCCGCTGCAGCTGGGCACTGCCCCGCTCACCTCTGCTCCTCCCCTGCAGGTTGTGCAGCGCATCAAAGCGGTGGAGACGGAGACCCGGCTGCTGGTGGTGGACAAGGAGACGGATGAGTACCTGTGCAGCCTGCGCCTGACCTGCACCGAGGAGATGGTGCAGGGCGGGGTGCTGCTGGGCTCCGGCCTCGCGCCCTCCAAGGCGCTGGGCAGCGACAACGGGGAGGTGTGGAAGCCGCAGCTGGAGCTGAGCGCGGGCGGCAGCCTGCAGCGGCACTCGCACAGCTTCTCCTCGCACGGCAGCAGGAAGGTGAGGGCAGGGCTGGCGGCGCGGTGCTGGGGGTCCTGCAAGCACGCATGGGGAAGAGTTTGGCTGCTCCCAGAGGGTCACGGAGGAGCTGAGAGGACACCTGGCCCCTTGAGGTGTGTGTCCTCTCACGTGGACAGGCAGCATGGGCTGTGGACGTGGTGAAGCTGGCCTTAAAGCAGCCCGTTTCTCCCCCGTTCCTTCTAGGAGGGAGGGAACATCTGGGTCGAATGCGTTCTCAGCTTTTTCCTTCAATAGGAAGGAAATTAGCTCTTTTGTCAAGTGGCCTGAGTCTGGGCCGTGCTTCTGCAGTCAGTGCCTTTCCTTGGTAAACCCTTTTCCAAAAAGGAAAGAATTTGAGGTGGAAGATGTCCAGTTTCCATGGCTGGCTCCTCTGGGCCGGGCAGGCGGGGACGGCGCAGCCTTGCACGCGCGGATCGGCAGCGAGCTCAGCCCCGGTGCTGCCCACACAGGGCAGGAGGGAGCCCATCGCTGCCACCACCCTGCTGTCCCCTGGCTGTCCCCACCTGAGTCACTGCGGGCTGAAAGCTGCAGCTGGGACCCTGCAGCTCGCTGTGATGCTCCCAGCCAGGCTGGGGGGGGCTGTGCTTGGAGCGAGGCCTTCCCTGCTCCCCAGTGCAGTGTGGTGTCCTCAGGAGCCCCTGCAGGGTGAGGGGGTGAGGGATGGGGCAGAGCAGTGCATGAGGGTTTTGCTTCCAGCTCCCCCCTGCCATGGGCTGTGCCTGTCCCAGGGCTGCGCTGCTCTGGGGCGGGGGTAAGCTGCCCTTCCTGGGGTGCTGGGGGCGGCTGCAGGTGGTGACATGAGGGCCTTCCAAGGGCTGGGTGGTGATGGGNTGCAGTGCCCCGATGGGGTGTAGTGACCCCCAGGGGGAGCTCAGGATGGGGCTGTACCTGGGTGAGCCCATCCCTGGAGCACCCCAGAAGCGGTGATGCCCACCCACCCCACGGTGGGGGCTGTTTGTGGGGCAGCTGAGCAGCTCAGAGCCCGTCGGGTGTTGGCCTTGTTTTGCTCCTTTGAAGAGCCGCGCGCTGCAGCCCTTCCTGCCCAAGGTCACTGCTGGGCTGGGGCTGCAGGACCCAGCTCTGTGCACTGCAGCCCTGCCTGATCCGAGTGGGACAGACCCCCTCCAGGCTCTGGGTGCTGGGGGCTCCCTGCAGGGTCCTGGCTGCACCCCCCAGCCCTGCAGTGCTGGCTCAGGACAGTGGTGGCCCTGCAGCAGGGCTGTGGCTGGGGTCCCATGGGACTCCCCTAAATTGGGTGCTGGGGCTCTGTCCCCCCCCCATGCTCCCTTTGGAGCAGAAGCACCCACAGCTCTGTGCAGAGTGGTTACTGCACGCCCTGGCAGCGACCCAGTGCCCAGACCTGGTGCCTCCAGCAAGCTCTGTAGTGCCATGAATAATTCAGTGCCTGTTTAAAATCAGGCTGCCTGCCCCCGGAGCAGGGCTGGCTGCCAGCAGCAGCGTGCGCAGCGCTGCCGTGCCCCCGGGGACCCGTGGTGGCATGGGGAGCGGGCTCTGCCCGGCCCCCGAGTGCCCCAAACTTTGTCTCGAAGCATCCTGCCTTGAAATGTGATGCTGTTTTGCTGTTTTCCCTGCAGGCAAATGGAGGTGGTGGCCCCGCTGCAGGGAGGAGGGCTGGGAGCCCTGCTGCTGAGAGCTGCTTTATGGCAAAGGTGCCTTTGGGGCAGCGCAGTTAACGAGGGCTGGGGCTGATGGGGCTGTGGGGCAGGGCTGTGTTGTAGGGCCATGGTGCCTCGCTGCTCTCAGCTGTGTTTGCAGGAAAAACAGCAGCAGCAGCAGCAATGCTGTGGGGGAGCGTTTGGGGATGGTGCAGTTCTCCCGTTGCTGTGCTGGTCACACCAAAGCTGGGGGTGCACGAGGACTGCCAGGACTGTCACTTCTCTTGGATTCTGAGCCTGTGTCTCCTCTAGGAGCTCCTGGGCTCCAGCACCACGTTGTGCAGGGGATTTTAGTGCAGGGCAATTAGTGGCTGGGTGTTAATCGCTCTGTGCAGGAGCGCAGTGATGGGGTTGGTGCTGCGGGGCTGGTGCCAGCCTCAGCTTTTGCTTCTCGGAAGAGCCATGAGCCATAAAGAGCAGGAAAATGGGAGATCCCCTTTGTTCCTGGGGCTCTTTGCAGTGCCAGCACTGTGTGCCACCAGCCCAGTGGGGACACGGGTGGACGTGCTGCGTCCCCAAGGAGGGCTGAGCCCAGGGGTCCCGCAGGTGCAGCGCTGACATGGGGCAGTAAATATTTACCCTTCTGTTTGGGTCAGGGATAAGAGCTCTGTTGCTATTGCAAATATCTCTCCATTGCAACACGTCCTGCCGCCAGCTCTCTGCTGGAGGAGGAGGAACGCAGCGCAGATGTGTGCGGAGAACTTTGCCAATTCAGCTGAGGCCCAAAATTTAGGGCTTGTAGAATAACCGCAAAGATGTAATAGAGCCTGACATGAGCAGGAACGTCTGCGGTAATTATGTGATTAAAAAAATACAAAATGTAAATAAGTGCATGGTTCAAATTAAAGCACTTCCCTGCAGCATCCTGTGCTCCCTGGCTGGGTGAGAGCAGGGGGAGTGCAGGACTCCCCCCTGCCCAGGGCAGCTCAGGGCTCAGATCAGCCTCCGGCATGGACCGGGGGGGCTGTGCTGCATCCCGGCCACGTTCCATGCTCTGCCTGCAGCATCCTTCCATGGACACAGCAGAAATTGCAGCTTTATTTCGGCTTATCTGCAGCCCAGCCCCAGCCTGGTGTGGTGCAGGGATGCAGCCTGTGCTTCTAGAACCTTACAGAGCTGTTTCTGCCCTGGAGCTGCTGCATCAATGATGCCCATGGTGGTTTGGGTCGCTGCTGTGCGCCTGGGGTGGGAGCACAGCTTGCTGTGCCCTTGCTGGGAAAGGGGAGATGCCTGGCAGGCAGCACCCTGGGGTGCATGGGGTAAGGGAGGGGGCTGGAGCTGAGCTTGCTTTTGGGATGAGCGCGTTGATTCCATGGGAGAGGGGAAGCCACAGCCCTGGGCGGTGCTGACCCCGCTGCATTATTGATGGTGCTGGGCGTGCTGGCATCGTGTGTCACTCAGCCTGGGAGCAGCTCCAGCCCGCAACCACCTGGGGATGGGAAGTGGGAGATGCCCACAAATACCCGTTTTTCATACCCTTCCCTGACAGCCCAGGAAGTTGGTGCTGGGCTTAAGGGAGCGCGGTGAAACCTGTAGTGCTTCTGCAGAGCCCCTTTGCAGGAGCACTGGGGCTTTGGGGAGCTGGGTGCGTTCTGCAGCTCCCATCCTGGCCTTGCTGGGGCCAGGGCAGCCCCATCCTTGGGTCTGTGCTCTCCCCGTGTGCGTCAGCGCTCTGGGATCGTCTTCCTTTGTTTTGGTGGCAGCTCTGGGCTGGCATGGCAGGGCTGTGCAGTGGGATTTGCTGGAGCCTCAGGTTCCGATGACCCCGTGGTGCTGAGGGCACTTTGGGCATCTCTGCAGCACTCAGGAAGGGGCAGCGGGGTCCCTGCGTGGCTCCATGGGATGGTGGGGGGGAATTTTCACACGGGGAGGTGCAGGAAGCCCCTCCTGGGAGGAGAGCATCCACCCCGCGGCAGAAACTTCCTCCGTGGGATATTTTTAGTGCAAGACAAAAGCGAGTGGAAGGGAGCGGGCGGCAGATCAGCGCCGGGAGGAGCTGCACCCTGCCAGCAGCCTCTGTGCTGCTCCCGGGGGACCCTGGGGGGGGGATGGCAGTGTCACCCCTGGGGACCTGCAAGGGGATGGCAGTGTAGGTGAGCACATCCTGGGGTAGTGACACTGCTGTCAGTGGGAGGTGTGACCCCGCTGTGTCAGAGGGGATGAATGTAGCTGGTGGTGTCCCCATCAGCATCCCTGGATAATCAAAAACTTTCCCTTAAAGTGATTGAAAAACCCAGTGTTAAGTGGGAGCAGCTCAGCTCATCTCAGCCCCTCTGCTCGCAGGGATGCACCAGGGCAGCTTGCTTTAAGCACAGCTGCTTCTCGCCAGCCACCCGGAGGTTCTGCTCAATAGTACAAATATTAAATGGTTTCAAGTAAATTAAAATCTGGCAGGGTCTGGCCCTGCTGTGTGAGCCCTGGCAGCAGCGCGGTGCCATCCCACTGCATCCTGCAGGCAGCTCAGGGCCAGGCTCGTGGTCCCACCGTGGTGCAGGGGCTGTGGCTCCCGGGGGTGCCCCACAGCTGCTCATGGGTGGCAGCAGCCGTGGGGCTGAGATCTGGGGGTCAGACCTGATTTTTTTTTTTTTTTTTTTGGATGAGTTTGTTTTCATTCAGTGCTTTGATTTCTGCTGTGCTCAATGCTTTGTGCTCTGTAGCATTCTCACCTTAAAGCTCGGTTGCTTTTGCTTTGCATTATTTATTCCCAAGCCCCACGTGGGCTGTGGGGACCACGCGGTCCTGTTGTCCCTCCAGCGCTGTCCCTGGGGCTGGGCAGGGGGACCTGTGGGCACCTCCTGCTGCTGTGGGTGATGCTCTGGGTGCATCCCTGCTCCGTGCCGGTGCGTGGGGCTGGGAGTTTGCTGTGGCCAAAGGCAGCAGCAGGTGCGGAGCAGTTTCAGTGCAGGGGAAGGTGCCAGGGTTGCATCAGTGCTTGCAGGGAGTGGAAACCCATGGAGCAAAGATGCAGCCTGTTCCTGGGCTGGAGGGGGCCGGGGCTTCAGAGGGTTCAGAGAGCCCTCCCCAGTCTGCAGAGCGATGTCCCTGTGCTGATTGCAGCCGTGGGGTGCAGTGAGATGTGGCTGTGTCACTGCGATGTGCTTTGCTCTGCTCTTTGGAGACCGAGGCTGAGGGGTTTGTACCCAGTGCTATGGGGGAGCTCAGCACGGTGCATTCAGGCCCCGGGAGCGCTGGGTTTGGCTGCCAGCCCTTGGCTCCATCGCTGGGCACGGGGCTGTTACAGCCTTCAGAGGCTCCGGGTTGGGATAGGAGAGAGAAAATTAAACCCTTAATCAGCAAAGGGCTTCTCCGTGTCCATGGGTTTCTATGAATAAGGAATTAAAACCTGAGTTGTAGGCATAATTCTTGCTGACAGGATCCATATTGCAACTGGATTCCATCTCTCGCACTCCTGAGCGTTGGTCCCACGGCCACAGCCAGCCCCAGCCCTGGGCTCTGGTGCCCGCTGCCTCTCTTTGCACTGAAGCTGTGCGGGGTCTGTCACGGGGGGAGCACAGGGACCTGTGAGCAGTGACTCCATGAAAGCAAAGCTCCGAGCAGTGCCATTGGGAGGGAAAGGCCACAGCTGTGTGCAGGGTCACTGGTGGGCTGTTCCCTCTGCTGGGACGTGGCACCCTGCCCTGTGCTGCCCTGGCACCGTCCCACAGCTGGGAGCAGAGGGGCAGGGTGAGCTGGAGGGCTCAGGGTGGCACAGACCCTGGGTGCTGCCCTCTGCCCATCCCACTCAGTGCAGCCCCCAGGAGTCCCCACAGCGCGATGTCCCTGAGCCTCGTAGGGACTTAAGGGATTAATCCCCTTAAAGCAAGGAGCAGCACAAAGGTTGTGGCAGGTGGGTGATCCCTGCTGGCTGCTGCCCTCCTGCCCCCAGGTGCTATGTGGGGCTTGGGCTGTGCCCCCCCCCCACCCCCTCCCCTGGGCACCCCCCTGGCTCATGGGCTGTGGGCACCCCACGGAGCCCGGGCTGCTCAGCCCCCGGGGGATGCAGCGTGGTGCTCCCATCTCTGCTGGGCCGAGCATCCCCGTGCACGGCCAAAGGGCATCCCGGGTAACGCGGTTAATTCTGGCCCTGTGGTTGCTCACGGTTAGCAGGATTTAATTAAGACAAGCCCTAATTAGCACTAAGAAGGATGAATGCTTTGCCTTGGAGAAGTTCCCTGCTCCTGCCTGGGAGCTGTTTGTGGGCACAGGGCTGGCTTTGATAGCAGGGCTGGGTCTGCCCTGGGGGTGGGTGTATGGGAGACTCGCGTTGTGCTCGGGGCATCCCAAAAGGGGAAATAAAATGGCTTTCCAGCACCCTGACCCCTCTCTGCCAGCCCAGCCCATGCCCAGAGCTGCATTTCTATCCCACAGCTTCAGAAAGGGGGAACGGTGTCAGCGCTGGGTGCTGGGAGCACCCTCGTGTCCCTGCGTTATCGGTGCCCGCAGCGGTGCCGGTGCTTATCAGGGCTCCTGGTGCCCAGTGTGCGGGGCTGGGCTGGAGCTTCCCTTATCTGCTCCACACGGCCGCCCCAGTGAGATAACAGCTCGCTGCCTGTAGGGCTTGTCCAACCCAAACCCTTCCATGATGTCCCACCGCTGTCTGGTTTGAAGGAGCTGGGTTTGTAGGGTGGGTTTGAGTGGAGTGTTGCACCTGTGTGGGGTGCAGCTCTGCTCCCCATCACATCGGGGCTCAGTTCGATCCCGTGCTTTCCCTGTAGTGTTAAAGGGCAGGACAGCCCCATCCCTTTGGGATGGTCAATGGACGTCATGGAGAGCTGCCAGCGGGGCTGTGGGATGTTGTTGGTGCTGTGCCCAGCTCTGCAGCGGGCAGGTTTTGTGCGGAATCTTTGAGCTGTGGTTTTTGGGGAGGAGGAGGTGGTTTGTGGGACACGCTGAGGGCCGGGGCAAGGTGCCTGCCGCTCCTGTGCTCACTGAGAGCTGTGCCTGTGGATGTTTTACTGCAAGGCTCTTCAGTCCCAAAGGCCCTGCGTTTGGTTCACCCCAGCCATGGGTGCCCCGGTGCTGCCTTTCCCTCCATTCTACGGAGTGCAGAGGATGTTGGGAGCCCTCCCCCCGCCCTGTTTCCTCCAGGACGCCGTGCTGCCCGGCCAAGACAAACAGTGGTGGTCAACTCTTGAACCTCCCCGGTGCACACAGAGCAGCGCCTGTTCCCCTGCCCCATGGCTGGGGCCACCACTGGGAACCATGGAGCGGGCGTGGGGGGGCTCATAAAGCTGTATATAAAGCCCCCCCATCCTCCAGCCCCAAATGTGGGCACAGGGTGGGCTCGGTGGCAGAGCGGAGAGAGGCAGTCACTCCCCCGTGTGCCCCCTGCAAATAGCATCCGTAGGCAGAGTGCCTCTTCCCAAGCAGCAGCACCCATGGCCCTGCCTTCGCCTTCCCGCAGCGCTGGAGGAGGCTGCGTGGGCTCAGCGGGGATGGGGAGCCCCGTGCCATGCCCGGAACCCCACCAGCAGCTGGCACAGCTCTGGTTCCTCTCTGCCCTGCACAGGGGTTTCCCCGGGCAGTGCTGAGCTGTCCCCATGGGGCACGTGCCTGGTGCAGGGCTGGGGACGTGGCGGTGACACCCCTGTGCAACAGGAACGCGAAGCTGGTAAGGCCGGATTCCCACTAATGACTGGGATTATTGAAGGCAGTTAACGGGGTCAGCGTTAATGAGCGGCACGGTGATTGCTCAAAGCTGGGCTCCGGGGGTTGGGTGATGCTGTGGGGTCGGTGCTGAGCGGGATCAGCTCTGCTGCAGCTGCTGGGAGCAGCCCCGAGCCCCCATGGGATGTGCTGGAGCTGTGCCCTGCGCAGGAGGCTGTGTTTGGGCTCTTGGAGAGCTGTGAGGGGCACAGGGATGTGCTGCTGGGCCAGGCTGGGGACAGGGGAGGCTCGTGGTGTGTGGGAAGGACGTGGGAAAGGCATTTCCCCCTTCCCAGCAGCTGAAGCCCCACGCGGTGCAGCCGCTGCTCCTTGCTCCCTCCCTCCTGCCCGCAGCCACGGATCCCCCTGGCCCTGTGGTGTTGCTGGAATGTCCATCCCGTGTTCCTCTCTGCAGACAAATCCCACACCGGGAGGACTGGCCTTGCTGCCCCGTGTTATCCTGGAGCCGTTCCCCCCAGAGTTCGCGGGCTTCCCGGCTGCGTTCCCTTGGCAGATGGCTCTGGAAAAGTTTTTCTCTCTTTGAAAGCAAACACATGCACGTGGCGGTTCTGCTCTGCTCTCTCCTGCCCCCTCGGTCCCTCCAGCTGCTCCCCGCTGCTGCCAAGCACACGGTGCTGCTCCTGGCTCCAGCCCTGCTGGGCTGGGACTGCGGTTCCCTCGGTGTCCAGAGCTGCTGCGGCGCCAGCAAAGGGGGAGGGAGGAAAGCTGCTGCTTGCAGCTCTGGCTGGGAAGTTCCCCAGCTTGGGGGGGGGTCCTGGAAGTGGCAGGAGATGGCGGTGCTTGGCACATGGAGCAACTGAGCGTGTGGTGAGGGTGGCGGTGCCTGGCATGGGGCAGCTGCAGTGCCCCGGGCTCCCTGTATCCCCTGGGGACACGTGGCTGTCACCAGGGCTGCTGGCTGGGACCTGGCCTCTTGCAGCACATCTCCTGTGGTGCCCCGTGGGGAAAACAGAGGGGTGAATCCAGGCTTGACCCTGCTCCTTAGGACACCTGGTGAGGCCACGCTCTCGTGTCGTTGGCAGCAAATGGCTGGAAGGTGACACAGGGGAGGGAGGCAGCTGTCCATGGGGTGCTCGCCCCATCCTTCTCCCTGGTGTAGGGTGGTCATGGGGTGCCTGGGGCTCCATCGCTGCCCTGTCCTTTGTGTCCTGCTCGTGTCCCCTCCTGCCCAGCAGTCCCTGCTGTCAACGCCCATGGGTGTTTGGATGGGGTCGGGGCTGTCACCACCCAAATTTGATGCTTTCTCTGCGGCAGACCCAGACAGGAGCTGAAACCTCTCCCACCAAAATGATCCCAGTCACCCTATCAGCTGCAGCTTGGCTGAGCTCCTGCCGAGTACCCGGCTTGGATGCGTTCCACTGCTCGTTGGAGTCACTTTTCTGTCTCTGAGCTTTGCCTGCGATGCTCGTGTGCTCCCTTTGTGCTGGGCTCTGGCAGAGAGCAGCAGGGCACATCCAGCCGGAGCTGTGTGCCTGCCCAGCACCCAGGGCTGCTGGGATCTGTGTTCCTCGAGCCCCTGCTTGCTGCAGGGTGCTGGCAGGGAGGAGTGCTGTAGCCGTTAAGGGAGACAACACAAATCCTGAATGACTTGTGCACTTTTTTCAAGTTTCTTGGTGCTTCTGTTTCTCCAACCCGACTGGAGCAGTTGAAATAATTGAAGCAGTTGGAATAATGGAAGTGATTGCAGCGCGCTGCAGAAGCCCGGGCGCTGCGTTGGGTGCTGGCAGGAGGTGACAAAGCTGCAGGGACAGGGTGGTGGCAGCTGTGCCGTGGGGATGGGGACACTGTGCCCTGGGTCATGCTGCTTCGTCCCCTCCTCTTTGAAACGCATGGTGGCAGTGGGCTGATTTGGGATGTTTTTAGGTTTCTGTTTGCCCTCAGCATTGGTTTTGGGGTGCTGCTGTGGCCATTGCTCATCGCTCCGGGGTCCTGCAGCACCTGGCTCCTTCCAGAGCTGCTGGGAGGATCCGAGATGCCCCAGCATGTTCTGAGGTTCTACTTTGTTGCATCCCAATGGCATTTAATCTCCTCCTTTCCTCTTAGGGCAGCGATCACTGCAGGTGATGCTTCTCCCAGAGAACGCTCCGCACTTTCCCCTGGCCGCAGCGATGTGGGGAGGCTGCTGCGAGGGAAGGAGTGGGGGGAGCAGCTGTCAGTCAGGCTGCTGGGGCTCTGCTGGAGGAGGAAGGCAGGTTTTCTCTCCTGGCTGCGGGTGTGTGAGCCAGGACACCTTGGGGAACGAGGAGGGTGGTAATTAGGGCTGTGGCTGTGCAGAAATGGCAGCAGCTTGTTTGCTGTGTGGAGGCTGAGCTGCTCTTGCCCTGGGGTTATTCCTGGCCCGGGAGAGAGCTCCAGGCTAAAAACCTCTGAATGAGAGCTTCTAAACTTAATCCTGTGGCTCTGACACCTCTGGCTGCTGGAAATGCCACCTTCCTCCCCAAACCCTTCCTGAGCGGCCCACGCTGCCCCAGCTCCTCCCCGGGACTGCGAACATCTGCGGCGTTTCCGTGGGACTGACGTCCCGCCAGCCCCCCTCCCCCTCATTATTTATAGCTCTCCACCAACATCTGGAGCTGTGCTCGGCTCTGGCTGTCTCCGGGCCGTGGGATGGAGCTGGGTGAAATGTGTGGCTGTGGGGAGCCCCCAGCCCGTCCCGGGGGCTGCAGCACCCTGGGGCTGCCCGGGGGTTTTGGGAGCCCTGCAGCATCCCACTCTCTCTGCAGCACAGACCCAAGGATGCTCTGCCTGCCCTGGTCCCCTCGCCCAGCCCTGCCCACATCACTGAGGTCCCCATGGCCCCAGGGGGCTCGAGGCCACAATGGTCCCCTTTCTGCTGCTGCCTTGCTGGGAAAACGTGAGTCATTCCTGCAGGAAGAGGGACCAAACCCAGGGGTGGTGGCAGCCGTAATCCTGGCTGTGGCACCCCCAGACCCTCCTATGCCTGGGGGTGGGCACTGCCCTGTTCCTGGCTCTCCCATCCTCACCGGGCAGCAGGTGACAGGGACACGGCAGGGGTACACAGATTCCTGTGCCCATTCCAAATCAGGGCAAGGAGCATTGGTGCAAAGCCCCATGCATCAGAGTGGTGGCAGCCTTTGGGCTTCCACCAAAACCCCGGTGGTGGCAATTGCAGCTCCGATCCCCATCGCTGCCCATGTTGGGTGGTGTCAATGGGGCCGTTGTTGGGCTGTGCTCTGCCCCGTCCCCTTCCTGCTTGGGTTCCCCCCCCTGCAGCTCCTGGCAGCTGTGGTGCTGGGGCTGCCCCGTGTGCTGGAGCAGGAGAGACCGGAGCCATTTTCTGTCCCACACTGCCTGCAGGAGGAGAGGAAACGCCACGGGAGCCGACTTGAAAGAAAATATGTGAACAATGTCCATGCGGCTGCAGCGCTCCTGCCTGTGTTTTCTCCAGCTCTGCTCGAGCAGAGGCAGAAAAGCCAGCGGTGGGGGGGGGTGTGGGCAGCTGGGAGGGCATCCAGCTGCTGGCAGCAGCACTCGGCCCCGTTTGGCTGCACCGAGGAAGCAGCAGTGACCCGGGGCTGGGGCACCCGGCGGCTGCGTCTCTTTGTGCCTTCCCCACAGGAGTGGTGCGTGCATGCTCCATCCTCCTCCTCCTCCCCACCCAGGACAGCTCTGTGTCCATGCTGGATCCGATGCTTCATTTCTGGAATAACCCTTAAAGTGCGGCTTTTTGAGGGGTTTTAGCCTTTGGTGTTGGCCCACAAAGCATTGGGAGCTGGAGCAGGGGTGCAGGGTGATGCTGGGACCCAACGCTTGGCTCTGGGCATCCCAACGTGGTGCTCCCCAGCTTAGGGATGTTGGTTTGGGGTTTAGTGGGCAATGTTGGTGGTAGGTGGGCGGTTGGACTGGATGATCTTGGAGGTCTTTTCCAACCTTAATGATTCTGTGGTTCTGTGGTGTGTGCTGGGGAGTTGCTGGGGCATCCCATCTTGGTGACCCCCATGGTATGGGGGCATTGATGGGTGCTGGGAATCACCTGGGGCATCCCATCTTAGTGATGCCCATGGCATGGGGGGATCGATGGGTGCTGGGAGTTACGGGGGCAGATGGTTTTTATTGCATTCAGGACCTGGAGGGTGAACTTAACGCTTTGGGAAATGGAGCAGACCAAACTGCTGGAGGTTTGGTGGCTCTGACAGCGGATTCTGCTTGTGTGAGAGCTGACACCTGCTCGTTAACTGCATGGAATTGCTTTGTTAATTACAGCCGGTCACCTTGATGGTGTTGGGGTATCCCTGAGGACAGCAGCACTGGAAACCTTGAGGGGAAATCTCATGTGCTGCAATGAAATTGTGAGAACTGGCAGCGCCCAACCACATTTTTTTTTTTTTTTCCTAAATTTAATTGGAAATGTTTCATTGTTCTTTAATGTCTTGTTTGTGCTCTCCTAGCCCAGCCAGCTCCAGCAGTTTCCTTCTGGGCTGGCGGTGCTGGGCAGCCCTTATCTGTGGGGCTGCGACGTGCCACCGCTGCTTCATCCACAGATGCAGCCAGGATTGTTTGATTGCATGCAAACAGACAAACACAGTTTGTTTTTTTGGCTTGCCTGTGTGCGTGCCAGCTCCCATGGCTGTGGCATGGGATGGAACGGAGCCTCTGCGGGGCTCTGGGTGTGGGTGGGTTCTGGGAGCATCACAAAGGGAACCCCCCTGGAGCTGGGAAGTGTCTTCCCAGCACACAACTGGGGAAACGCTGGCACAAGGCAAATAAACAGTGGAGGAACAGCAGCTCCGTGTCAGAGCAGTGCAGGGAGCTGAGCGGGGCAGCCCGGGCTCACAGGGCCCCGTTTGTTGCAGCGGCTGCTGGCTGCCATCGATGGGAGCATCACTTCCACAGTGGGACGAGTGGTTCTGCACGGGGGGCTCTGAGCTGCGCAGGTGTTGTGGCTGAACTGGGGTTTTTTTAAAAGAAACAAAAAAAAGATGATGAGTTCATCTCGGTGCAGGACCCTGGGTTGAGGCTGAGGTGGGGGGAGCAGTGCGTGCCTGCACGCAGGGCTGGGTGCCCCAAAAAGCTGCTGCAGAAATCTTCTCCTGAGCAGTCTCTGTGCAATTTATTTTGGGGAGCACGGGGAGCCCAGAGCTCGCTAGCACTTTTGGGTGAATTTTCAGTGCTTTGGGACCGTTGCTGGAGCTGTGGCCTTTTAAAACCAGAGCAAGAGGAGGATGGCTCCAGCGGGTGATTTCGGAGGTGCTGGTGGACGCGTTCCTTTCTGCCGGCCGCAGGCAGCCCCGTTCCCAGCGCTCGGAGCCCTCTGCAGCCCCTAAGGTCGTGCTGAGCCCGCGGCACGCCGACCCCGCGGCCACGTTGAATCATTTCCTGTTTTCCTCGGCTGCTGGAGAGCTCGGCCAGGAGAGCTGGAAGGGATCAAGCGTGGGGTGAACCAGCAGCACTGGGGCATGGGAAAGGAGGGGCTGGCTGGGTCCTGGGCACCGTGCGTCCCTGGGCACCATGTGTCTGGTGGGCACTGTGCATCCCTGGGTGCCGTGCATCCCTGGGCGTTGTGCTGGTGGCTTTTCCCTTTTGGGGAAGCAACGTGTGCATTGAGGCATTGATGCCAAGCGGGCACATAGAGGGAATTTGTCTCTCTTCCCCCCCAAACTCATCCTGGTGGCATCCCCGTGCCCCAAAAGCTGAGGTTAGCGATGCTGTCGGGGCTGCAGCGTGTGTGTGAGCGTTGCTTGCAGCCCCCTCCTTGGCACTTACTTATATTTATTTTTGCTGTTTGTTTGTTTAAGCTGCATTGCAAAGCCATCTCTGCATGTGATGGTTTGCAGCTGCTTGCTGGAGCCAAACCCTGCAGCGGGCACCCATGATTTGGGCACTGCAGCATCACTGAGCGTGGGTCCTCAGTCCCTCTCCCCCTCCCCGTGCCCCCCAGGTGTGGGTGCTCCATGGCCAGAAGTGCCCGAGTGAGATCCCCATCCACCGCTGTCCTCAGCCTGGAGATGTCTTTCCCAGCACTTTTTGGCCGAGATGGGGACATCAGGGACATTTCAGCTTGTTTTTATTATTTTAAATGAAAGGTTGTAAGAGCTTGTCCCACAGATGTGGTCTGGAAAAAAAATAGCTGAGGTCTGACAGCAGGAGGGGAGCAGCATGTCGGCATTTCTGGCCTTTCAGTGCCCGAAGGGCAGCTGTGAGCAAGGAGGGGATGGGCTGCAGCAGGGGCTGTGGGATGGGGTGGGGAATGGCTGCAAACTGACAGAGGGCACTGGGGGGGGGTGTAGGACAGAGCTGTTTGCACAGTGCCCAGAGCGGTGGGGGTGCCCATCCCTGGGGACACGCAGTGTCACTGGGGGGCTCTGAGCACCCCATGGAGTGTGGGTGTCCCTGTCCAGAGGGCCCTTCCATTTCCAGCCATTCTGTGATTTCTTTCCGTGCAAATGTAAAATTCAGCCACGGGATGTTTTCCTTAAACCACAGCCCCCCAAAAATCCCACTGCTATTTCTGGGGCAGCTCCTGTCCAGGGTGCAGCTCTGCTGCTGGGCCGTGCACAGGGCACTGCTTTCCTGGGAGCAGAAATGGGAGCAAACCCGGGGTCCCAAGGAGTCCTCGTGCACTTGGCACGTGATGGAGGCAACGTGCTGAGCTCCTGACATGCTCCTCCAACGTTGCACCGCTGCCTGCAGCCGGCTCAGCACCTGGGGGAGCGCAGGGTTTGTGCTTCCCCTCTGCAAAACCCAACCTCTCTGCAGAGCACTGACTGCTGCTGGGCTTTCCCCCTGCTCAACGTGGCCTTTCCGTGGGCTCTCAGCTGTGCTGCTGCTGCGTGGCTGCTGAGCAGCTGTGACGTGTGGCTCGAGGTGGGCACGGCGTCCTGCAGACAGCCTCTCCCTGCCTTGGGGCTGCCCGGTGTTCCCGTTGGTTTGGGATGTTTTCAGCAGGTTGCAGGATGGGGCTGCCCGCTCCTGCAGAGCTGTGGCAGAAGGACCGACCCATGCCCTGGTGCTGTCCCTGCGGTGGCCGGGGATGCGGCTCCAGAGCTGGGAACCACCTGGTTCCATTGGAGCATCCCCATGGGGAGAGAGCAGAGAGGGGTGGGGACGGAGCCCTGGGCTGCGCAGTGTCCCTGGGACCCAGGGCACAGTGCTGCCATACAGAAGTGATGCGGGTTAAGGTGCTGCCATACAGAAGTGATGGGGGTTAAGGTGCTGCCATACAGAATGATGCGGGTTAAGGTGCTGCCATACAGAAGTGATGGGGGTTAAGGTGCTGCCATACAGAATGATGCGGGTTAAGGTGCTGCCATACAGAAGTGATGGGGGTTAAGGTGCTGCCATACAGAATGATGCGGGTTAAGGTGCTGCCATACAGAAGTGATGGGGGTTAAGGTGCTGCCATACAGAATGATGCGGGTTAAGGTGCTGCCCCCAGACAGGGCAGGGTGATCTGGGCTGCTACTGGCGACGGAAATGCAATTTTTTTTTGTTGTTGTTGTTGTTTGAATTTCTCTGGAATGGTTTTGGACAATCGGTTTTCTAAAACAAACTCAATGAGAGGAAATTCATTTGTTAACCTGTCCCTGTTGAGCTGGAAGGAGGGGACAGGGCGCAGATCTGTCACTTCCTCCTTGGCTTTAGTTCTGATTCGGAACAAACCCAAACCTATAAATCAAACACCGTGTTGTATTCCCCCCCTCACCCTATTTTTCTTTTTTAAATCAGGATTTAAACGGACAGAAAGAGCTGTGCCCACGTCTCTGCCACCTGAAGAAGGGCCCCAGTGGCTACGGCTTCAACCTGCACAGCGAGAAGTCGCGCCCGGGACAGTTCATCCGCTCGGTCGACCCCGACTCGCCGGCATCCAGAGCAGGGCTGCGGCCGCAGGACCGCCTGGTGGAGGTGACGCTGGGCTTCGTGCAGCACTTCGGGGCAATTTTGGGTTCTGGGACCCTTGCAGTATGGGTCCTCATCAAGGAGAGGGAGAGCAGAAGGGATGTGATGCAGCTCAGCAGGGAGCCCGGTGCTGCCTCCAGCCCTTCTCCATCAGCCCCAGCGTGCTGCTGGGCTGGGCAGCCTGGGAACGGGGGAAAAGCTTGGCAGAGAGATCTCACAGCCCAGGATTGTGAAAGATTGGGGGAAAAAACCGCTCTTGGAAGCGATTTCCTGTCCGCTGAGTGCTGCACAACAGAACTCTTGATGCGGCGCAGAATCGCCCTCCCCACGGCTTGTTTGGCTCCGTGCTGAGTTCCCCACTCAGAGCTGTGTGTGCTGGGCAGCACAGGGGGACACGGGGGCAGTTCCCAAATGGGCACCACACCGTGCCCCGGCCCCGTGGTGCTGGAACGTGGAAGCAGCCTGGGGCTGGGGCACCCGCAGCCACAGTTCACGGCAGCAAAGGGTTTTGTTATTTATTTATTGGCCCTTGGCCGAGTGCCTGGCGCACACAAAGCAGCGAGGGGTGAGCTGGAGAGCTCGGAAACCTGATCCCCTCGATCTGGCTCTTTGGGGCTCCGATAAATATTTGATGCTCCCAGCCCTGCTGCACTGGTGCTGGGGTGGGAGAGCAGGGGCAGCCCCGGTTTGGGTCTCCCTGTGGGGCAGGGTAGGGGGGTGAGCCCCAGGCGGGACCAGGGTGCCCAGGAGTAATGGTGGGGTGACAGTGAGGTGCCCAAGGGATGAGAAACGTGTAGATGTTGTACTTAGGGACATGATTTAATGGGTAATATTGGTGGTAGGTGGATGGTTGGACTGGATGACCTTAGAGGTCTTTTCCAGCCTTAAGGTTCAGTGCTGGTGGGGTGCCCAAGGGTGATGGTGGGGATGGAGCAGGGGTGAAGCCAGGCTGGGGCCGTGCCCCCCACAGCTGAGGTGCCAGCACCGCAGGAGCCCCAGGCAATGGGTGTGTTCGTTCCGAGCACAAACAATGCCTAGAAATCACAATTGTTCCCTCTCCGCCTGTGGAACAATCGGGAAGAGAAACCCCGTCTGCTGCTGGGTCCCAGGTCGCGTGCGGGGAAGGGAAAATGAGTCAGTGCGTGGGGGTGGGCAAGGGCTGCGCTCCGCTCAGCACCGAGGCATGGGAAATCCTCCCTCACCCCTGTGCTGGAGGGGGCATGGGGGGCTCAGCCCCCTGAGGGCAGGCTGAGGTGCTGGGCTGGAGGTCAGCAGAGGGGAGCCAGCGTGGTGCTGAGCACCCAGTGGGTGGGTGGTGGCAGGGGCTGGGGCTCCCAGTGGGGTTTGGGAGCTGGGGGCACACGCTGAGGTTTTTGGGGATGTGAAAGGCACTCGCAGGGGTCACTGCTGCAGGAGCCAGAGCTGATCCTGACGCTGCTGCTCTGCAGGTGAATGGCGTAAACGTGGAGGGGCTGCGGCACTCGGAGGTGGTGTCCCACATCAAGGCCAGGGAGAGCGAAGCCAGGCTGCTGGTGGTGGACCCCGAGACCGATGAGTACTTCAAGAAGCTGGGGGTGACCCCCACCGAGGAGCACACCAGAGGTGAGAGCCCGGCTCTGCTCCGCGCGCCGCTCCCTGACTCACCGGGTGGGATTTCAGGAGTGTCAGAGTCATGTTTCCCTTGTCTCATCCCTCAGTGGTTTCCTGAGCACCACCCAGCTATTTATAAACAGCGAGAATACTCCCAGCCACAGAACAACTCGTTATTTTTACACGGTGAATAATTAACAGAGGAAGGTGGGCGGGAGTGCGGGGGGCTGCGGGCGATGCTCAGGGGGATGCAGGTGGGGAAGCTGTGCTGGGGGAGCATCCCGGGGCTGCTCAGAACTGGGGAGCGGGGCAGCCGTCCTGGGAGCAGTGCATGGGGCTGCAGGAGGTGCAGGGCACGGTGACCCTGTGCTGCTCTGGCCAAGGAGCCCCAGGGTACAGAGGGAAACGCTGGAGCAGCCCCCGTGGAGGGAGGACTTAACGCAGCAGTGATCACAGGGGCTGCTGGTGCAGGAAATGTTTCCATTGCTGCTGAAGGCTGGCAGGGAAAGCTGCCCATCCACTCCCCAACCCGCTGGGCTGCAGGGCAGGCAGGGAGCTGCCGTGCCCCATCCACCCGCGCTCCATCAGGTGCTCCATGGCAGGGTTTGCCCAAAGAAGCGGGGTCAGAGCGTTCCGAGGGGTGAGAGCGGTGTCAGGTGCCCCGAGTGGGCTCGAGGAGCAGCAGTGCAGGTGCTGTCTGCTGGCAGGAGCACAACGCAGCCCTTGTTCCTGGTGCAGGGACACGGCCAGGGCCATGCAGTGGGTGCACGGTGCTGGGTGCTGGCTCCCTGCTGCGAGTGCTTAGCGGGTGGCACCAGGGCTGCTCCGTCTGCCCGGTGCCTGGGCACAGGCTGGGCTCTGGCACAGCTGCCCAGGGAAGTGGTGGGGTCAGCATGCCTGGAGGTGCTCAAGAACCATGGGGATGTGGCACTTGGGGACGTGGCTCAGTGGGAATGGGGTTGGACTTGGTGATCTCAGAGGTCTTCTCCAACCTTAACAGTTCTGTGATCCTGTGAGTGGGGATGGGTCAATGCTTGGGCTTGATGGTCCTGGAGGTCTTTTCCGACCTTTGTGGTTCTGTGTTTGACTGGACATGGTGAGGTGGGCTGGGGTTGGACGTGGTGATTCCAGAGGTCTTCTCCAGCCTTCGTGGTTCTGTGATGCACGGTGGCTTTGGGGCCGTGCTGTTCACAGCCCTGGGTCGCTGCAGCTGCGAGCTGCCCTGGCACCGAGTGCTGCTCTTGCTTCACTGGATGTGGGGTTGCACTACGAGCACACACACAGCATTGTGTTCTGCTGTGAGCTGGGGGCTGCCTGGGGTCCCACGGGGCACAGAGTGGGGTCGGTGCCCCCAAGAAGTCTTCGTGCTCGGCCTAACTCAGCCACGAACCCCGTCACCATTAGCCCATCTGTTGCACCACATCTCATCTGTCCCGGGCTGCCTTGAGCAATGACTCCGTCGTGGTGGCTGCAGCTCATCTGCATCGAATTTGCCATTGTGTGGAGCGTTGTTAGCACGGATCGTTGGGAGTGGGCAGGATGATGCCGGGGTGCATGAAGGGCAGCGGGTGCTCACCAGGCGCTGTTGCGACAGCCCCGAGATGCTGATCTCAGCAGGGAGCGTTGGGCTGCTTGGGGAGGTTTCTGATTAAACAGTGCCTGAGGAAAAATGCCTGGGCTGTCACAGACTGGGAGTGCACCGAGGTCAGGGTGTGTGGAGGGAAGTTGCTCGGTCCCCTCCCTGGATGGGATTTTCTTTTGATGAAAACAGCGCAGTCGGGTGAGGTTGGGGTCGCAGAAGAACGCGGTTCCAGGGGGTGTGCAGGGACGTTTGTCTGGGCTGGGGGCAGCTCCAGGGGAAGGGGTTGGTGGTGGGACCGCAGCCCCTGTGATGGGAGGGGAATGGCCCAGCGATGCCCATCAGTGCATTCACTGCGCCTTTCCCCCGTGTGCCCCCCAGGTGCGGTGCCGCAGCCCATGACCAACGGATCCGCACAGATGCAGGTGAGTCCCCGCCTGCTCCCGGCTTGGCTCAGGGCAGAGGGAACCTCCCTGCATCCCCGAGGCTCATTCATTAACTGCCGCTGGCTAATTGGGATCGCTTCCTGTTGCAGCTTTGATTTCAGGCTTGCACAGGGCCCCTGTCAGCCCTGCTTGTGCCTTTCCCCGGGGGGGTGGGAGGTGGGCAGTGCCACGTGGAGCCGTGGATCCCCCGCACGGCTGCACCGGGGGCTGGGATGCCCGTTCCCATGAGGGCTTTGGGTTTTATTGCTTCTGCCCTCGCACAACCTGGGCTGACGTTTCCGTTTCTGGCAGCTGAACGGAGGATCCACGTCTTCATCTCACAGCGACCTTCAGAGTCCGGGGAAGGAGTCAGAGGTAAAACCCTGAACGCGTTCTCTGTCCTTCTCGCAGATGTGTGTTCATGTTTGTGCTATGGTGCTGTGTAAAAACAGCTTTCAGGGCAATTTCAGTTTCAGACAGCAGGCTCAGGTGCACCTGCATTCCCCCAGCCATCAGAACAGGGAGCTCTGGGCCGTGCCCTGCCCTGCAGATCCGCACACGGTGCAGCTGTGAGCAGCTGTGTTCCTCCCTGTGCTGCGGACAGGGGCGAGCAGTGCTGTGCAGCCCCGCTGGCAGCAGAGCCCCACGGTGACAGAGGGGCTGTGCGAGGGCCTGGCTGTGTGCACGTCCCCAGGGGCTCGGGCAGCTCTGCTTTGGGACCTGGGGGGACATGGGGCTGCCGAGGAGTGCTGGCAGTGAGTTCATTGGTGCAGTGACGGCTCCAAACGAGGCACAGGGTGTAGGGTGCCTGCAGGAGCACCCGGAGCTGTGAGCTGGGGCTGGGTGCCTGCAGGCTGGCGGCTCCGTTTCGCTCTGAGCATTAAATAATGCATGTCCTGATCCCGGTGGTGCGTGGTGCACACAAATTGTTTGGCATCCATGAGGCAGAGCAAGGCTGGAGCAGTGCTCTCGCAGGCAGCGCTGGTGGAAGAGCTGCCCCTGGTTACTGTGTGTGTGAGGGCAGCAGGGCTGGAGGGCAGGCTGTAAGCTGTTAAAAGCAATCGTCTTTGTTTTGCATGTTTACTGCTGTTGGCGTGAGCGTGGTGCGTGCAAAGCACCGGGGCTGCACCAGGGCAGGGGCTGTGACCAGTGCTGGTGGCACCACGGTGACATGGAACCGTGGGGTTCTATGGGGCATGGGGTTGGAAGGGCCCTTAAAGATCATCTGCTTCCAACCCCTGCCACGGGCTGGGTAATCCTTGGTGTGATTTCCCAGCCTTGTTCAGAGAGAACTGCCAGCTTTCCTAGTAGGATGCCCAAAGACTCATCAAAGTTCTCATCCTTTGAAGCTAACAGAGCCTTGAGATTTCTCAGAAAAAAATAAATAAACCCCACCAAACACCAACCAGCTGCTTTTGCAAGGGTAGTCTCTCTCTAAAACATCCAGATTTCTGGTGTCTGATCTCCAAACAATTGTAGCCCAAGCATATTAAATGTACTTTATTAAAATATACATCTGAGCATGTTTTTCCCATGCTAACTTACCTCTGTGAGGGGAAAAGCACGCTGGTATGTCCCCAGGTGCAAAGGGGAGGAGGGGAATAAAAGCTTAACCCCAGCCCAGTGCTACGGCCAACAGCAGAGCCGTGTGGTGGCTGGGGCAGCTGGGGCAGCATCCCATCGATGGGAACCCAGCCACTGACGGATCCACCTCTCCCTGCCCGCGCAGGACGGGGACTCGGAGAAGAGGGACCCGTTTGAGGAGAGCGGGCTGAGCCTGAGCCCCACAGCAGCTGAGGCCAAGGAGAAGGTGAGGGCCAAGCGGGTGAAGAAGAGGGCTCCGCAGATGGACTGGAACAAGAAGAAGGAGATGTTCAGCAATTTCTGAGCTGTGCTGGCGGCCGTGTTGCCCGCCCCTGCCCGGACGTTGGGAGGTGCCCGCGCCTCTCCTCCAGTGTCCCCGTGAGATGCTTTGTGCTCTGCTCTTCACTGGTTGCTTTTATGAAGCGTATTTTAAAGTCCTTTTTTTTTTTTTATTGTTATTATTGTTATTATTATTATTGTTACTCACCAGCGAATTCTCCTAAGACAAATGTGACCAAAGCTCCTTTTCCTGCCTGCTCTGGCTGCCGCCCGTCCCCCGCTCCTGCCGAGAAAGGACTGGAAGAGTTTCACCCTCGTTTCTTACCTGCAGCATTTGGGCTTTTGTTACTGCTTTTTATCTGGGGTGTTCTGGTTCCGTGGGCATCCCAGGCTGAGCCCCATGGGATGCTCTGTGCCCCGTGCGGATGTTGTGCGGCGTTGCTGTGCTGGGGGCCGGCGTTCGGCATCGATGGAGAGAACAGACAGCGGCCGTAAATCGCTCCTTGGCTTTGCTATTGAAACAAAAACATTCTCATTGCTGCTGTTTTTAATGAAGCCCATCTGTTTCCAGTTAGCTTAGGGACCTCCCCTCCCCAGCAGCAACCCCGGCCCAGCGTGAGCAGCCCCTCTCCCCCTCCAGTGCTGCCAAGGGGAGGTGGTGGGAGGCACAAATCGCACAAAGCCGGCACCCAGGTGCCACCAACCCCACGGTCTGCACGGGGTGAGAGATGCTGCAGGGCTGAGCGTGGCTCCAGGGGCCCTGCTCCCCCCTCGTGTCCCTGGGCTGGAGGGTCCCGGGAGTCCCTGGGGCTGAGTACGGAGCAAACTGAGGTTAGGAGAGGTTTGATGTCATGGGCGATTGCTTTGACTTTGTGTTCTCCTTTAATTACCCAAAATGTTTTCAAATCCTCCCAATGCAAAGCGTGACAGCTGAAGCTGGTTTAAGCTCTTTATTACGTGCCTTTGGCTGTGGAGGAGGAGGATGAAGCAGGGTCTGCACGGAGGTGTTGCCCCAGGGAGGGTCCGGCCATGGGGGGCCACCCCCCTGCCAGCCCCCAGCCCTGCTGTGGGCAGCCCCAGTGTCTGAGCAGCAGCAGGGAGGGATGGGGTGGGTGGGACACAGTGTCCCAAAGCCACGTTCCCAAGCTGAACGCCAATGGCAGCCCTCAGTTGGGTGTTGACTCTTTAATTCTTGGCTGTGATTTCACCCCAGAGCTGTGGTTATTACGAGGCAGAGGCCTTTGGGTTAGTCGGTGCGCTATGGATTTGCTCTGGTTCTGTATTTCCTAAACATTGAACTAAAAGGTGCCTTATCCCACGTGCTGCTCTCCCTGGCTGCGGTGCAGGGCTGCGAGCCTGGCAGCTGCTGCCCGGAGACAGCGCGGAACCTCAGGGGCAGAGGAGAGGATTTCTCTTTTATGAAAGTGCAAAATGTTGTTGGGCTGAACAGGTTGGAAAGAAATGACTCTGGAGAGGGACCAGTGCAGGTGTTTGGTTATTGGGGGTGAGACTGGCAGCAGGATGATGGCTCAGGGCGCAGGGAGGTTTTTCTCGCCTCCAGGACTCTGCCATTAACTACAGGCCTCTTCCCTACCCCACGTCAAAGACGATTAGCTCCCCTCTTCAGTCCCTGAAATATTTGTGTCTCTAAGAACTCAGATCACTGCAGGAGCCCCACATTTTCATGCTGTGTGCGTTGCTCCCAGTGCCTGCATAGCCAAACCCCACCGTGCTCTGCGCAGGGCAGAGCGCTCCCCACGCCACTGAGAACTTCACCTACGCTGCACGTCCGAGAGCAAAGACTCCTCTGGAAACACCACATCTCTCATGCAAGACTGGACCGCTGTAGTTAAGGGGGGAGGAAGAAAGAACACGTAGTTCTGAACGCAGATCAAAAGAAATCAGGTGTGCAAATGCGTACTGATAAGATTTTAAAATCTTAATCTCTGCTTAGTCCATGGAAGTTGCTCCTGGTTAAAGCACTTATCATATTTCTGACATCTTGTAGCTCAGTAGCAATTATTCAGTTCCTGTACATTTAACTTGGAAAAAAAAAAAAATCAATAAAGTGTAAGGCTGTTAGCTGCATTGTAAAAACGTAATATACACTGTAATGTCAGTAATAAACTTTGTTTTCCCATGCACCCCGTATTTGCTCATTCCTCATCTGTTTGGTAGGGAACTGGAGAGCGGAATTACAGCCTTCTTCAGCAGATTACAAACTTTGCTTCCTCCCTTGCCTGTTTAAAGTGTAGCTGAAATTATCCCTTTGAAGCTCTGCAATGAAGTCAGCACTGCCCTTTCTTTGAAGAACAAAACACTCGTGGTGGCGGTGGCCTTTCTGTCAGCTCCTGAGGTACACGCTAACCTGGCTCCTGCAGCTCCTGCATGCCCTGCTAGCACGTTCCAAGAGTGGGAAGCACTTTGCAACCTGCCTCCATGCTGTTCCTTCCCCCAGGCTCCTGTGCTAGCAGGGCTCAAAGGTCACTTGTCCAGGCAGTGGCTGCCTCTGACCCCAGCTTGTGAAGTCTTCAGCTGGACTTTACTGACCGTGGTGCTCGCTGCCAGGGCCAGGCAGGAGAGTTGGCAGCTTGCAGGCTGCCTGCTCACAGCTGGTTGCTTCGGGCTCACGCTTTGCTGAGGCTAGTGGTGTTCTCCTCCCCCTGCCCTGTGTTGCAGAGATGCCAGCAAACCTAATGGGTAGAAAAAACAACCC